>CM040240.1:226852681-227452681 GCA_022545495.1 Chrysanthemum lavandulifolium
CGAACCACTTATAAGGTTACGCCATAACTAGCGCATCTAGTGCATTTACGGAGAAATAGAAGGTTACTACAGAACTCATCTATTGGTTACGCCTGTAACTCGCACCGCCTATAAATACCCCACTAATTCCAAAGATTTCAAAGCATCCCATTCCACACACAACACTGAGAACGTGGGAAAAGCTCAAGGAGGTCTAGGAAGCATACTGAGTCGCTTCCAAGGAGAAGTCACACCATTACGATAAGCTTTAGCGTTATTATTTCTTTTACTTTCAATTCATGTATTTCGCACTTTGAATATTGAATTGATGTGCATGATTATTATGAGCGGCTAAGCACCCTTTGGTGCTAGCCTAGTTATGATTCTTTAATTGTTTTGTTTGCGTGCTACCTTTACTCCGTACAATTATTTCTAAGTGTATGCATGCATAGTTCTTTGGTAGTCACCCTTGGTTCTAGTAGTTTGAATGGCGATAGAGGCCAATTGCCCAGGAGATATGACCAATTGACCCTAGGTGAGCGGATCGAGACGGAAGGGTAAGATATGACCAACCGATCACCCTTTCTACTTGTGCGATTTGACCAACCGATCACCTATCGCTTGGATGAACTTAAGAATCGGGGTGTAGTGTCTAAGTTCCTAACGGCCGGCACTCACTATTTAGAATCTAGCATGTAGCGGTACTTAATGACTTGGCTTAGGGACCAGAACAACAGACTTATGACGGCTACCGATTTCTCCCGTGGTGGCATCTTTGTCGATAGGTTGTGGCGAATCGACCAAATGATGTCCTCTCGAATTTGACCCCACATGAAGTAATTGGAAGTAGGTAGACGAGACATAACTAGCTAGAAGGATTAACTAGGTTAGCACCACTATTCCTCTATTGATTTCCTTCACACATTTAATTGCTTTTATTTTATTTTCTCGCATTAGTAGTTAATTAATCAAACCCTATCAATCCATTTATATTCTATGACAATTAGACTTAGTAATTATCCAACACACATAGTTTTGGGACTACCTCGCTTTACCATTTACTACACTACACACGACGGGCACATCGCCTGTTAGTGCATTAGGGTAGACCATAGGTATAGCGAGACACTATAAATATTAAGACCGTCAAGAAACCCGCATCATTAACCGACAATGGACATATTTAGAATGATAAATCATTTCATGGATTAAACATGCAAATATGGAATAATGATTATTTGAATATAATAACAAATACCTCAGATATTTATTTATCGTAAAGTAAACTGCCTTTACAATTTCAAATTATCCAAATAGTAATTAACACACAGATGTACATGCAACTACTAAAGTGTGTATTAAACCTATACCTCTAGTTATATTAGAATGCTTAGGATACACTAAATCTTTCGTAAATGGATCAGCTAGGTTTTCATCTGTGTGAACCTTTGATATCTTCACATCCCCATTTAAATGGTCTCTCGAAGATAATGAACTTTAGCGCGACAATGTCTAGCACCTTTAGTGATTCTCGCTTTCATTAGCTATAGTAATGGCTCCAAGATTGTCACAATACATATTTATGGGTTCTTCAATTGTGGAACAATATTCAACCCGTAAATGAATTTACTTAATCCATACAACCTCTTTAGATGCATGACAAGCAACTATATACTCACACAGAGATGAAGTAGCAAAAGTACTTTGCTTTGTGTTTTCCAACAACAATACCTCCGCTTAGAAGAAATACATATCCAATCGAGATTTTAAGTCGTCAAGATCCGCCGATATCCAAGATCGCAGTAGCAAGAAACCCGAGCTCTTGTTCCATCTCTCCTACATAAACCGAAACATATCCTTAGTATTGCTTACATACTTAAGAATATTCTTAACGTGAGTCTAGTGAAGTTCACCGATTCTGCTTGAAATCGGCTTGTCACATTTTGTGCGAACGCAACATCGGACGAGTACATCTCACAAATACATAATAGATCATATAGTCAAGCATAAGGAACCCTTTGCAAGCGCTTCGCAGAGGGTGTCTTAGCACCTTGACTTACTCAACTTAGGCTCTTCTTGCATCGATAGCTCCACGCTTGGAATTTTCCATACAAAATCACTTCAAGATTTTCTCAATGTAAGCACTTTGACATAAACCAATCAATCATTTTAGATCCGTCTCGATAGATCTTGATTCCAAGAATATATGCCGCTTTTCCTAAATCTTTCATGGCAAAACATCTTCCAAGATAGGATTTTACATCTTGTAACATTGGAATGTTGTTTCCCATAAGCAATATGTCATCAACATATAGAATTAGGAAAGTGACAAAACTCCCACTAGCTTTTTGATATACACATAGATCATCTTGATTTTGAGAAAATCCAAATTTCTTGATCTCATCATCAAAACATTTATTCCATTGCCTCGATGCTTTCTTAAGTCCATAAATGGAACACTTGAGCTTGCATACACGCTTAGGATATTTAGGATCAACAACAGGTTGCTCCATATAGACCTCTTCGTAAAGATGTCCATTGAGTAAGGCGGTTTTGATATTTATTTGCCATATCTCAAAGTCATAGAACACCGCTATAGCTATGAGAATCCTTATAGCTCTAATGTCTTGCTACAGGAGAAAAGGTTTCTTCATAATCAATCCCGTAGGTTTGAGTGAGACCCTTTGCTACGAGACGAGCATTAAAGGTGTATACCTTACCATCCATGTCTGTTTTCTTCTTGAAAAGCCACTTGCAATCAACTATCTTGCAGTTAGAAGAAAGCTCAACTAAAACCCAGACATCATTGTCTTTCATGGATTGCATTTCCACATTCATCGCATCAAGCCATTTCTTAGATTCAGGATCCAGCAATGCTGCTTTATAGTTATTGGGTTCTCCAAGATCCCCTAACTCATGTTCCTCAGCGTCAATGTATAAACACATACGGTCAGGAGCACGACGTGTCCTTGTGGACTTACGAATTGGAACAATATCACTTTGAGGTTCTTCAATTTCTTGATCATCCTCATCATGATGAATGCTAGTGTCTAAAGAAGGATTTGTATCTTCATCTTAAATTATTTCAAGATCTTCTAAACTCCTACTTGCTTCTTGATCCATGAGATCATTCTCAAAGAACTCAAAGATTTTGAGCAACAATAACTTTGTTCTCGATGGAAGATAGAAAGAATATCCCATTGTTTCCTTTGGGTATCCTATAAAGATACACTTAATGACTCTAGGTTCAAGTTTGTCGTTTGGTAAGTGTATCACGCTTAACAAGTGCCTCACAACCCCGCACTTTTAAGTAAGACAACTTAGGCTTGCCCATGCCATACTTTGTATGGTGTCTTTAAACCTTCTTAGTTGGAACCATATTGAGAATGCGCATGCAGACTCAAGGGTATAATCGCAAAGGACTTTGAAGAGTAGTTTGTTTCATCATAGAACGCACCATGTCAAGGTGGTTAGATTTCTCATCTCGGCCACACCATTATGTTGTGGAGTGTAAGGAGAAATTCTATGGGCAATAATCCATGCTCCTTTAGATGATCCAAAACTTTTGAAACACCTTAAATGTTTCAAACACTTCATGTTAATGTTTCTCAAGTAAACATAACCATACCGACTATAGTCGCCGCTGAAAGTTACGGTAACTTGCTCTTTGTCTTGACGTAATTCTAAATGGGCTACATACATCCGAGTGTATTAGTCCAAGTATATCTTTAGCCCTATCCACTTGATGTTTATAGGATTTTCTTGCCATCTTACCGCATGCATGAAACATACTTTTCAAGTGACTTAATGTCGCCTAAGTTGAGAAGTCCATCGTGTTGCAACTTCTCCATGCTTCTTGCTAATGTGTCCAAGATGACCATGCCACAAGAGAGCGAGTCCAAGTTAGAGTTGGCTCTTTTATTGCTTATAGCAAACATAGAACTTTCATTTGTATTTGAACAAGACATATCAATTTGATAAATACCATTACGAGGAATAACAAGAAATAAACAACGTTATTCTTAGAAACCTAAATAGCATTATTCGATTCAAAACGGTTATTAAAACCATCGTCGCATAAACGGAAACCAAATAACCGCTCTAGTAATAGAGGAGCATAATGACAATCATTTAATACAATAACTAATCCGCTAGGAGACATAAATGAAAACACCAATAGCTTCATCTCTCGCCTGACCATTGCCCACATACGCACTTAAAGCTCCCGGCTTCAGCTTCCCACTTCCGAGACCCCGAGTAGTATTACGGATGTGAGTACCACAACTCGTGTCATATACTAAGGATGTATTAGGCAATGTTGCAAAATCGTGAATCGGTAGTCGGCGGTCGACCACCCTCAGAAGTAGTAACTGTTGTTGGGATTAATCGGTGATTAATCGGATTGGTATTTCCGCTATTTTTGGTATTTCGAGACCAAACTAAAAATCTTAACCTATTCCAAGCCTCGCTATGTTTCCAAACCTCAATAAAAGGCTCAAATTCTTATTATGATGCCCATTGTGCGTTATAAATGAAATATACGATCCCCAAATTAAGTAGAATGCCTAAATTATTATTTTTTAAAAATGACCGATTTGACCGTTTTGACCGATTCAAATTATTTTTGACCGCTTAGTGTTGATTTTTTCCTAGGCCGATTTTTTGACCAATTTTCAAAATCGACAAGGTACTTGGTCGACACGATTAATCGCCCATTGACCGATTTTGCAACATTGGTATTAGGAAAAGAGTAGAGTTCCATAGTGAAAATACCAAGAACTAGCCGCAAGAGACCGCTTTTCTTTTCATCAACTCGGCGAGATACTAGGACAATTCTTCTCCATGACCCATATCACCACATTGGTGACAGTAGTATCCTTCACCGGATTATCCTTCTTGGGTGGTGGAGGAATCTAAGGTTTGGAAGCATGTATGGTTTATACCGTGAGTATAACCAAACTTGATTTTTCCATTTCCATGATTCCTCTTAGCATCCTTAAATGATTAATTGTTCTTTTGTTTTTTCGACCTTCCCGCGACGTATGTTATGTAGTGCAAGTGCAGATCTTTCTTTGGAAACGTCCGCTCATGTTGTTTAAGCATAACATGTAATTCATTTACGCCTTCCCATGCCGCATATTAAAGTTCTCGCACAAACGAAATGTACTCTTTAGAGACCGATTAGGGTCAAACTAAGTCCATAGTTCGTGAGCAACTGGGTGACCAAGATGTTCCAAATTGTCAATGTAGCTCTTCATCTTTATAACATATGAGCTAATCAATTGATCCTCTTCCCGCTGCAAGCGTGAAATTCACGCAGGCTTGTAGAAGCTTTTGTTCGCTGTTGGAGAACATAGACTTCAACTCCTCAAGCATGTCATAGCACCAAGATGAGTTAGATTTCGCTGGATCTCTAACTCCATGGTCATGAGCATGAAGGCGCTATATCCTTTGAGCCTTTGACCCAAGCAAGGTGAGTGCAAGAGCCTCGTGAGGATAGGGTGGCGTGGAGTTGCAACAAGTGCGCAAGGTATAGGATGCTCCAAATAAGTTCCCTTATCTTCACCGATAGTATAATGCTAAGTCACGATACCAATCAATGAAGTTAGGTCCAGTGAGTTTTTGTTTCAAAGAAACTCCTCGAGTACCGAACTGCTTTCCGATCAAGTAGTCATCTACAATTTTGAAAAGTTCAAATAATTAGTGTTTTCGATAATTACATTCTTAAAAGAATTAACAACCAAATTAATTACTAATAAGACTAAGATCCATCTTGCACTCCCACTTATTTACCGTGAGGTCCACCAATGAGTAACTAAGTAGGACAAGAGGTAAGTTGACGAGCGTTAATTGCATAATGCAACTTTTAGACTTTATGAGATCAGATAAGGCATTAGTATCAAGTAATAATGTCAAAAGCATGTTTAGTTCTCATCTTATGCCTCGGGTTCAAGGTCCACCAAGCCAACTCGAATAAGTCGACCAAGTATGAACTTGCAAAATAACCAAAGGTCCGACCTAAGAGAAATAATCACCATAGGTTGGAAAGGCCCCGAGGTCCGACCAGAGAACTCAATCCAAATGCACGTGTTCATAGTTGGATGACATAGACTTAAAATTACAAATAGGGTATGCACATAAATGTGGTAAAATTGTACAAAGAAGCATGCAAAACAACTTTGTAACACTTATTTTAAAACTTTGTAATGACACCGTAGTGATCATCATGGTTCACGCTAGCTCCAATCAAACTCACAGGTAGGCGGAGGACCAAGTCATCGCTAGGCAATAACCGGAAATCCTTTAGGTGTAACTGTGCGCACCTCCTTAAACCCCCTTTATAGTCTGTTCTAGTGGGTGAGCCGTACATCTCAAGTGTCCATAGCGTCTAGTTTTTAAGTTCATTAAAACTTGTTTCAATAGATTAGGTCACTTTATTTTACAAAAACAATTTTCCATGAATCAAATAGCATGTCACAATGAGCATGATATTTAGGCATGTAAATAAAACCAATACTAATGTTATGGTTACGATATGTATTATTCCATATTGCATTCAATTAGGTGTCAAAACAAGTAACAATAATGCACATAAGAAATCACAAACATATAAACATAAACATCAATATATAAACACATATTGTTCCAAGTTCTCTCGCGAGTCTTCCCCAAAAGGAGAACCATAAGACCGTCACTAGGTTCAATATCTAGATCGCCCCATACATCACAAAAAGAAATTGAATGGGTCTTGTGGCCGGAAAACACATAAAAGCATGGCAAACTTAATTAACAATTAATTACGCTATTTTATGTATTTAATAAACAATATGTAACTATAATTATCATTATAATTATAATTAACAATTATTTTTAATTAACTTTTAATTCTAATTAACAAATTAATTCCAATTAACAAATTAATTCTAATTAACAATTTAATTAAATTTGTGTGTGTCTTGTTATTTTTATAAATAATTGACAAGTATTGCATATAGTTGTCAAAACAAAAATAAAACGAATAACTAATTAGATTTCATGCAGCCTTTTAAACATGTTTATTAAAGAAACATGTAACCCATAATTGCAAAAACGAGTTGGCTCTGATACCACTGTTGGGATTTATTAACCTAGTTAGCCAAGTAACGCAAACGAGTACGCAGCAGAATTGGATCTAGTAATTGCAATTAGGTAAACACATATTTAATAAACAATAAATAATAAAAGGTAAATTGAAAACTAACCTTTGGCAAAAACTGCACGCTATCAAACGAACAAGAAAACCAAAGAAACCAAAGTATCTAAAATAGATACCTCTACGAGTATCACACATAAACACTTAAACCAAGTACGCTTGAATAAACGCTAGTCGAGAACATTTAACCCAATCAACAACTTGAATACTTGAATACCACTTAACTAGAACCAAGAATACAATCTAATTATTCCGTCCGAGAAAACAATTACCGAGAACCTTTCTGTTTCACCGATATCGGATAAAGCTATCCGATATCCTCTTTTGTTGTCCGAGAAACACCAAACAGAAAAACCCAATCGATTTATTTGCTTCAATATCACGTGAACCAACAAATTAATCAAATTCAAAACCTAACATGAACTTGGAATAGGATATTGCAAGTTTAGGGATCGACCAAGAAAATCAAAAAACCCTAATCGGGTTTATGAGAAAAATCCAATCGGGTGAAGCACAAGCTAGGTGGGATCGATTTCTTGTGTGAGTTTTAGGGATATATTATGCGTTTGATATATGTGAGGGTGTGTTTGTTTATATAGGTCTTGAACCGACCTCGCTTGGGCTCAAAGCTTGGTCGACAAGTAACAAAACCCAAACACCCCATCAACCCGATCGGTTGGAAAAACAAGGCCCAAGGCAATCCTAAACTGACCCACTTTGAATATGGACAAGTCTATGGGTCTTTTAATGGATCGGGTATACATGCATGCATAAAACGCGGTTCGACACGTACTCTCGTGTTTAACGTGTGTTCCCTGACAGGCTCACACACTTTTAGTCGTTTACATGTGGTTTTAACTCCCACAAACCAACATGCTTAAGGGTAAGTACATAGGAGCCGGAATTAGTGATTCGAGTGTATTTCATGTTAGGATTTATAAAACTCGTAGTTAAAGATTCGCCACCTCAAGTATATGTATTTATTAGAAAGCTTGTAGTCGTAGTCATTTAGTGTTAGTAAGTAGTTTGATAAGTAACACCGTGGAGGACGGACGGTCTTTACCATCAGATGCCCGATCCACACCGTAGGAGGCGTGTCCAGTATGAACTTGAGAATACCCTTTGCCTAGCAAGGCAAAGGGTTGGAGCTTATAATTCATTTTCTTTGTCTCACTAAAGTTCCCAACTCTCTTCCACTTTCTCTCAGAAACTCATTTCATACGACCCAAAGAAATGTGTGTTTGTGTGTTTATGAAAACCAATATGTAACAACCGGTATCGTAGACATGGTTTGATCATCTATCTTTCATGTTCTTGGATTTCTAGTGGTTTTCATAGGTTTTTGGGTTTGAATGAGTTTTTGATTAGTTTTCATCTTTTGGATCATTTCTAGTGTTAAAGTTTGAATTTTGATAGTACTTTTATGTTTAAATCATTATAAGTGTTTATGTTTTGGTTTGGAAGGCTTGAATCATCGTGGTTGGACTGTTTTTGGATTGAAAAGTTTAGTTTTTGAAAGTTTCTTTGAAGCGGTTTGTCCCTCGGATTGTATTTCTTTGAAGCGGTTTGCCTTGCAAATCAAACGGTTTGTCTCAATTCTTAAGCGGTTTGTCTCATTTCTCTGAAGCGGTTTGTCAAAGAAGCGGTTTGTCTATTGAGACAAAATGACAAGAAAGGACAAAGTAGTGGAAGTAGTGGGTGTACTTGTGTTCCCCTACGGTTTGAGTATTGCGGTTTGTCAATTTAAGCGGTTTGTGTGTTAAGCGATTTGTCTGTTAAGCGCTTTGACACTTAAGCAATTTGTCACTTAAGCGATTTGTCAAGTAATCGCTTTGACACTTGCCGCTTTGACACTTAAGCGATTTGTCGTAAGCGATTTGATTAGGAAGCGATTTGACAAGAAGCGATTTGTCGGTTGTGATTTGATCAAGCAAATTGTCAAGTGCGATTTGTCTATTGAGACCTTTCATTTCTTCGTGTTACGCTTACGGTTTTCTCTTGATTTAGTAAAATCCTCGTGAAAGAATCTATTTCCCGCTTAATCAAAGAGTAGTAAAATCCGTGGAATCTGTAATCATGTCTACGATCACTTCTTCCGTTGCTAATGACGCTCATGCCGCAGATCCGATACTGCCCTCCCATGCTTGATAGAACTAACTATGACTCTTGCGCTCAAAGAATCAGACTGTATTGCTTAGGAAAGGAAAATGGGGTTAACATCCTAAAGTCAATTGATGAAGGACCATATCAAATTGAAACTACCAGAGATATCCTTGAAACCGCTGATGATGGTTAAGTTGTATTGGGATTGGATAGACCAAAGATGTATGATGAGCTTGATGATAAGGATAAGAAGAGATACGATGCAGACATAAGAGCTTCAAACATTATACTTCAAGGTTTACCTCAGGACATTTACAAGCTGATCAATCACAACACTGAAGCTAAGGCAGTTTGGGATAATGTTAAGATGCTTCTCTCGTTAAGAACCCATTAAGGAAGATAGGGAGTCTCACCGATGATGAATTTGAGAACTTTAAAATGAAACCGGGGAAAGTGTTATTGAATATTATGTGAGATTCCACAAGCTTGTGAATGATATGAGGAATATCAAAATGACAATGCCAAATATCCAATTTCAATTCAAAGTTTGTGAACAACATGAATCCCGAATGGCACAAATTTGTCACCGCAAATCAAACTAAACAAAGGATCGAGGAACACCAATTACGAGCAATTGTATGCTTATTTGCTCCAAAATGATAAGCATGCTACATTTGAACGAATGATCATGGAAAAGTTCAATACAAATGTCGGTGATGCAAGTTCTTCAAATGATTCAACTGCATTCTACACAAATGTGGGAATAACCACCAAATCATCACAAGTCATACCCCATCGGGATGGTAATCACAAACTCATTCGGATCCAAGTTATAATCCTTCGACTCATTCATGGAACAACTTGTCAATCAACCGGCTCTAATGGTTAATCAAAACTCGAACTTTACCCCACATACCAACAATCATCTCAGAACTGCTTCTAACCTTCACAATCATGTTATGGTTAAAGATGGAAGGGTAGTAGTGCAAAACGTGCAAGGAAGGCAAAATGCTTATCTACCACATAATGAACAAGGAAATGTTGGGGTTGGTACTGGTTATGGGAATGCAGGAGCCGGTGCAGGTTATGCGGGAAATCAAAATCGAGGAAGGATTGTGGTTCAAGGTCAAGGGAAGCAAATCAAGTGCTACAATTGTGGTGGAGAAGGACACATTACAAGGAACTGCACTCTTCCAAAACATCCACAAAATGCAGAGTACTTCAGAGACAAAATGCTACCGTGCAAGCTCAAGATAATGGAGTAGTGTTGGATGAGGAAGAATTGCTATTTCTTCGAGGAAATGCTAAACCTTATGATGTCGATGTAGATGAACAACTGTCGGTGGTATGTGTTAGGAATTAGAAAATTCCAAGATTGAAGAGTCGGTCACCCCAACTATTATCTAGCATAAGTTAGCTCGTAGACTTATCGTTAGTTACGTATTTATGTAGTTATTTAGTTAGTCAAGAGCGTAAAATAGTTTAGTGCAACACCGTGGAGGAAGGACGGTCTTTACCCACTATATCCCCGATCCACAGCCGTCAGAGGTCATTTAGTTTGTAACCTATAAATACCCTCTACCTTGTAAGGTAGAGGGTGGATGTTCTTTGGTAATCTAATATTCAACAAGTTTCTCTTACTAGAATATCCCACTCTTTCTCTCTAAAACCATCTATGTGCTCATTGGGTTATTGATGTGATGTGTATGTGAAAACTAATATCCTACAATTGGTATCAAGAGCCATGGTTAGATCATATCTTGCACATCTTTGGATTTCTAGTGGTTTTGAGTTTGAAAAGTTTAGTGGTTTTGCATCATTTGGTTGATTTCTTGTGTTAAAGTTTGAATTTTGTTAGTACTTTTATGTTTAGAATCATCACAAGTGTTTAGGTTTTCATTTGGTAAGCTTGAATCATCTTGGTTGGGTTGTTTTGGATTGAAAAGTAATGTTTATATGGTTTTTCTTGCTAGCGACTTAGCTCACTGACTACTTTCTTCAGAGCGACTTGCTTTACAAATTTGTAGCGAGTTACGCTTTTAGACCTAGCGAGTTAGATCTAGCGATTTATAGTACAAGTAGTGGACCTCCACTACGGGTAGCGACTGGTGGTAGCGACTTGGTCTCAGAGTAGTTGCTCTTTAGCGACTTGCATCTTTAGCGACTTGAGTAGCTAATTGTCGCCAAAATTTTGCTAGCGACTTGAGTCTTAGCGAGTTACTACTTAGCGACTTACATCCGGCTAGCGACTTGGAACTCTAGCGACTTAGTGGTGTGGCGAATTAAGTGTTGGCGACTTGGTGTAGTATCTTCTAGCGACTTAGGATTATTATTATTTAGTTGGTAGCGAGTTAGTTCTAAACCCTAGAGACTTGGGGAGTAATTCATAATAAAACAATGTCACCATCACGGATCCTTTAATCACCAAAGTACTTGCTCTATGACACAAAGATGTAATAGTGAAGCGTAATGCTTATCCAATGCCATACACTTAATGATTCAAGATCAATTAATCGAACAACTCAAATAAGTCACTCTTAATGTCTACACATGATGCTAAGAATATGGAATGCACCAAAGGAGCCGCTTCAACATCTCACCGCTTCTCAAATTACTCTTATCTACAACCATGGATCGAATAAGTTGTGCCATCCTTCGTCGATTTTCCCACTTTAACAAGAACTGCTTTGCTTAACTTAGAACGATCGAGGTTTCAAATTACCAAAGAAAAGCTCTCAACCGATGATTCTCATGTCGCTCTCCAAACCATCTTCAACCAATTTCACCACTTACCCGGAAGAATACTCCTCGATTTTGATAATATCATGACCGGAATGTCTTTCAAGAAGCACACGGAATGGAAATTTATGAGTTCGTAAACTCATTTATTCAACTTATGAGTAATATGGAAACATACATCGAGGAAGTCGCTAAAGAGAATAATGTCAAGGAATTGAATGAGTGTCAAGAGTGTCCATGGAACAATGATGACGTGTCATGCTTCATTCCAGCTTGAACCAAAGAAGACACCGATTGCGTAATCTCGGTTGTGATGGAAAAGGATGAAGAGAACAAAGACCGATCTCAAATTCTCGTAGTCGAAAAGGTATCAATCAACAAGGTACACTTATCCGATCACACAAATTCTCACAAAAGGTACATGACTCTTACCCCGAACATAACAATGTGGAATCAATCTTTGTTTTGTCCGAATCTAATGCAAGTAACATGATTGAAAAAGGGTATATGATGAGCTTTCAAACAAATTTTCAACTCTTGAAAACACCGATCTCTTTGCAAATTGAAATACAACATAAGAATGAAATGTTTTATGCAAAAAAAAAGTAGTAACTGAACTTCGAATTTAGAGAATTTTTGAAATTAATCGCTTAAAATCCTGATTGTGACAAAGATTCAATTATAAGAATTGAAATCGCTTCTCGTAAGCCCGTAAATATGATCACATGAGATGAGTGATACACTAGAATCTAGAAATTCGAACTAGCTCTATGTGTCCAACCTTCTAAGAGAAATGAGCATTTAAGAAAGAACCTTGAGGAAACAAACTCTAAGTTAGTCAATCAATCTAACCTCTTGATGAAAGATATTGATGATCTCAAAGCACAAATTCGTGATAAGAGCTTCAATATTGTTGCCCTAAAAATGAGCTCAGAAGTATGTTGGAAATAGGATGAACACTAAGTTTGCAAAACCTTCAACTTTGGGAAAGTCAAATGTTCGTAACCACTTGAAACGAACAGCTATTAAACAACCTAATGCCTTTAGGTCCGAAAGAGCTAAACCATTGAAATCTAAGCTTACATCCCAAGTTGATAATAAGTCTGTTTTGTCAAAACCACCACTTCATTGCCTAGTTCGGATATGATGAATCCCAAGCATAGGACTAATGGTCATCACCCATGATCGTAAATGCAATAAGCTTAACTAGGTCTCATGCAAAACATCGTCGACGATCAATCCCTAAGAAATTCTCTCGATCACAAAAGGACAAATAGTCAAAACAAGGTCAGCACTCATTTAGTTCAACTAACTGTGGCTTCAAATGGATTCCCACCGGCATATTATTTAAGTTTACAGGACTTAAACGAACTTACATCCCTAGATCATGCCTCAAATGGATTCCCGCAGTAAACTTTTCAAGAATGTAGAACCTAATAGGATCTCCATTAATGATAAGTCTCAGATATAATCGTGATGCATCCAAATGTGAGACTAATCATGTCACTAACTCTTCTATGTACAAATCTACATGTGCTTCCAAAGACAATGTGCTCGCCTTTTCGTGTACAATGCTCAACTCAATCAGAACTTCATGACTTGGTTCCCATCGAAATGAACATAGCTCATTCAGAGCTATAGCGTGCAACAGCTTGATGCACTACTTACTTTGACTCCTATTCATCTTGAATCGTGACTCGCTCATCCATATCTTTGTATAAATCAAGTTTCTTTAAAAAAAAAAAAAAAAAAAAAAAAAAAATTAAATTTACTATTTTATCATGTTTTTCCTATCTAATAAAGAATATTTTCATCATATCGATAACATCTACGGTCCTAGAAATGTCATTCAATAATGGCACGGATCATAGATGAAGTTCGAACAATTGAAATATTCTTGTTTCTTTATATCGGTAACTTATGTCAATCAATGTTCTTTGATGACCTTGATTGAGGGGAGATTGTGTATATGTTTTTCTTGACTACCTATGCCATTGGCTTCGTGTCTGGTTATAATGCTTGCTCGCTTGTAAGTTGAGGTCGTGTTTGCCTTTGTAACTATCTCGTTATGGTTTTGTAGGTTGTGGTCGATCTTGTCAGTAGGACCTTAGATATATCAACCTTATCACAAACCCAACACAAATACCACGTTTACCACACAACAAGAACACGTTAAACAAGAGAGATTAAGATTAGATGGTGACTTGATGTATAATTCGTGTATATGTTTAGAGAGGTAGAGAGAAGAAAGATGAACCAATAAGTTGTATATTGCTTCAAAGGAAAAACACACACACACACACTTTCAAGCACACCCCTCAAATGACATACTTGAGGGGTATTTATAGTAAGAGAGGATGATGCCCTAAGGCTTGGCCATGGGCCTTGAGATGGACTTGGATTGGGCTTGGGTTTCACGAACTAGACAAGGCTAGCTTAACATAACTTATGCCCAATTAGCTTAGCCCAATCCACGAGCCCGCTGACTATTCTATCACAATATCTAACACACATTACAAAGTTCCTAATCGTGAATGACCATCACTTCTAATAAAAATAATCAAGGCTAACAATCTCCCCTAAGGGTGGTCATTCAAAGATGCTCCACTTGAATAGGTCTTTAATCTTTTGAGCTTGAACTTTGTGAGTAGATATAGAATAGTCTTAATTTTTGTTCCTTCATGCTTTGTGATCGATAATGTGGTTGTCTTCCATTGTCAACTTCGTTGGTTAGGTGTCTCCACGCCTTTCTCCACCATGCTCACACTTCTATTTGACTTTGAGTTTCCAATGATGAAGTTCTCGAGTCTTTACACTTTGTAGATTCTTTGACATTGACGAAGAATCATCTTTAACTTTGAGTTGCCTTTGATTTTGATGAGAACTTTCATGTGTTGTTGGTATGAGCATGTGGCTAGTCTACACGATCCATCCGCCCCGAGCTTCCATAAGAAGAAAACATAAAACAAGTTAGTAATAAGCGGATTCCGCACTTATAAGTTTGAATTTCGAGGTGTTAACAAAGATAATGTGAAAACACATCTCTAATTCTCACAAAGGCCGCTCTAAACCTGAGTCCCACAAGTGAGATAACACGATATACCAAGTACATCTACAGCTCGGATGAGTCGCTGAGGTACAATCAAGCATCACCCCACGATCAGAGACCGCTTGAGACACACTAAGCGTAATCCACGGAGAATTACCGAGTGACTCACCGCCGTGGTTGCTTGTTGTTGACCCCGGCAGAATTTCCATTCAATCATCAAGAATCACGACGTGAAACTTCTCATAAATGTTCGGCAGATTGCTAAGATCTGCAGAGGACTCTAGAATATATCACTTGTGTCTTTATTGATGAACAACAAGCGATGTCATGTCATGTGTTCCTATGAGATCTTTTGATGAATCTCGTGGCTCTAGACTCAATAGTGCATTTTGGTTTTCCGAGCGGAGACTAGGGGGGTCTCCTTCTTCAATACCAACGATCTCTAAGAGAAAGTCGATAGATTATGTAGGGTTCCCAGGAGAATGAAACAAATCCTTTTAAGAGGAATTGAGTGGCTAGAAGGTTTAGTTCAAGGCCACCGGGTCCATGACGCCTTTGTCTTCAATACCAGGTCATCTAGTGACAACCAAGAGAAGATGAATTGAACCCGTTTCGCCTCTAAGGTTGAATATGGAGGGCTATTTCTTTTCACCCTTTTCATTTCATTTCTTTTAATTCTTCAACCCTTCTTTCTCCTTTCTCACATTACTCCTTTTTCAATCATTCCTAAGGACTTCTAGTTCTAAACTATTTGTGATGTCCTTGGGTAGATCCCTCCGGCTCATGGATCATAGGACGGATTTCCTATCCTTAGTCACCTTATAACCCATGACCGTCCTATTGTTGCCATAAAACCATTTTTCTTGAAAATCTCTCGAGTGTTTATGATAGAAAACATGTTTGAAACACTCGTGAGTTTTATATTTTCGTAAACTCCCCTTCACATGTGCTTATATTGTATTAACTTAAATCTTCACAATGAGGGTAGAGTTCGCACTTTTGAATTGATCGACTTTAAATGAACTAGACCGATTCGAGACACGTTTACATCATTAGAGAACTAGCTTGAAATTATTACCCGTCCTGGTCAAGTCCATAGAAAGTTTCTCGAGATGGTACATGATTCCTCGTCAATTCAATGGTTTCAACCGAGTCGAGCTCTTTTGAGATTCAAACAACGATCATTAAACCTTTTTATCACATTTTAATCACGCTTCTCCCCTCAAAATAGCATATCCATGATGTTTTGAAACACAATGATTAAAAGATATGTTTTTCAAAAGCTTTTGGAGAGAAACCGATTTAGCATGAATTTTGGAACAATTTGTTTTATACTCCCCTTTAATAAAGCATATTCAATTAAAGGGTTTTAGAGGAGTTATCTTGAGCACAAACTATTTGAAAGATTTTGAAAATCTTTTGAACAATCTTGAAAAGGTGCTCAAGATGATGATGATTTCTCACCATTTTTAAATGTAGTGCAATCAAACGCACACCTCATTTTTCGATCAAAGCACGAGTTTTGATTTGAAAATAATCAAAAGTCATCATTTAGGTCCGGGTTTCGATCGATGTATACGAAAGCCATTTTATTAAGAAATTTTGAGAAACGACATGTTTTAGAAAACATATTAAAGAACTCTCGCCAAGCATCCGTATATGCCCGATCATTGTTGAATGACATTTCTAGAAACGCATGTAATATCGATTATACGAGAGACATGTCGTGAGAAGAATATTTTGGATTTTTGATTTTCTAATGTCTTTGTATTTTTGAAAATTTTCTATTTTTGTATTTTGCTTTTGTTGGTTTTATAAAAGAAATGGAAAATCAAAAATAGAAGATAGAGAAATGAAGAAGAAGATTTTACTGTAATTGGAACCTCTCGATGAGTCGGGTTCTCGAGATATTTGATGCACCGCAACCAAAGAAGAAGAGTTTTCACAACAATGTTGTTAGAAGTACAAGATTCCTCACGGTGAGGGTGATCACTATCAACGGTTGTAGTGGTTTTGACTTCCTTATCCCGATGATTTTCACTATTATCTCGTGTTGGAGCAAGTATCAAAAATCTTTCCCGGGAATCCATCTAAGACCTATTTGGTTGAAAACTTTGCCCGTGGGTATCCACCTAAGGTAAGATCGAGGAGTTGTTTTCTTATCGATGCAATGAAGACCCGGTTTGGGAAAACTACGTCCCAAGAGATCCACCTATTAGGTTTCTTTTTGTTTGACATTTTATCAACGGGCTTATTTCTATTTGGTGTCTTAGTGGATTGTGCCTTGGCACGAGAATTATCTTTCTTGAGATATTGTAAGGCACATGCCTCATGATTAATGAAAAGATACATTTTTACATGTAGTATGTATAAATTCAATATTCTTGTTTAAAATAAAGACTTTAACTTTGTCACTACGCCTTTTGAAATTGATTCTTGTTCGAAAAGACTTAGAATTCCTAGTGTTGTTTTCTAAGGGCATAGCATTTTCTTTTGCTAACTACTCTTAGATGCAAGCCAATCCCTAGTCTTTGTAGAGTGTTCCTAGGTAATGGTTTACTACTACTAGCAAAGTGCCTTGAAATCTTGTAGAATTCATCACCCTAGATGTTGTACCTAGAATTCCATCTTTCGAGTCTCGTGCCTTTTTCTAGCTTCTTCTAGATATTGATTGTTGACCATGTTGTTAGAACCAATGATTCTTTAATCGGATTTTTGGTCACATTCCGTGTATGATTCCTAGAAATGCCGTGTAAACACTTTTCTTTATCAAAACCGGTTTTCAAAAGCTTTGATAATTTCTTTTAATAGGCAAAGTCTGTGGAGGACTGCTTTTGACAAATCATTTTTCTCATTGACTTTTGAGGAGACCGAGAAATAGACATTTTGGTTTGAAAACCGATTTTGGAACATTTGTATTCTCCTCACCAATGGTTTTGCAAACTTAGTATCCATGCCTTTCCTTTTAGACATCCCAAATGAGCTCTCAAAAGATCATTTTGCTCTTGCATGTCCTTGTAGGCACGCCATACGACGCTTTGTCATACTTGCATTCCTCTGTTTTTCGATCAAGCGCTTTAAAATAGGACACGCTTTTTTTTCAAGTTTCATAAGAGCTTTTTCGTATTTTGAAACAATTTCGAGGTCTCATCTCGAGTCTTTCATGATCTTCCACGTAATATGTTTGTAAGATAATGGACATGATATCGGTAGTCATAACATCTTCAAGAGAGAATCATTCAAATTTTCCAAAACTTTGATGTGTTCAAAACATTCATTAGCTTGCTTTACCAGTGGATTTATGGTCCTTGACAAAGTCACTGCTTTTTTAATAGTGCTTGTTCAACATGAATTACCCTTGAGTTGATGTTATTCACCGAGGGCAATTTGAGTTTCAAAAACTTTCTCTGCTCGATATCAAAAGTAGAGAACCGCTTGTTAGGTGTCATAGTGGTTTTAGTTTTAACAGCCTCTGAAGACTCCCAATTCTAGTTTTAACATCGCCTAAAATGCTTCTAGTATCACTTGTGTTAAAAGGATTGTTTGAAGACATTTGTTCGATTTTGAAAGAGATTTGGAAACTACAACCGGTTTTGAAACCGATTTTGAAACCGGTGTTGACACTTTGTTTGAAACACTTGGTGTGATGGAAAACTTTGACGTTTTTTTGATTAACAAAAGTAATCCCATTAATTTTGTTCCATTTGTTATAATCAATCGGTTTAAGATCCGGATTCTTTTGTTTCATTTTTGATCTACTCTCCTCGCCTAGTTCCAACGCTTCAAGAGAATCACGAACAAGTATGGGTTCATGCAAAGGTTGTCCATTGTTCAACACATTCCGTTCTTTCGAGCTTTCTTGAGGAACCAAGGAGGTGAGTTACCAAGAGCCATTTTATGTGAAGTGTGAAAATCGGATTTACTTGATTAGAAAGCATCTTGTTTGATTTAGCGGAATGACCCGTTGTAAGAAGCAAATTATCCAATTTCTTTATAGTTTCGCTTTTATCCGAATTTCATCAAGAAGAGAATCTTCTCGCTTTGAAAATCAAGAATCAACTGCTTTCTTCTCTTTTCAAGATCGTAACACGTTGCTTTTTGTTTAGAAAGTTGGTTGTTTAGTTCGTAAATTTCCTTGTTTAAAGATTTGATTTTCAAGTTCGATTCACATCAAGTGTGTCATACTTGAGTTGCAATTGTTTTTATCTTAAAACAGTAATCTCGATAACCAATTTCTAATTCGAAAGTTTGTTTGTATGAAATTCATAGGCTTTGGCGTGCTCCTTGTAACTCTCAAGCTCGGCGTCAATTTAACATTCGCGGCCTTAACTTCGTGATTGACCGCTCTAACTTTCTCAACTTCAATGCCACATTGATTAATTAATGATTCAAAATAGGCACGTGTTTCCTCATCGATCGCAGATTTTGTGCCACACACCTCCATTAGAATCCACATATGGAGTTTCGTAAGTATTGCTACAACCCTGATTGTCCATGTATGTATCATAAGTAGGTGTTGATGTCACGTAACGCCGCTTTATCATGAGTAAACACATCACATATGACATTGTTATAGCATGGATCAATGATTGGTACCTCGACATCAGACATGCTATAGATGAGAGGTGAGTCCGACTCAAGGTCATACTTAGCTTCCTCAAGATTTGCCATGAAGATGCAATTTGCATTGAGTTCCTCGAGGTCTTCCAAATCATCCATAATAGCGAAAAAGTCATGTTCCTCAAGACTCAACTGAACCCCGCTTCTTGCTTATCTCGCTAACAAAGCACTTTCCAAGAAAATCACCATTCTTTTGTGCGGCTTAGTGGGACGCTTTCTTGCCATGTGACCCACTCTCGACAGCTATAACACTTAACCTGACACCCTCGATTCACATTTCCATGATTCCCAACTCATCGAGCCGCAACATACCCATTCGACACCCATCGCTTATTCCCAACATTCTCGCCTCATCCGACACTCGATTCGAACCGCTGACACCCATGCGATCGCTAAATGCTTTATCCAATAAAGAAAATACCGCTGCAAGGTCGCTTCTTCACTTTCAGTGATCGCGATTCCTTGTTCCCGTATTGTTGATCCGGATAGAATTGTTGTTGTGGTTGTGGAATGTATTGTCGCAAGTTGTTGTTGTTGGAAGATGATGAAGCTTGTTGTTGTGTATTCACCGTAGTTTGAGTCTTAGCAATAAGTGCCAATTTTTCCAATTTTTCTTTTCTCGACTTCATTCGCTTCACTTGGTTTTGTTTCGAAAATCGTTGAGTTGATCAAAGTTCACCGATGTAAGTCTTTTGTTTGGTTAACAATAGTGACATATCGCCCCATTCTTCCGAAGATTATTCAGAACTTGATGTTTTGAACGATTGTTCGGTGCCAACTTGTTTCGATAAGCTCATTCATCAAAGTGCAAACCTTCCATAGTAGGATTCAATGGATTCTCCCGGTGTAGATGTAAACTTCTCCCATTCGCTAGCGACTTGTTCTCCATGTCTTGTTTACCAATTTCTGCTCCAAAACATAGCCGCCTAACACGCTCCCACATATCAAAAGCAGCTTCACAACCGCTCACCGCAAAGAAAGATGTCTATTGGTAAGCCCGCTTGGATAATATGAATTGCCATGTCATCTCAGATCGACTTGTTTCTCGATCCTCTTCAAGGTATTCTCGATTCAGCTTTGAAGATGAGAGGATGGTGGGATGGGAGGTGTTGCATTAGGATCTCCGTGGGTATGGACTTGTCGAGGCTTGAAGGGTCCATTCGAATGGATTGAATCATGAGTTTTCCATTAGGTTTGGTCTTGATGTAGCGGAGCATTCGACTTGTCCATTGAAGATAACCACCTTTGCCAACATAGGAGGTCGGTTTTCGCACCGCCGCATGAATGTCTTGTTGAGTAGCCATTGATGAAGGTATGATATGATAAAGTTGATGTAGGATCGATTCAACGATAAAGGAGTTGTGGTTGATGATGATTAAGTTCGGTTGAGGTGATTCGAAAGTCGTGCTCAGAACTCGGTTCTTAAAAAATTTCGCCAAAATTTGAAATTCACTATAAAAATCAATTCTAAGGTCGTATGAAAATTTTGAGTTATGACAATTTTGACGCAAAATTTGAATTTAGGCCCAAAATTTGAATTTTGACCAAAATTTCCAAGTTATACCAAATTTTTTTTTTTTTTTTTTTTTTTTTTTTAAAAAGCTTAGGCGTAGGAAGAGGAAGTTACGAGTAGACTACGGTTACGAGTAGGATGGCTTAGGCGTAGGATCTTATGCGTAGGATGCTTAGGCGAGAAACCTTATGCGTAGAAACCTTAAGCGTAGGAACCTTAAGCGTAGAAACCTTATGAGTAGAAAGTATCTTACGCGTAACCTTAAGCTTATGCGTGAGACAAAAGTTACTCATAAACCTTACGCGTAATTTTGAAGTTATGCGTGAGAGTTACTCGTAAGCTTTTAGCTTATGCGTAAACTATGGTTAAGAACCAAAATCCTTTACACCGCCACAACAGAAGAGATATCCACAAGTCGGTGTTCCACACACTTATCCAAGTGAGGAAGCACCGAGTAATGCTTATAGCACGAAGATTCTTCACCAAAAGTTACGAGTAGAAAAGTTATGAGTAGAAAAGTTATGAGTAGAAAACTAGGGTTTTGACTTTTCGACTTCTACTCGTAAGAAATTTCCAACGATTCAAATTATTTCTTTGCACGATAGCCTTAAAACACTCGAATAACCCAAAATGTTGACCTTTTCACCCAAAGTGGCTAGAAAAGTTACGAGTAGAAATGACCAATAACCAAATACGAGCTTAAAATGAAGAAAACACGTAAAGCTTGAACTTTTGCAAAAACCGAAACTTTAGCACCAAATAAACCTTAAACCACAAGAATCTTGAATTTGTAAGTGCAAAAATTAAAGCTTTATGCGTATCAAAGATGTAAAACGTGAGCCTTATGCGTAACCCTTCAAAACAAACACAAACACTCCTAAACCGTTGTTAGGCGATTGATAAAACAAAAATATAAAACAAAAAAAAACATACGATTGATAAACAAAATACAAAAATATAAAACCTGATAAAACACCAAAATATTCTCCTCGTCTATTTTCTTTAAACATGGCAAGTACATTTTTCCACAACACTTTTATCTTTCAAAATTCAAGATTTTTCCGATCAAGTGTTGAGGGGAGAAAATAATCCATTAACCGCTTCAAAACATCTGTACTTGCATGTTATCATATCTCGGTTGTTTCGCTTTACAAATGGTGGTACATTTCTGCTCAAAGACACTCCTCGGACTTTAATAAACAACCTTTCATTATTTTTCTCAAGTCGAGGGGAGGTCGTCAAGGTTCTTTTCTAAAATATTCATTTGGTAACAAAATGGAAGTTAAAAGCTTTGGATGAAAATGGAAAAGTGGAGGGACCGAACTCGCCAAAAGCACAAAGTCATTTTTGATAAAACACCTTCACCTTACTTTAACTTTTCACATTCATTACACTCATTTCAAATCCTACGCCTAATATTCAAGATTCAAACCGTGTTTTTGATCATCATATTGTAAGTGTTTTCATAATCTAAACGTAATTACAAGCAATGGTTTTGATTTTCATGTAAATCCAACGGTTAAAACAAAGATATGAATGATTATGTGCTCTCACGCCAGTATGCGTATGAACACACAATCAAGGTGAGTGTGTTTGTGGTGAAATGGTTAGTGTCAAAACGTTTTAATACATCATTGATTCCATTTTAACCATCAAAATCCACCCGTAAACACGAAAAATATGAATTTGAAAACTAGGGTTTATGAGTCTAATTGGGTATTTTCAAATGAGAAGTGTTGTGGTCTAAAAGATTGTTGGGTTATGTTTATTTCTTGTTGAATTAATCATTTCCATTGTTGAAAACCACCTTAAAACACCTAATTGATCATCAATTCAAACTAGGGTTTAAAGCTTATAAACTTTGGGTATTTTTGATTCACAACAATTTTGATGTTATAACTTGGCCTAAAGACTCTACTAACACTCTTGAACTACCGTAATTAATTTGGTGCAAATCCTATGGTTAGAAAACTTACGCTGTAATTCATAACCCTTAGGGTTTTGACTTACGCGTGACTTTCTCGCTTAACCCATATGAATGATTCATACCATGCTTTGTTGATAAAATGAATTATATGTGTTTAACTTTGATGATATGATGATTTATTTCGTGCCTTTGCTACGCTTAAACACTCGTAATCAAGGTCATAAGACTCTCTACGATAAGGATTACCCCACGCGTAGTCATGTTATGCGAAATAAAACCCACGCATAACTATTACGCCGTAAGGTTCTACAAAGGGACCACGCGTATCCTCGTGAAAGATATGCGTAAACAAGGACCTCACGCATAAGGTCCACTTCACGAGTAAGCCGTGCGCGCAAGGTTCTCATACGCCACGCCGTAAGCTCTACGCCGAAGGTCCCCTTTTTCCCACGCTGTAACATTTCTTACGCATAAGAAAGGATCCCACGATAAGCTTTAGCCACGCCAGTATGTCACGATTGTTTACGCGTAACTTTGTCAATCCCACGCTAAGCCATTTTGACCTTCATTATGAATTGTTAAGTGTACAAAACTTGTTAATAAACTTATCATAACGTCACTAATCCAATAATGTCACTAATAAACCAAAACGCTTGATATGTTGTGAACAATAAGTGATAACATAAGCTTTAAAACTTAAAGTTAACTAACTCACTAAACATTTCACGACGCCATTAGACTATTGGACATACAAGTGACTTAGGACTCAGAATAATCATTGACGTTGTACATTAAATAAATAAGACCTTCTCGTTGACTAACATTATGTCTTTCGATATGTTGGTTCTTTTGGCTAATATTATTTCGCATCACCACATGGTCGCTCAACCAAACATGGATGCACCAAATGTTCTCTCCATTGTCGACATCTACCCTAATGGCTACCCAATGAAGATTGGAAAGAATAATCTCCGAGTTGACTTCAAGACTCTCACTTGCTCGAGTCTTCATGCTTAATCGCTATTGACATTCTCGAGGACTCATCCATATCGTAACATGCTCACACATTCTCGCAATTCACGAGATCTATATCCAACAGCCTGAACACCATGGAAAGGGTCAAAGGAAGGATCGCAGCGATGTGACTCAATCACAAAAGAATCACCATCACACCGCAAACTTAAGGGTCGTTTCTTAATTCCTCAAGTCGAACCGCATAAACTTTATGCCACACCCATCAAGAGCTCACTCTCCAATTCTTAATCGATATCGGTTATGATGAGGCTACAGAGTAATCACCAAGCACTCTCACATAGAGCTTAAGAGTATTCCTCAACCATGGAGAACACTCTACATGATCATCACCAAGTCTGCTTTCGGTCGTGATAGCGGCTATGAGCATCCTAAGCTCATAGAACCGCAAATATTTTGGGCATTTGTCAACATGAAACACATCGCCATCAAGCTCGATTTGGGATGACATGATGTCATTTCTCAACAAACTTGGCTCAAAGATTCCTACATCGATATACCAAATTGTTGATCCGTAGAGCACTTGACTTCACCCGACATTCCCAAGAGGCTCAATGACCCGCATAATCACGATATGTTGACGGAACCCATTCTCACCGTTAGAATCAAGGAAACATCCACAAAGAAACAAGGTCTCAGATTGCGATTTCCTTCTAATCAAGATGTCGAAAGCTAGAATCGCATTTAAAGGTATCTCGAAGCAATCGACAAGGCAAAGTTGGTCATCTTGATTTAAAATCTTCCGGTACACCTGTAAGGAGAACCGTAAGAGGAAGTGCAGAAGCATAACAAGTATTGTGAGTCAAAGGAATGTTCCGAAGAAGAAACCTATTCCTAAGAGGAAACCCACCCCTAAGAAGAAAGTTCCTTCACAGGAAGCAACTCCGATCCATTCACTTGAACCTCAAAGACAACTTAGGGATGAGAGCTCAAGATACCGAGATGATGAAGAAGTTCATTACTCAAGAATCGCAACCAAACACCGCCTCGGTGTCAAAACCCCAAGTCCTCCAAATTGTCCAAGAAAAGGGAAGACCCCAAATATTGTACCTTATGATGAGAGCTCAAGAAGAAGAAGAAGAGAAATTGATAAATCATACAGAAAAGGTTTCACAATGTCCGACACATTCAAAAGTCACGAATTTGCAAAAGACCAAATGGGTGGCCCCGAGGATCAAGTGGTGTCGCTTCCTCACCGCATCCCGATGCGGTTAATCAACCCGATAAGGGATCCGTGCCACCACTCTTCTCGCAACAACAACCGCTGTTGAAGACACCATTGTGTATGATTTTGAGAAGGTGAAACCGAGAAAGAAAAGTCTAAGGATGATGAGGATGATTATACAAAGTTTCTTCTAGACAACCCAACTCACTCAAAGGAGAAAACCTCGAACTCCTAAGGACATGAAGTCTCCTCATGTCTCCTCATCATCGACTCTTCATCTCATTCATCACCACCACCATCAACTAAGTCAACCGATCATCATCCAAACCGTGAAGAAACCACCAAAGTCTTGGATTTCTCAAACACATGCAAGAATTGTGAAAGTCACAAACAAGTTAGAAAGAAGGACATGCTTCAAAGAAAACTTAATTGGTATGTCGAACAAATGCAGACTTACATGATGAGAATGATGAGATGCGGAAAGATAGGAAAGCTATTCAGAGTTCATGAGAAGTCATCGTCGTGGGAACTAAATGAAATGATTGAAGGTTACACTCAAAAGTACCTTCGTGATATCGCTCCAAAAGTCCAAAAGGAACTGGAAAAGTCGACAGAGAACAAACCCACAAGTTTCTTCTCGACATCGCCCCTGCAGCAGACAAAAGAAGTATTTTCCGCATAACTCACCCCTAACATCGTAGCATTGGTCAAACATACAATGGCAAAAGAAGTCGATCTCTCCGAACTGAAAGTTAATCGCTAAACTAGTGATGCAAATGTCAAAGAGATCTCGAACGCTTACTTGATGAAGCTAAATTTTTCAAATTCTACTTGACTATCAACTCGATCATCATGCAAGGAGTCACCACTCAACCCAAAAGACCAAGAGATGACGATGATAAGGATAAGGACTCGCACCTAAACGCCGAAGCGGCTTGGTCAATCTACATCTATGCCACCTCCTCCACATCGAACTTCGCACAACAAAAGTCTTCTCCACCACGGTCTTCCATCGATAAACCTCGGACGATTCCGAGTTACCACCCTTGACTCGTAAAACTGGTGATCACTTTGAGTATACTGGTGGTGACGATGAAGAGGTCCTGAGCCCCAACAACAACCCTCCTCTCCCAAACAAGTGAAGAAACCCAATCATCATCAAGGCCTTCTAAAAGCAAGAAAAGACGACTCACCAGATGTCGATCATGGCTAGATGACGATACAACCGCAGAATTTGAATGGTTCTCCACACTTGTTAACAACACTCCCTACCCCAAGAAGGTCAAGAATTGGTGACGGTAGTACACCGGAGCATGCAAAATCTTGCAAGAATGATTCCGTGAAGAAGATGACGAACCGAGTTGAAGCGCATCAAGAATGACGATTCCTTCCGTTGAAAACAAATCGAAAGTGCAATCGAGGTTGAATATCACCTTGAAAACATTGCTCGAGCCATGTCTAACAACATGGATTGGCTCAACCCGAAGCAAACATCGACTTCACTAAACGGAACAACCCTCCATACTACATCGACCGGACCAAACCTCTACCAACAATCGCCAACCGATGAACCAAGGATTCCTTCAGATATTTTTCAACACGCACTGAATTTCTTCTCCATGGTGGCGATGGTTCACTTAAAATACGCTACATCATTGACTCTTCCATTCCCAAACTTGTTACTCAAACCGCATAGCTATCGAGGAACGTGCAACTCACTTGTTTTCTCGACAACGCAAGCATACGACCAAGATGCATTGTATGGGATTCATCATTGGCCCGAACGTCAAGAATCTACTACGAAGCTTCCCGGTTCAAAAGTCTCAACATGAAGTGTATAGCTCAAAGGACATCGTGGCCATCAAACACATTGATCTCAAGTCTAAGTGGGACTACACATTCTTGAAGAATATCATAGTCAAACGACAAGATGAACAGACTATAAATTCTCGTAGGTCGACTTTGAGAACTTGTCCTCAACGACATCAAGACTTGTACTTGCCAAAGTATGTGGTCGATGCGATAATTCTCAATCAAGTTCAACGTGAGTTTATCAAGTCGGCTCTCATCTTCATTAGACGATTGTGATCAAAGAACGGTCGAAGATATCCGATGGTCGTTGAATCATATCGTAAACGTAAACCTCACTCCACCACGCCTAGATCTTCCCGACATCAACCACACACAACTTACGCCATCAAGAAACCTTCGGCATTGTTTATCAAGTGAACTTCGCAGAACCGCTTAATGGCGTGTAGTGAGCTCCACAAATTCGGGATCATACCTTGAAAATGGTTAGGGATGGATTGGCATACGATTGAAGGATATACGATGAAGGTTGGAAATCCTAAGCTACGAACTCGTGACAGAGGAATGTGAGGCGATCATCACTATGATTGATGAACGGTTGTTCGAAAGGGATCGCCTGACGCACGGAGAGCTATGTTGGTGGTAGACCCAGATAAACATCACCGGCTTTCAACGCCTGCAGCGCACTCCGGAACATCACCGCACTTCCCGGTACCCCTGAATTGTTTCCTTCATATGATTTTGGATGAATGTTTATATATGTCAATGGCTTGTGCACACATAATGATGTACAACCCAGATTCTGCCAAGAAAGGACCCCGTGGTACGCCTCGGTGCCACAATCCTTATAAAAGGAGCGTAAGCTTCTTATTTTTTGAGTAAAACCTATCAAACCTTTCATTTTTCAAGGTTTTGCTCAAAAAGACAAGTACTTCCCATAAGTTTTTCAAAACCTCAACCGCTTATATCACTAATTGAGGGGAGTATTTGAATTAAAACTTTGTTCACAAATTGTTCACAAGTGGTCACTCTTCCCACAACACTCAAAATGGTCATATTTATTTCAACCGCTCAAAATAACATTTTTATATGCCATTTTGAGGGGAGAAAATTTGTGTGATAAGAAATATGTTGTGCCGAATGCAAATGAACTGTTCCTCGGACTTAACCAACGAATTGACGGTACTAAACTGCTTGTAACTCGAAAAGACTTGTCCCGACGGTAATAATTTCAAGCTAGTTCGCTAGTGATGTAAACGTGTCTCGCAGGACCTCGCCTTAGTAGAAGGTACCATTCGAGAAGCTCTTGATAGACATGAACTCGACGGGTATGACAACCTTTCGAGGTTTGTCTACACCTTCAAGGTAGTTATTAGAGCTAGTTGTCACCTAAAACCGACAATGTAACTCTTTAACTATTCAACGAACCGTGTCTCATGGGAGATTGTCTATCTTTAGTGGATCAATTCATAAAGTGCGGCTTTTCCTCACCGCATGCTTAACCATCAAAACTATTAAGCACATGTGGAGGGGAGTATTTATGCAAAAACTTATCTCTCACCGTGGTTCAAACATGTCTTTCATTTACAAACTCTTTGAGAGATATTTTAACTTACAAGGTTATAATGGCAAACATAGGTTAGTCATGGAGTTATAAGGTGACTAAGGTTAGGAATAACTGTCCTATGATCCGCCAGAGTCGGAGGGATCTACCCAAGGACACTACCATTAGTTAGTGTTAGAAGTCCTTAGGAAAGATTGTAAAAGGAGAAAATGAGAATCGGAGAAAGAAGGAGTTGAAGAATCAAAAGAAATGTAAAGAAAAGGGTGAAAAGAAATAGCCTCCAGATTATTCAACTTAGGCGCATAACCGGGTTCAATTCATATACTTGGGTCGTCACTTAGTGACACCGGTATTGAAGATTAAAAGTCGTCATGGACCCAAAGGACGCATGCACTAAACCTTCTTAGCCACTCAAGTTTCTCTCAATGTAAGCTTGTTTCATTCTCACTGGGAACCCTACATAAACTATTGGCTTTCTTAGAGATCGCGGTATTGAAGAAGGATACCTCTCCCTAGTCTCCGCCAGAAAACCAAAACGCACTGCTGAGTCTAGAGCCACGTGATTCATCAAAAGATCTCTTAGGAACACTTGACATTTAATCACTTGTTGATCAACAATAAGGTCTTCGATGATTCAAGGTTCATATCGAGTCCTTCACGGATCTTAGCAATCATCGAGAACATTTATGAGAGGTTCACATCCGTGATCCTCGCTGATTGAATGGAAACTCCCGCCGGTCAACATCAAACAGCCACGACAAAGTCGGTCGCTTGGTAACTCCCCGTGGATTACGCGGAGTGTGTCTCAAACGGTCTACGCCGTGAGGTGATGCTTTGGTGTACCTCAACGACTATCTCGAATCAGATGTACTTCGCACATCGCGCTATCTCACTTGTGGGACTCCGGCTCAGAACGACCTTTGTAAGAATCGAGTTGTGTTTTCACACTCTTGTCGTTAACTCTCAAGTTCAAACTTGTAAGTGCCGAAACCGCTTATTTCTAACCGCTTGCAATGTTTTCTTCTTATGGAAGCTCGAGCGGAATGATCGTCTTCGATTCTTCTCATGCTCACGCCAACATCATCACTAATGGAAGTTCTATTCAAAAGCAACACAACCGCTTAAATGATTCTTCGCTCAACCAAAGAGTCTACAAAGTTAAAGACTTAAAGAACTTCATCAAGATTGATTTCAACGCCAAAAAGCGTGTGAGCATGTTGAAGAATGACGTGGAGACATTGAGCAACAAGGCACTGAGGCGCATCGATGCGCATAACAACATACTATCACTTTCACCACAAAGAACAAATGATCAAAGAACAAAGTTAAAGATGACGTCAAGCTTAACCGCTCAAAGATAACTATCTCTACACCGGGAGATTGTTTGAATCAAGGCACCTCTCACAAGAAAGAAGAATGCCGAAGACGTCACACACTACTATTACATCAACGCCTTCACCGCTTACATTCATATATACTTGAGGGAGATTGTTGGAATCACTCCTAAACAAGATTTCAAGTATTTATATTTCATATGTAATAGGTAGCTTTGTTATGGCCTTTATGTTTGTTTAAGGTCAAGCTTATGTAGAAGGCCCATAAGCTTGATCCAAGCCCAATAAGGAATAGGGAAGGAGAGGAGTGTTGCCTAGCTCCTTGCCTATAAATACATTGTAATAACCTTCATTTGAAGGTTGGTTGTTCAAGTTATTCTTTCACTCACCTCCTACGCCAGAACCGGTTACAATATTGTGTGTGTGTGTGCTTGTTTACTTGTTCAATCGCCTTATCTCTTCTCTTATAAGCTTGTGTTGTAAAACTAGTGACCCAATGTAAAATAATCTCCAAAAATATAACAAAATACAAAAATATAAAAATATTCTCCTCATGTGATTATCATTGTGTACCTACGATTAAGTGCCTAGCTTAGATTTAAATGCTTATGTGTCTAAATGTTTAATTGATTCATGGTGATCGCAGATAATCTATGCTAGAGCTTAGTCTATAATCCGTGTTAGCAACTTACCACTGCTCATCAATACCATAGGGACCAAACTTGCCATATAGTGAAAGTTATGTTGCACTAGCGACTTACCTCACCTCATGTTAAAACCACAAGGACCAATTGTGTCATACTGTCAAAGATAGTTGGTATACCCCTAGCGAATTACCTCTTAGCGAGTTACCATTTCTTTTTCTCAAAAAGTTTTTTTCTCTCTCGTTTTTCTCTTCCTCGTCATAGTGCTCATCTTAGCGACTTAGCAAGAGGTTTGCATCTAATCCCTCTCATCCTTGTTCTCTTAAGCGTTTGGGTTAAGTTACTAACTTGTCTCTATATCCAGATCCTTTCGAGCTCGTGATTTGTGATTATTTGTCTCTCGCTTAGGTTTGATTTTTCATGTAATCGTGTGTTTGTTGCTAGTATAATGATTGAACGGGTTCAAAGTGTTTGGAATATATTGATTGTTTGGAATATATTGTTTGGAATACATTGATGTATGGTTAAGAGGATTGGACTATTGGGTTTATGTTAGGAGTGTTCTTCTTTGGCGATTAACTTGTTCTTGGTAGCGACTTAGTTTGAATGTTCTTCATAGCGAGTTAGCGCTCAACTTAGCGACTACGTTTAGCTGTAATTAGTTCACCATATTCTAGCGACTTTGTAATATATTGGATTTCACATACACATCATAACATTAACACAATGAGCACATAGATGGTTTTAGAGAGAAAAGTGGGACATTCTAGTGAGAGAAACTTGTAGAATATTAGATTACCAAAGAATATCCAACCCTCTACCTTGCAAGGTAGAGGGTATTTATAGGTTACAAACTAAACGACCTCCTCGACGGCCGTGGATCGTGGATACAGTGGGTAAAGACCCGACCTTCCTCCACGGTGTTGCACTAAACTATTTTAAGCTACTAACTAACTAATTAACTACATAACAACGTAACTAATGACCAATCTACGAGCTAACTTGTGCTAGATAATAGTTGGGGTGACCGACTCTTCAATACCGGAATTATCTAATTCCTAACAATCTCCCCTGCGGAGGTCACCCCATGTTTTACATTACGTAACCCCGACATTCTATTCTTGACTTGGTTCTTGAGCTCGTAGACTTTCATACATCAACATCGTGAACTTAGTGCATAGGTGGTGCAACTTCAAAGTCTGCAAAGATTCGTACTTTAAATTGGAGGTCCATTTCTGATCCACGTGATAGTAAATATGAACCAGCTTTTGAGATCATCAGCAATCAAACAAATCTTTGAAACATCCATTGTTGTGTTGTGACTTTAGGACCGACATGCTCACATTCGGATCATGATATCTTCTCATCGAGTTGCGGAAGCATTAGTTGATTCATGACATTGACAAAGAACAGAAAGCGTAAGCATGGAGTGAAAATATCGAGTCATTGATGCACTAATCATGATTTCTTTTGAGTTGAATGTGTTAAGTGAGCATGCGGTTATGGATTGACCGCTTCATTCTCGATCACCGCAAACGCCGGGCGGGTGTACTGCATACAGTATTAGCAATAAACGCACGAAGTGTCTTTGATCACTTCGTTGAATTGAGGTACACGCCCACTATGGTTCCCTCGCTGATCTCAAGACAAGCACAATGCGGCTCGCTTACTGTGATCGTAAAATTCAAGAATTTCCTTGACACTTTCGGGGTTTCGCGGTGATCTAGTCGTTCTCAAACCGAACGCCTCAAAGATGACAACACGGAGTGAGTGAACCAAATAATTTTAAGTCCACCGATTGATGAAAAGAGATTTGAAAACAATCGAGTATTGCTCAATAGAAATTGTTTTTGCAATACAACGAAGGTTTTATTGAAAATCAATTATCAATCATAAAACACCGTTGGTTTGAAATATGAGTACACGGTCGATGTGCTAAAGAAAAGAGTTTTAAGCATAAAGACCGGTTTTTCAAAGGTATCCGTCAATCCCTAACTCGAACCGTGATTGATTCAAGAAATTGAATCGCCCATTGTTTCTGCTCGCTTGTCACATGGTTGATCCATATAATAGATCTTCACATGCCACCTACCGTGAGCTTGTTTGATGTTGGCTCCGAAGGCTTTCCATCTTCATTGTGAGTGTGTAAACACATCACTCGGATGTTCGCAATACCACGAGGGTAATGCGTAGGACTCAAGAAATAATCTCTTTCCACATTGTGTGAAACAGAGTCTTCATTGAAAGTGTCCTAATGAGATTTATTGATGATCTCGTGGCTCTAGACTTAATTTGTGCCTATTTGGATCCCGCGGATACTAGGGAGAGGGTCTCCTTCTTCAAAATCAACAATCTCTAAGAGAAAGTCGATAGATAATGTCGGTTCCCGTGAGAATGAAACAAGTCCTTTTAAGAGGAACTGGAGTGGTTTGGAAAGTTGAAGTGAAGCGCCATTGGGTCCATGACGCCTTGTCTTCAATACCGATGTTACCATCGGTAGCATATGAAGTGAACCCGGTTTCGCCTCTAAGGTTGAATAAATGGAGGCTATTTGTTTTCACCCTTTTCTCATTCAATTCTTTTAATTCTTCAACCCTTCAAGCTTACCGAGACTTCATAGCTAGAACCTTGTTGGGTTTATTCCAAGATTAGCTCGCCTCGCCGCACACTTCCCATATCTCATTTTTCTCCTTTATCATCATACCTAAGGACTTCTACACTAACTAGTGGATTGTCCTCGGTAGATCCCTCCGGTTCAAGGATCATGGGAACCAATACCTAACCTTATCATCCTTATATCACCGCATATAAAGTAAAGTTGGTCGGCCTATTTGGTATTGTTCATCTCGCCATTGGATCCAATTGAAAACCATTTGAAAATCAATTCGATACTTGTGATATATTATCAAAGCATTTTGTACCGAATTGTTTTTGATATTTTAGAACGAGAACTCCCTCAACATGTGCCTCAAGTATTTGAAAATTTTTGCACACGGAGGCAAGAGAAAGAATTAACTTCTTTGATTACCATTTTCTAAAGATATCAACATCACTTCCCACATTAAATCAAGTAGGTGTAGCATTTCCGGGAAGGATGAGGTTTCCATGAATTTGCTCCCTCAATATGTGCCACGAGGTTGAAAAGAGTTTTGCACATACTAGAGGAACCCTTTATCATCAAAGGATTAGAAGCCATGTGATCAAGGTACTTTAAAACATTTAAAGTTGAATTTGCAAAGATTTAAGTGTTGTGTACCACGATGACTTGAATTTGCAAAGAGAGTTCTCCCCTTAATATATGCTTCGAGATTCAAAATTGTTTAGCACATATAAGAGAGAAGTTTGCACATAAATTGGTCATCTTATCTTTTAACATCTTTCATATTTATATCACATTTTCTCCCCGATCAAAATCTTAAATCCATTGAGATTTTGGATCTCAAGTGATTTAAATATGTATGAGGTAAAATATTTGTAGAGAAAAATGTGTCCGATTTTATATGAAAAAAATGGACAACACGATGTTTCCCCTTTTTACAAGGGGAAACCATAGTACAAATCCTAGCACTATTACATGTATTACAATTGTTCATATTTATTACACCACATATTACACATAGTAAAAAACCATAAACAAGATCCCAAAGAAGTCTTCATTCATCCCTCGAAGAAGTTTGTAGTGACCATCACGAAGCCTTCCACCAACAAAACTTTCAAGGTCATGGAAGATCCTTCGTGTCTTGAGTCTTCGCCCGATTGCAAAGAATGAAATGTTCACATGTCTTCACGTCATCCTCATTCAAAAAATGGTTTTAATCCAAGATTTCATATCAAGTTTGGCTTCTTTCACTGTGTCAAGTTCTTCTTCGACCAATTTGAGCGCATCATCACTAAACTTGTAGAGTTCACAAAGACGATAAGCATACGAGATCCATATCATCGGTGAAGATGACGGCTCTAGGGGTGTCAAGGACTTTGTATTCTCGATGAAATTCATGCCCGCTTGCATTCCATTGAGGACTTGTAAGGTTGATCCTAGTTTGGTAGCTTTCAATGCCAAGTCGAAAGTCCTCAACTCGCTTTCGAATGACTAAGCCCCGATCCAAAGAGTGATAGCTGCAGAGGGCCTTTTCTCACGCATGTAAGTGCTCAAGGTGTCCTTGAAGATTTAAGAGATAGAGATCTTCAAATCATTTGGCGTAAGATGTTTGAAGTCGTTCTCTTCAATAGTATACACTTTGAGGTCGCCTCTTTTAAGGACAATCTTCTTCAAGTACTCATATCCATAGATAGGAAGATCTCTACACTAACAACACTTAAGATTTGCGACTTTGATCCGACATCATTGCGCCTTTTATCAAGACCATGTCTTTCGATGTAGAACTTCTTCTTTTGAACCACCATGAGAAATACCATAAGAAGTCGCAATATCATACTTTTGTTCTTCATTTGCCCGAATTGATCAGAACCATCCGCTTAAGCCCCGATCGAGTAGGTTGCGCCTTTCATCTTTGATATTGATAGAGCGTGTCTTCTTTCAAGCAGAGCGAGCACACGATAGTCCAAGTCGTGATTGAAGAAGAATTTCACCGAATGGTCATCCGACCGTGTTCACCACCAAGAGGAAGAGATTTGTTGACATTGAAGCGATCGATTTGATCACCGACTTGGTCATTTAGCATCTTATGGCATTCTTCCATCCGATATTGAAGATGATTTGCATCCGAGTGGAAGACTTTGACAATTTCGTAAGCTTGACCTTCAAGATCTCTTGGTGTTATGGATGAGATGCTCTTCCGCTCACGTAACCATCTAATGAAACTTCCCATATCACCGTGTAGTGTAGAAGAGAGTCTTCACCGAATTTCGTAATTATTGGTGATAACCGATGCCCGCTTGTTGTCGGGAATCATAGAGTCGACTGGGATGGTCCATGGGTTCGGAGAAGGAGGTCTATCTTCCACAATGCGCCTTTGAATTGTGTCTCTTGAAGGTGCAACTCGATGTGCTAGTGCGATTCCCACCATGTAAGAATCAAACCGCTCAAGGCTTAGGAATATGCTTTGTAGATGCATCATCTTCATCCGTTCGAGTCCGCCATGACATGCGACTCTTCGCTAACCATTTGATCATCGTGAATAGAGGTGGACGTGGATGTGAACCTTGAATCAACCGTCGTCCGTGCAATGATTTTTTCTCGAGTACTCGCTCTTTGTAGGATCCGATTGATCGGAAGATTTTGGCGGTGATGATGGTGGTTGTGATGGAGGTGTGTTGGTAGTTGTAGAAGGATTACCGATCCGTGTTCCAGCCCCCGTTGGTGGTGGGGGTGGAGGTGGATCTTTGCGATCCTTCATCAATGCTTCCATTACAATTGTTCTCCTTTTCTTTTAACTTCTTTTCTCCGACATCAATCTTAAACCGCTCATAATTGTCGAACTTAATGGATTCTTCAAGTGCCTCATAGAGTTTATTGTGAACCTCATGCTTGTCCTCTTCAAATTTCATACATCCTTTCACACGTAGTCGATCATATCGGTGATGGGAGGTCCTTGAATCGCCTAAGAAGTGGAGCCTCCATTGCCCATTCCACATCATCCTTGACTTCTCCTTCAATGGCGGCAAGAACCCCTTCATTGAAGTTGAGGTGCTCCAATCTATAGACACGATCCACCGTAGAATCAACAGATTTAGGAAGTTGCCTTTCCGAGCTTCTATCCTTTTAATGGCTTTATCCAAGAGTTGATCGAGGTGAGAATCATGGAGGGAAGTCGGTGGAGCCACCTCATCCGCAATTGTAATGACAGTTCGGGGGGGTGGTGGTGTTTGTGTAGCTTGAATGAGAAGGTAAGGGGTGGTGGAAGTGCAATTGATAGTGAAGATGCGCGGTCATTGGAGGAATAGTAGACGATCTTCTCGAATGTCGACATTATACATGGATTGTGCAAGGTCTAAGGATTTGTCATTAATGAATTGATCACCAAAAGAAAAATCTTCATCAAGATTCTTAAGTGAGGATAGAGAGTTAGTAGACGATTTGGTTCATCCATCTTCAAGGTCTCATCAGATCTTGTCTCAAGGTTCTCCTGCGAGCCTTTTGTAACAGAGTGTCAACATTCAAGCCAGATTGAGTCTCACCAAGTGTAAGAGATTCCTTAAACGTTTCAGGCACCTTGACCACTCCAGATTGTTCTTTTGCATGAGATGAATCTGTTCTTCTCTTCAGCTCATATTGATTTGTGGTGCTTGATGGAGATGATGAGATAGTTAACAGCATGTGAGCAGCTTGTTCAGTTTCAACACTTGCAACTCCTTTACCCTTGTCAAGTGTAATTGGGGTTGTTTGTCGAGGTGGTTGAGCGGGTTCTCTTAACACAATTCCACCTACTGGAGCTTTCACATTCTGACTTTCAAGGCTTTTCTGAATTCCAAGTTGCGTAACGAAGATCATCTTCATCGCTTAGCTCGTAACATTCCTTGGTATCTCGATGTTCTCACCAATCTCCTTTTCCACTTTCTTCCTTTTACTTTCTCGCTTCTTGATGCGGTGTCGATCGTTGAGACCTTTCAAGTCTCTTTTTAGGAAGAGAGGCATAGGATGCTTGTGAGGTCGACTTGGTCATGGGAGCATTTGGTTGTAAAGGAGAGGGTGTGACATCAAGAGAGAGTTTGGTTGCTCTTTTCATGTATTGCTTGAAGTAGTCCTTCTTCTTGATATCTTCTCGAGAAGACAATCGAATTGGCAATCCAAATACTTCTTTATTCGCACTCTAGGAACATATTTCGTGTTTCCTAAAACAAATTCATCTTCTTCGCTTTGTGTAAAGTTGATTCGCACCTAGGAGTGAATTTATGAGTTTGTTGTAAGCACCGGATAACAAGCTTAGAGAATCTGATGCTGGGAATTACAAGCTTGTTCTGTTTCTTTCGGCCTTGAGCTTTGTTCTGGAAATTGATTCTGTCAGATATGAATGTGTTCATTGATAACGAAAATTCTTCCCAAATACGATCTGATACATTCACATCAACCCTATTAACGATTCCCCATAGGATTTGCAAGATAGGGATTCTCACTTTATCGAACCCTGATGTTTTGCCAGATAAGCACAAGTTAAGAATTGTTGTAATGGCTCTCCAGGGTTGATACATGTGTCCAGTGATGATGTCAGATGCTCTTGAAATACTGTTCTGATAACCCAATCCAATAAGAAAGACAATCAGATCGTCAGCACCAGGTGGAGATTCAGAACGAAAGTCAGGGTTACATGGGGTGATTCCAAGAGCCTTGCTCAGAATATCAGAATCAATTGTGAACTCCATATCATCCAGTTTGCAGGAGTATTGGGCTGTGATTTTGTTCCATTGAACGGTGTTCCAGAATTGTTGAATGTAAATGGTCGGAATTGAGCATTGCTTGGTAAGTGCTCCGAAGAAGTTTGTGTTTTTGAGGATGTCAATAGAAACTTTGAGTATCGGATTTTGTTGAAGCCTTTGTAGATCCACATAACAGTTGCTTTTTCCAATACCGCCCATTGACTTCTGGGAAAGATTTCTTCGTCTGAGAGGAGTTTGGATGATGCCGAAGGGGTAATGCTCTTTTCTGGGATTGAACTTGCCATTGATGTTCTGAGTAATCATACAATCAACAAGAATGAATGGGAACAAAGTTAGATGATAAATGGTAAGTGAGACAACATTGAGAGCACCCTTATGACATAGAAGTAGTAACTCGTAAGGAGTCCCCAAAACACATACAGAGAAAGATAGAGTGGCATAGATTACAAATATATGACAACTTTCAAATATATGATAACATTCATAATTGAGATATTTCAATAAAGTACACCATATAGATAAATAATTACATGACGAGCTTATAAGGGATTAAAGGGCAAAAGAGTGCATCTCAAAGTGATCATGACATGAGCCAAGATACACATGTAGAAGTGATATATTGATTCAACACGTCGAATTAGGAGATCCTAAGTGTTGAGAGAGTGAGGTCATCTTTAGTACAAAACCTTTGAGCATTATAATAATCCTTGACCCTAAGACTAATTCGCAACATGAAAGTGAACAATGTTGCAAACTTGTAAAGACAAGTCGTCATCTAGAGTCACAGACAAGTCGCTAATAGTTTAGCATTCTAAGTCGCTATGCTAATTCGCTAGTTTGTAAAGTCAAGTCGCCATGAACAGTAACTGAACCAAGTCGCTACAAAACAGTTAACTAAGTCGCTAGGTTACTAATTCGCTAACTTGTAAATACAAGTCGCTAACTACTAACTCGCTAACCAAGTCGCTAGAATATAGTGAACTAATTCGCTACATAAACGTAGTCGCTAAGTTGAACACTAACTCGCTATGAAGAACATTCAGACTAAGTCGCTACCAAGAACAATTTAAATCGCCACCAAGAACACTTCTAACATCAACCCATCAGTCCAATCCACTTAATCATACATCAATGTATTCCAAACAATATATTCCAAACAATATATTCCAAACATTTTGAACCCGCTCAATCATTATACAAGCAACAAACATACTATTACATGAAAAATCGAACCTAAGCGAGAGACAATAATCACAACTCACGAGCTCGAAAGGATCCGGATATAAAGGACATGTTAGAAACCGGACACAAAAGCTTAAGAGAACAAAGATAGAGGAATCAAGCAAACCTCTTACTAAGTCGCTAGGATGAGCAAAAGTGACAAAGAGAAGAAAAACGAGAGAGAAGAAAAACTTGTTTGGGAAAATGGTAACTCGCTAATGTGTAATTCGCTAGGGGTATACAAACCATCTTAGGCAATATGACACAATTGGTCCTTGTGGTTTTAACATGAGGTGAGGTAATTCGCTAATGCAACATAACTTTCACTATATGACAAGTTTGGTCCCTATGGTATTGATGAACGAGTGGTAAGTTGCTAACACGGATTAGACAACGTCTCTAGCATGGATTATCACACTGATCACCATGAAACAATTAAACATTTAAACACATAGGAAATTACTACGAAGGCACACAAGGATAATCACACGAGCAAGATACAACCACAACCAATAATCGAGAGAAACTCATAACCGATATTTCAAAAGCATAACCGCTAGTCACACAAGCAGAAACCACCACAACATACAAATAAGCAAACATCATAACCAAAGATGTAATCCAATGGCATATAAAACAATCTCCCCTCAATCAATGTCATCAAAGATCATTGATTGATATTAACCAATCCTATTATAACACCAAGAATATATCATTTGTTCGAACTTCATCTATGATCCCGCCCATTATTGAATGACATTTCTAGGACCGTAGATGTTATCGATAACAAGGAATATATTCTTTATTAGTTTGAGGAAAATGATAAAAAAATAAATTTAATTTTTTTATTATTTTTTTTTTTTTTTTTTTTTTTTTTAAGGAAACTTGATTTATACAAAGATATGGATGGACGAGTCCCGATTCAAGATGAATAGGAGTCAAAGTAAGAAGTACATCAACTCGGCAAGCTATAGCTCCCGAATGAGCTATGTTCATATCTCAAGGAACCAAGTCATGAAGTTCCCGATTGAATTGAGCATTGTACCGAAAAGATCGAGAGCACATTGTACTTGAAGCACATGTAGACTTGTACATAGAAGGGTTAGTGACATGTTTAGTCTCACATTTGGATGCATCACAAGATAATCCGACGTATCATTAATGGGGATCCTATTTGGTTCTACATTCTTGAAAAGTTTACCTTGGGAATCCACTGAGGCATGATCTAGGAATGTAAGTTCGCTTAAGTCCTCAGTAAACTTAAATAATTTGCCGCTGGGAATCCATTTGAGACCGCAGTAGTTAAGCTAAATGAGTGCACACCTTTGTTTTGACTATTTGTCCTATTGTGATCGAGAATTTCTTTGGGGATTGATCCGTCGATGATGTTTTGCATGAGACCTAGTTAAACTTATTGCATTTCTGATCTGTGAGTGTTGACCATTAGTCCTATTTTTGGGATTCAATATATCTGAACTAGGCAATGAAGTGACTGGTTTTGACAAAACAGACTTACTATCAACTTGGGATGTAAGCTTAGATTTCAATGGTTTAGCTCTTTCAGATCTAAAGGCATTAGGTTGTTTAATAACTATTTGTTTCAAGTGATTCTGAACATTTGACTTTCCCAAAGTTGAAGGTTTTGCAAACTTAGTGTTCATCCTATTTCCAAAGATACTTCCCGAGCTCATTTTTAGGGCAACAATATTGAAGCTCTTATCCCGAATTTGTGCTTTGAGGTCATCAATATCTTTCTTCAAGAGGTTAGATTGATTGACTAACTTAGAGTTTGTTTCCTCAAGGTTCTTTCTTAAATGCTCATTTTCTTAGAAGGTTGGACACACATAGAGCTAGTTCGTAATTTCTAGATTCTAGTGTATCACTCATCTCATGACCGTTATATTTCGGGCTTCGAGAGAAGCGATTTCGATTTCTTATGGTCGAATCTTTGTCCTGAATCGATTTTAACGATTAATTTCAAAAATTTCTAAATTCGAAGTTCCAGACACAACACTGCTTTTTTGCATAAAGCATTTCATTTTTATGTTGTATTTCAATTTGCAAAGAGATACGTTGTTTTTCAAGAATTGAAAATTTGTTTGAAAGCTCATCATATACCCTTTTTCAATCATGTTACTTGCATTTGATTCGCATAAAACAAAGATTGATTCCACATTGTTATGTTTATGTTCGTGGTAAGAGTCATGTACCTTTTGTGAGAATTTGTGTGATCGATAAGTGTACCTTGTTGATTGATACCTTTTCCGACTGGGAATTTGAGATCGCTGTTGTCTCTTCATCCTTTTCCATCACAACCGAGATTCTACAATCGTCTTCTTCGGTTCAATCGAATGAGGCATGACACGTCATCATTGTTCCATGGACACTCTTGACACTCATTCAATTCCTTCAACTTATTATTCTCTTTGTAGCTTTCTCGATGTATGTTTCCATATTACTCATAAGTTGAATAAATGAGTTTCGAACTCATGAATTTCCATTCCCGTGTGCTTTTGAAAGACATTCCACCATGATATTATCAAAATCTGAGGAGTATTCTTCCCGTGTAAGTGGTGAAATTGGTTGAAGATGGTTTGGAGAGCAGCATGAGAATCATCACTGAGAGCTTTTCTTTGGTAATTTGAAACCTCACCGTTCTAGGTTAAGCAAAACAGTTCTTGTTAAAGTGGTAAAATCGACGAAGGATGGCACAACTTGTTCGATCCATGGTTGTGGATAAGAGTAATTTAAGAAGTCGATCGAGATGTTGAAACGGCTCACCGGTGCATTCCATATTCTTAGCATCATCTCGAGACATTAAGAGTGACTTGTTTGAGTTGTTATGATTGATCGACATTGAATCATTAAGTGTGGCCTCGATAGGCATTCTGCTTCACTAATCAGCTGTGGTCATAGAGAGCAAGTACTTTGGTGATTAAAGGATCCGTGATGACCGACATTGTGTTATTATGAATTACTCCCAAGTCTCTAGAGATTTAGAACCAACTCGCTACCAACTAAATAGCAATAATCCCAAGTCGCTAGAAGATACCGCACCAAGTCGCCAACACTTAATTCGCCACCCCGCTAAGTCGCTAGAGTTCCAAGTCACTATCCGGATGTAAGTCGCTAAGAAGTAACTCGCTAACACTCAAGTCGCTAGCAAAATTTCGCAAAGAATTGCCACTCAAGTCGCTAACGATGCAAGTCGCTAAAGAGCAACTCGCCATGCACCAAGTCGCTACCACTGTCGCTACCCGTAGTGGAGAGTCCACTACTTGTATCAGAATCGCTAGGTGTAACTCGCTAGGTCTAAAATCAGAACTCGCTATAAATTAGTGAAGCAAGTCGCTACGAAGAAAGTGGTCCGTGAGCTAAGTCGCTAGCAAGAAAACCATATAAACATCACTTTTCAATCCAAAACAACCCAACCAAGATGATTCAAGCTACCAAGTGAAGACCTAAACACTTGTGATGATTCTAAACATAAAAGTACTAACAAAATTCAAACTTTAACACAAGAAATCAACCAAATGATGCAAAAACCACCTAAAAACCACTAGAAATCCAAAGATGTGCAAGATATGATCTAACCATGGCTCTTGATACCAATTGTAATATATTGGATTTCACATACACATCATAACATTAACACAATGAGCACATAGATGGTTTTAGAGAGAAAGAGTGGGACATTCTAGTGAGAGAAACTTGTAGAATATTAGATTACCAAAGAATATCCAACCTCTACCTTGCAAGGTAGAGGGTATTTATAGGTTACAAACTAAACGACCTCCGACGGCTCGTGGATCGTGGATACAAGGGGTCAAGACCCGACCTTCCTCCACGGTGTTGCACTAAACTATTTTAAGCTACTAACTAACTAATTAACTACATAACAACGTAACTAATGACCAATCTACGAGCTAACTTGTGCTAGATAATAGTTGGGGTGACCGACTCTTCAATCACCGGAATTATCTAATTCCTAACGCACTTGGTTAGCGAGTTAGTAGTTAGCGACTTGTATTTACAAGTTAGCTAATTAGTAACATTAGCGACTTAGTTAACAATTTGTAGCGACTTGGGTGTATTCTTGTTCATGGCGACTTGTCTTCACAAGCTAGCTAATTAGTAACCTAGCGACTTAGTTAAGCTGCTTTGTAGCGACTTGGTTTAGGTAATTGCTCATGGCGACTTGACTTTACAAGCTAGCTAATTAGCATAGCGACTTAGAGTGCTAAACTATTAGCGACTTTTCCGTGGCTCTAGATGACGACTTGTCTTTACAAGTTTGCAACATTGTTTACTTTCATGTTGCGAATTAGTCTTAGGGTCAAGGGTTATTAAAATGTTCAAAGGTTTAGTGCTAAAGATGATCTCACTCTCACAACACTTAGGATCTCCTAATTCGACTTGTTGAATCAACATACTCTATGTAACTGTTATGACATCTCTGCTTAGGCAAAAGGTACTTGGTTTCTCTCACGATCGCCAAATGTTACTTTTGCCTCATACATATTTGTTATATCACTTCATGTGTATCTTGGCTCATGTCATGATCACTTTGAAATGCACTCTTTGCCCATTTATCCCTTATAAGCTCGTCATGTAATTATTTATCTATATGACTATACTTCATTGAAATATTTCAATTATGAATGTTATCATATATTTGAAAGTTGTCATATATTTGTAATCTATGCCACTCTATCTTTCTCTCAGATATGTTTTGGGACTCCTTCGAGTTACTACTTCTATGTCATAAGGGTGCTCTCAATGTTGTCTCACTTACCATTTATCATCTAACCTGCTCCCATTCATTATCGTTGATTGTATGATTACTCGTAACATCAATGGCAAGTTCAATCCCGAAAAGAGCGCTACCCTTCTCGGCATCATCCAAAGTTCTCTCGACGAAGAAATCCTTCCTGTGAGTCAATGGGTCATATTGGAAAAAGCAAGCTCATTATGTGGACCTACAAAGGCTTCAACAAAACCGATACTCAAAGTTTCTATTGACATCCTCAAAAACACAAACTTCTTGAGCAATTACCAAGCAATGCTCAATTCCAACCATTTACATTCAACAATTACGAACACTGCTCAATGGAACAAAATCACAAGACAATACTCCCGCAAACCGGATGATATGGAGTTCACAATTGATTACGATATTCGAGCAAGGCTCTTGGAATCACACCATGTAACCACGACTTTCGCTCAATCTCCACCGGTGTCGACGATTTGATTGTCTTTCTAATTGGATTGGGTTATCAGAACAGTATTTCAAGAGCATCTGACATCATCACTGGACACATGTATCAACCCTGGAGAGCCATTACAACAATTCTTAACTTGTGCTTATCTGGAAAAACATCAGGGTTCGATAAAGTGAGAATCCCTATCTTGCAAATCCTATGGGGAATCGTTAATAGGGTTGATGTGAATGTATCAGATCGTATTTGGGAAGAATTTTCGTTATCAATGAACACATTCATATCTCGATGAATCAATTTCCGAACAAAGCTCAAGGCCGAAAGAAATGTAACAAGCTTGTAATTCCAAAGATCGATTCTCTAAGCTTGTTATCCAAGACTTACAACAAACTCACAAATTCAATCCTAGGAGTGAATCAACTCTACATAATGCAGAAGATGAATATGTCTTGGGAAACCTGAAATATGTTCCTAGAGGTGTGGTCAATGAAATATTTGGTTTGCCAATTCCTGACTGTCTTCTCACAGAAGATATCAAGAAGAAGGACTACTTCAAGCAATACAAGAAAAGAGCAACCAAACTCTCTGCTGATGTCACACCCTCTCCTCTACAACCAAATGCTCCCATGACCAAGTCAGCCTCACAAGCATCCTATGCCTCTCTTCCTAAAAAGAGACTTGAAAGGTCACAACAGTCAGACACCGCATCCAAGAAGCAGAAAGTTAAAAGGAAGAAAGTTGAAAAGGAAATTGGTGAGAACACTGAGACACCAAGGGATGTTACCAGGTTAACTGATGAAGATGATGCTGATCTGCAACTTGGAATTCAGCGAAGCCTAGAAAGTCAGAATGTAAAAGCTCCAGTAGGTGGAATTGTGTTAAGAGAACCCGATCAACTACCTCGACAAACAACCCCAATTACACATGACAAGGGTAAAGGGGTTGCAAGTGTTGAACCGAACAAGTCGCTCACATGCTTTTAACTATCTCATCATCTCCATCAAGCACCACAAATCAATATGAGTCAAGAGAAGAATGTAATCATCTCATGCAAAAGAACAACTGAGTGGTCAAAGTGCCCAAACGCTTAAGGAAACTCCTACACTTAGTGAGACTCAATCGACTTGAATGTTGACACTCTGTTACAAAAAGGCTCGCAGAGAACCTTGAGACAAGATCCATGAGACCTTGAAGATGGATGAACCAAATCTGTCTACTAACTCTCTATCCTCACTTAAGAATCTTGATGAAGATTTCTCTTTTGGTGATCAATTCATTAATGACAAATCCTTAGATTCTGCACAATCCATGTATAATTTCAAAGATTCAAGAAGATACGCCAACTATTCCTCCAATGACCGTGATCTTCACTATCAACCGCACTTCCACCTCCCTTACCTACTCAATCAACTCGTATAAACACCACCAACAACGCCACCAACCCCGAACTGTCATTACAATTGCAGATGAAGTGGCTCCACCACTTCCCTCCATAGATTCTCACCTCGATCAACCACCGGATAAAGCCATTAAAAGGATAGAAGCTCCGGAAAGGCAACTTCCTAAACTGCTGATTCTCTCGTGGATCGTGTCTATAGATTGAGCACCTCAACTTCAATGAAGGGGTTACCGCCGCTATTGAAGGAGAAGTCAAGGATGCTTTGTGGAATGGGCTATGGAGGCTCCACTTCTTAGACGATTCAAGGACCTCCCCATCACCGATATGAGAGCAGCTCTGTGTGAAAGGATGTATGAGGCTGAAGAGGACAAGCATGAGGTTCACAGTAAACTCTATGAGGCACTAGAAGAATCCATTAAATTCGACAATTATGAGCAGTTTATGATTGACGTGGGGGAAAAAGAAGCTAAAAAGAAAAGGAGAACAATTGTGATGGAAACATTGATGAAAAACCGCAATGATCCTCCTCCACCTCCGCCACCAACGGGAGGCGCTGGAACTTCTGGAGCTGGTAATCCTTCTACGACAACCATCACACCTCCACCACAACCACCATCATCACCGCCAAAACCTTCTAATCAATCAGGTCCTACAAAGATCATAATACTAAGAAGAAATCACGCTCGACGACGGTAGATTCAAGGTTCATGTCCACATCCACCTCAATTCTCGATGATCAAATAGTTCACGAAGAGTTGCAAGTCATGGTCGACTCGTAACCGTGATGAAGATGATGCATCGATAAGCATATTCCAAAGCCATCGGAAGATTGGTTTGATACTTACATGGTGGAATCGAACTAGCACATCCGGTAGCACCTTCAAGAGACACAATTCAAAGTCGCATTGTGGAAGATAGACCTCCTTCTCCGTAACCCACATGGACCATCCAGTCGACTCTATGATTCCCGACAACAATTGGGCATCGCTTATCACGAATAATTATGAAGTTCCACCAAGACTCTCTCGCACTACACCGGTGATATGGGAAGTTTTATTAAATGGTTTTGTGAGCGGAAGAGTATCTCATCCATAACTCCAAGAGATCTAGAAGGACAAGCTTACGAAATTGTCAAAGTCTTCCGCTCGATGCAAATCATCTTCAATATCGATGGAAGAATGCCATAAGATGTCGAATGACCAAGTCGGTGAGCAAATCGATCGCATCAATGTCAACAAATCTCTTCCTCTTAGTGGTGAGCCTAGTCGATAACCATTCAGTGAATTCTTCTTCAATCACGACTTGGACTATCTCATTGCTCGCTCTGCTAAAAGAAGGCCCGCTCTATCAATATCAAAGATGAAAGCTACAACCTACTCTAATCGGGGCTTGAATGGATGGTTCCCGATCAATTGGGTCAAGAACAAAAATATGATATTGTCGCTTCTTATGGTATTTCTCACCGGTGGTTCAAAAAGAAGAAGTTCTACATCGAAAGACATGGTGTTTGTTAAAAGACGCAATGATATCGGATCAAAGTCGCAAATCTTAAGTGTTGTTAGTGTAGAGATCTTCCTATCTATGGATATGAGTACTTGAAGAAGATTGTCCTTAAAAGAGCTGACTTCAAAGTGTATACTATTGAAGAGAACGACTTCAAACATCTTCGCCAAATGATTTCAAGATCTCTATCTCTTAAATCTTCAAGGACACCTTGAGCATTTACCGTCTGTGAGAAAAAGGCCCTGTCTGCACCGTCACTCTTTGGATCGGGGCTTAGTCATTCGAAACGAGTTGAGGACTTTCACTTGGCATTGAAAGCTACCAAACCAGATCAACCTTACAAGTCCTCAATGGAATGCAACGGGCATGAATTTCATCGAGAATACAAAGTCCTTGACACCCCTAGAGCCGCCATCTTCACCGATGATATGGATCTCGTATGCTTATGCGTCTATGTGAACTCTACAAGTTTAGTGATGGTACGCTCAAATTGATAGAAGAAGAACTTGACACCGAGTGAAAGAAGCCAAACTTGATATGAAATCTTGGGTTAAAACTATTTTTTGACCGATGATGACGTGAAGAGATGTGAACATTTCATTGTCGCAATCGATCGAAGACTCAAGACACGAAGGATCTTCCGCACCTTGAAAGTTTTGTTGGTGGAAGGCTTCGTGATGGTCACTACAAACTTCTTCTGAGGACCGAATGAAGACTTCTTTGGGATACTGCTTATGGTGTGTCTTTAACTATGTGTAATATGTGGTGTAATAAATATGAACAAGCTCAGTAATACATGTAATAGTGCTAGGATTTGTACTGTGGTTTCCCTTGTAAAAGGGAAACATCCGTGTTGTCCATTTTGATCATATAAAATCGGACACATTTTTCTCCTACAAATGTTTTACCTTATACATATTTAATCACTTGAGATCCAAAATCTCAAAGGATTTAAGATTTTGATCGGGAGAAAATGTGATATAAATATGAAAGATGCTAAAAGATAAAATGTCCAATTTACGTGCAAACTTGTCTCTTATATGTGCTAAACATTTTTGAATCTCGAAGCATATATTAAGGGGAGAACTCTTTGCAAATTCAAGTCATCGTGGTACACAACACTTAAATTTTTTGCAAATTCAACTTTAAATGTTTTTAAGGTACCTTGATCATATGGCTTCTAATCCTTTGATGATAAAGGGTCCTCTAGTATGTGCAAAACTCTTTTCAAACCTCGAGGCACATATTGAGGGGAGCAAATTTATGGAAACCTCATCCTTCCCGAAATGCGATATCTACTTGATTTGATATGGAAGTGATGTTGATATCTTTAGAAAATGGTAATCAAAGAAGTTAATTCTTTATCTTGCCTCGTGTGCAAAACATTTTCAAATACTTGATGCACATGTTGAGGGGAGTTCTCGTTCTAAAATATCAAAAACAATTCGGTACAAAATGCTTTGATAATATATCACAAGTATCTCGAATTGATTTTCAAACGGTTTTCAATTGGATCCAATGGCGGATGAACAATACCAAATTGACCGACCAACTTTACTTTATGTAATGATGATATAAGGATGATAAGGTTAGGTATGTGTTCCATGATCCGCCAGAATCTGAGGGATCTACCGTGGATAATCCACTAGTTAGTGTAGAAGTCCTTAGGTATGATAATAAAAGGAGAAAAAGAGATATGGGAAGAGTGCGGACTAAGACCGAGCTAGTATCGGAATAAACCGAACAAGGTTCTAGCTATGAAGTCTCGGTAAGCACTCAAGGGGTTGAAGAATTAAAAGAATTGAATGAGAAAAGGGTGAAAACAAATAGCCCTCCATTTATTCAACCTTAGGCGTAAACCGGGTTCACTTCATATGCTACCGATGGTAACATCGGTATTGAAGACAAGACGTCATGGACCCGATGCACCGCACTTCAACTCTCCAAACCACTCAAGTTCCTCTTAAAAGGACTTGTTTCATTCTCACGGGAACCGACATCATCTATCGACTTTCTCTTAGAGATGGTTGATATTGAAGAAGAGACCTCTCCTAGTCTCCGTTATAGGATCCAAATATGCACAAATTGAGTCTAGAGCCACGAGATCATCAATAAATCTCATTAGGACACTTTCAATGAAGACTCTCTGTTTCACACAATATGGAAAGAGATTATATCTTGAGTCCCACGCATTATCCTTGTGGTATTGCCGTAACATCCGAGTGATGTGTATACATATTCACAATGAAGATGAAAAGCCTTCGAGCCATCATCAAACAAGCTCCCGGTAGGTGGCATGTGAGATCTATTATATAGATCAACCATGTGACAACCGAGCAGAAACTATGGGGCGATTCAATCTCTTGAATCAATCTCGGTTCGAGTTATGGATTGATGGATACCTTTGAAAACCGGTCTTTGTGCTTAACAACTCTTTTCTTTAGCACATCGATCGTGTACTCATTTTTCAAATCAAAAGGTATTTTTATGATTGATAATTGATTTTCAATAAAACCTTCGTTGTATTGCAAAAACAATTTCTATTGAGCAATACACGATTGTTTTCAAATCTCTTTTCATCAATCGATGGACTTAAAATTATTTGGTTCACTCACTCCGTGTTGTCTTCTTTGAGATGTTCCGGTTTGAGAACGCCTAGAGCAACAAGGAACCTGTCAAGGAAATTCTTTGGAATTATACCGATCACAGCGGACATGTACCGATCAACGGGAACCGTGGGCGTGTACCTCAATTCAATGAAAGTGATCAAAGACACTTTCGTGCGATTTATTGCTAATCGTTGTATGCGGTACACCCGACGCTTGCGTGATCGAATGAAGCGGTCAATCCATAGCCGCATGCTCACTTAACACATTCATCCGAAAAGTAATCATGATTAGTGCATCAATGACTCGATATTTTCACCCATGCTTCGCTGCCGCCGCCAATATCATGAATCAACTAATGCTTCCGCTACTCGATAAGAAGATATCATGATCCGTAATGTGAGCATGTCGGTCCGAAAGTCACAACATCACATAATGCCAACACCACAAAGTATGTCTCGAGATTGATGATAGTGATGATCTCAAAAGATGGCTCCTAATTATTATCTCATGGATCATTAATGACCTCCACTTAAAGTACAAATGCATGCGCACCTTAAAGTTGCAATCGCTTATGCACAAAGATTGCGATGTTGAAGTTGTTTTGTCTACGAGCTCAAGAACAAAGTCAAGAATAGAATGCTAGGATTTGAAATGTAAAACATGGGGTGACCTCCTTGGGGAGATTGTTAGGAATTAGAAAATTCCAAGATTGAAGAGTCGGTCACCCCAACTATTATCTAGCATAAGTTAGCTCGTAGACTTATCGTTAGTTACGTATTTATGTAGTTATTTAGTTAGTCGAGCGTAAAATAGTTTAGTGCAACACCGTGGAGGAAGGACGGGTCTTTACCCACCGTATCCCGATCCACAGCCGTCGGAGGTCGTTTAGTTTGTAACCTATAAATACCCTCTACCTTGTAAGGTAGAGGGTTGATGTTCTTTGGTAATCTAATATTCAACAAGTTTCTCTTACTAGAATATCCCGCTCTTTCTCTCTCTAAAACCATCTATGTGCTCATTGGGTTATTGATGTGATGTGTATGTGAAAAATAATATCCTACAGTATGGCTCAGAACAATCCCAATGGCTTTCAAGTAGCAAACCGTGATGCATTTGACTCGGATGTTGACGATGAACCAACTGCACAGACCATCTTTATGGCTAACATTTCTCCAATGGTCTCTCCAAAGGTTCCTTCACATCAACAAGCCAGTCCCCCCAAGGAATCCATCATATCAGAGGTATTAAAACTATACGACGAGGTTGATGTGCAAAAGATACACGACAAAGTACAATCAACTGAAATTATTGAATAAGATATTGAAAATATGGGTAATAGCAATGTTGTCCTATATGATCAATATTTGAAGAAAGATGAAAGTGAAATTGTACCAAGTGATGCATCTTCTGCAGTCAATGATGACTATACTTTTGATGAATACACTGAATGTGCTACTGATGATTCCATAACCTCTGAATTAAATGCCTATAAGGAACAAGTTGCCATATATGAACAGCGTGCTAAGTTTGAACTGACTACCCGTGAGCAGCGTGCTAGGGAAGAAATTTTAAAACAAGAGGTAAACTCCTTATAAGAAAAGCTTAATAAAACTGTTAAGCAAAATCAAGAACTTCAAGAAAATGTAAAAGTGCTTAAACAGGAATTTAATGCTAAGGAATCAAAACTTTTAAATGATTTTTCCAACCTAAAAACTTTGAAAAATAAACTTGAAAACAAGTTGTATGTACAGGGAACACCATTCAGACTGCTCACTTGATCAATAAACATATAGTGTTAAGCGATGAGCACATTACTAATCTTGTAGAGGAACCCAACCCTGAGGTTGGTAAGAAAGCAAAAGCTGCTCAAAATGTAATCTATGATGGCAATGAGATTCTTAAGCCTAAAAAAAAGCCTACATGTGTTGAGTGCACTGAGGAGGATATAGAATTAGAAGATGCCACTAGAGAGAAATTAGATAAGAAACTAAAAGATCCATGGTGCATAAAGTATAATATCACATTTAAAACACCGAATTAGACCTCAAACCCTACTGATCCCTGAGCAAGTGTTCTGGAAGAAAGATATGGATAAGGAAAAAGCTGATGATCTTGTCGAAAAGAATCCCCCTTGTAGGAAATTACCTCTAGCCACTGAGTATCCTCCAAATACACTTATGCATTTAGTGCCTAGAAATCTTCCCACACAAAGCAAAACCTTAGTCAGCTTATATGTAGTTTACCAACTATTTGTTGACCTTGAGAAAACTTGTAAGAAGAGAATCACTCCAACAGGAATTACTGAAGGGGAAAGGGGTTTTGAGCAAACAAAAGAATGTTACTTAACTGAGGTCATGCCTTTCTTTAAACAACTAAAAGAAAATTTTGAATCTCTCTAAAAGGCCATAGATACTGAGGTTAAAGATATGAAAAGAATGTTTAATGAAATGAAAAACGAAGTTAGAGATTATGAATGTGAGCTCAAAATTAATGAGATTGAGAGAAATAATCTTCAGATCCTAAATGATAATTTGATTTCTAGATGTATTGCTCAAGATGTGTTTTACATTCTCACGAATTATTCTATTACTGCATCTCAATTTCATGAATTATCTGTTGCTTTGAAAGTCTCCCATGATCGTGTCATTGAGCTTGAAACAACGAATTCAAAATTGCATGATAAAATTGAAAGGGATGATCATGATAACATGGTCAGACAATTTTCTAAATTGGAAGTTGAATATCTTGCTTTGCAATTAAAATATCAACATCTCAAAGAAAATGTTAAAACCTCGAATGCCAAGACATCTTCGGATGCTCCTGAGTTTGATGTAGTTTTTGAATTAAAAAAATGGGATGAACAGATTCGAGCTTAGTACAACATGATCAAAAGGTTGAAAGCCCAAATTTCCCAATTGAAAGGAGATAAGAATGAAGTGACTGGCTCCCATATGCCTCCTCCTTTAGATTCTCAGAATTCTTAGAATTTTCATCTTCAAAACATCATTAAATTATTACAACATGAAAATGAGTGCTTTCTAGCAGAAAATGAAAAGGTTAAACTGCATTTCAAAGAGTTATATGAATCAATTAAGGTCACTCGTGACAAGAAAAATGAAAAGATAACTTCTTTGCAAAATGAAATTGAGAATCTGAAGAGTCAGGTAAAACGGAAAATGCCAATCACTAGTGGTGAGGATATTGCACCAAAGGTGCATGCTTGTACTAAATATTCTATGTCTGTGAAGTATATTCCCCCTCATCTTAGAAACAATGAACTGGCATGTCAAACCTACTTTTCATACCTTAAGGATAGTTTAGAATGTCTCTGTGAGATTGTTGAAGAGGACAAGATAGAGAAACCACTTGATAATGCGATTGGGCATGCATGCTTATATGTCAAACGATCTCAGGAAATTTTAGAATGCTTAATAGCAATATGTCCTAAATTTGGTATTAGGAAAGATAGTGTTGTTTTGCCTTGTTCTATGGCTAAAGTCAAGCATGTGACCTTTGATTTACCTCCTAGGATCTCAGATCCCAGCACTTCTAGACCAGAAATACAGAAAGTAGTGAAACCAACTAATGTTCCCATCGTTCCTTCTACAGGAGTAATCAGTGACACAATGGCAAGCGGGTCAAAGCCTCCAGGCAATACAAAGCAAGATAGGACCTTGGTTGCCAGGAGTGATCAAGGGAAGAAAGTAGAAGACCACCCTAGGAACAATAAGTTTGAGTTAAATAAGACGAATCGTGTTGATTCTAGTATTAGCTATAAGCGCATCGTAATTAATTCAATTTCGCTACTATTTGCAAAAGATGTAATGAGTGTTTAGTTTCGGTATTTATCATGAATGTGTTGTGAATGAGTTGATTAATGTTTATTAAATCCCAAGAAAAATGTAAGAAATGCTAAACAAAGTTAAGGATGCCAGAAAGCCAATCTAGAAAAAGGTTAGAAATTATTGGAAACCCACAGGAAGAAAGTTCAATAATGTGGGTTATCAATGGAAAGCCACTGGTCGCACATTCAAAGTTAACGAATTATGTCCTAATAGAAATAGATCTATGCCCACTAAAGAATGGAAACCAACTGGTAGGATCATCCCCTTAAGAAGTTGTCATACTACACATAGGCCAAGTGATACTACTAGTCTTGCATCCACCTCTAATGATGTCATTGCTTCTATTTCTGATTTGGGTGTTCCAATCTCAATTACTAACCAAGTGGAACCCATTCTCGCATGGGGATCCAAATTATCCAGCCATCCATATTTTTCTTTTTTCAACTGCAGGTCGTACAAATCGTTCTGTGGTATTTGGACTCAAACTGTTCAAAGCATATGACTGGAGATCGCTCGCGGCTCATGAACTTCGTGAGTAAATTCATCGGGACTGTTAGATTCGGGAACAACCACTTTGGGGCAATTATGGGTTACGAAGATTATGTAGTTGGAGACAGTGTAATCTCCCGGGTATATTATGTTGAAGGACTTGGTCATAATTTGTTCTCTGTTGGTCAATTCTGTGACTCTGACCTTGAAGTGGCCTTTAGAAAACATACTTGCTTCGTCAGAGAACTAGGTGGTGTTGAACTTTTAAAGGGAACACGTGGGACTAATATGTACACCATCTCTATCGAAGATATGATGAAGTCTTCTCCAATCTGCTTGTTATCAAAGTCTTCCAAATAAAAGTCATGGTTATGGCATCGTCATCTCAATCACTTGAACTTTGGAACCATAAATGATCTTTTTAGAAAGGACCTCGTGAGAGAATTGCCCAAATTAAAGTATGAAAAAGATCATCTTTGTTCAGCATGACAATTGGAAAAAAGCAAGAAATATGCCCATAAACCCAAATCTGCAAACTCAATTATGGAAGTTTTTCATACTCTTCATATGGATTTGTGCAGACCCATGAGAGTGCAAACTATAAACAGGAAGAAATATGTGCTAGTCGTGGTTGATGACTACTCTTGATTTACTTGGGTTAAGTTTTTAGGGTCAAAGGATGAAACTCGGATGTCGTCATCAAACTTATTAAACAAATTGCGGTTCGACTCAATAAAACCGCCGAATTATCCGAATGACAATGGAACCGAGTTTGTAAATAAAGAACTGAGTCGGCTTTTACGAAAGCATTGGAATCAGCCATCAAAGAAGTGTTCCACGTACTCCTCAACAGAACGGTGTAGTTGAAAGACGAAATCGAACTCTTGTAGAAGCTGCAAGGACAATGCTGATCTATTCAAAGGCTCCAATGTTTCTCTGGGCGGAAGCCATTGCCACTGCATGCTACACCAAAAACCGCTCCCTAATTCATACCACTCATGGAAAAACTCCTTACGAACTTGTCCACAACCGAAAACCTGATCTGTCTTTTCTACGTGTGTTCGGTGCCTTATGTTATCCTACTAATAAAGGTCAAGATTTGGGTAAATTGAAAGCTAAGTCGGACATTGGAATTTTCGCTGGATATGCACCAAATCGGAAGGGTTACCGAATCTACAATAAAAGAACCCGAGACATCATGGAATTTATTCATGTCACGTTCGATTAGCTGTCTGAGCATATGGCTCCAGGACAATCCAGTTCTGGACCCTCACCTTAACTTTTGTCAAGTAGTATCATCAGTTCCTCTCTTTTACAGAATCACTCCCCTGCAGTTCCATATGTACCTCCATCTGAAGAAGATCTGAAGAAGTTGTTCGATCTGATGTTTGATGAATACTATGAACCTCATGATAATGATAACTCTACACCATCAACAGTGGCGGCTTCTAATCCAATCAACACAGATAATCCATCAGTTTCAATGTCTTTATCTTAAGAAGAGCCAGTTGCAGATCACTCATCATCATCGAATCTTCAATATTCAGTTGTACATCATGGAAATGTAGCTGCTAATTATGAAGGAGATAACCCCTTTGCCACCCCCGAAGATGCTCCGTTTGATAATATATTTGCCCTCGAACCAACTCCGAACCATCTTCATCGGGGATCCAAATTCGCTACATCGCCTCATCACCAACCATATGAACATCTCGTAAAATGGACACATGATCATCCATTGGACAACGCTATTGGGAACCCGTCTCGCTTTGTATCCACTGTAAACAACTTGCCACCGATGCCTTATGGTGCTTCTTCAATTATGTATTATCAAAGATTGAACCTAAAGATGTCAAAACAACAATATCTGAAGACAGTTGGTTTAGTGCTATGCAAGAAGAAATACATGAGTTTGATTGTCTTGATGTATGGGAATTAGTACCTACTCCAGATTGTGCTATGATTATTGCTCTCAAATGGATCTTTAAAGTAAAGCTTGATGAGCACGATGATGTTCTGAAGAATAAGGCAAGACTAGTGGCTAAAGAATACCGACAAGAGGAGGGTATTGACTTTGAGGAATCATTTGCTCCGGTTGCACGAATTGAGACTATCAGAATCTTCCTGGCTAATGCTGCTAGCAGAAACATGGTGGTTTATCAGATGGATATAGAGACTATTTTTCTTAATGGAGACCTCAAAGAAGTAGTTTACGTCAGTCAACCTGAAGGTTTTGTGAATCTAGAGCATCCTACCCATGTCTATCGCTTGAAGAAGGCTCTCTACGGTTTGAAGCAAGCACCAAGGGCATGGTATGATACATCACAAAGTTTCTACCGACAAATGGATTCAAAGAAAGGAGCAGCTTGATCCCACATTGTTCACCGTAAAGTCGCAAACACTTAATTCATGTTCAAATTTATGTTGATGATATTATTTTTGCCTCGACCGACCCTAATGAATGTGACCGATTTTCAAAGGAGATGGGCTCCAAATATCAAATGTCTATGATGGGACAAATGTCATTTTTCTTGGGATTACAAATTTCACAAAGTCCCGGAGGCATTTTTATTAATCAATCTAAATATGCAAATGAAATTTTAAAGAAATTTGGATTTGATTCTTGTGACCCTATTGACACTCCCATGGTGGAGCGCACAAAACTGGATGAGGACCACTCAGGGATCATGGTTGATCAAACGAAATATCGTAGTATGATTGGATCCCGATGTACCTCACAACCAAGAGACCGACATTCTGTCACAGATGCATGTGTGCTAGATACCGTGCTAAGCCTACCAAAAGCACTTGAAGCGGTTAACCTGGTCTTCGGTATCTCCAAGGAACCATTAACATGGGACTTTGGTATCCGAAGGACACCGATATGTCACTAACAACATATGCAGATGCAGATCATGCAGGGTGTCAAGATACACGTCGAAGTATGTCAGGTGGTGCTCAATTCTTGGGAGATAAGTTAGTAAGATGGTCTTCAAAGAAACAAATGAGTACGTCTATATCCTCTTCAAAGGCGGAATACATAGTCATGTCATCTTATTGTGCTCAAATCTATGGATGAGATCTCAATTATCTGACTATGGCTTTGTATTCGATAAAGTCCCTCTGTACTGTGATAACAAAAGTGCCATTGCTCTCTGCTGCAACAATGTTCAACATTCAAGAGTAAAGCACATTGACATTCGACATCACTTCATCATGGAACAAGTGGATAAAGGTGTGGTTGAACTATACTTTGTAAGAACTGAATATCAGCTGGCAGACATGTTCACTAAAGCTCTTCCAAGAGAACGTTTTGAGTTTATTCTTCCACGACTCGGGCTAAAGAGTCTACAACCTGAGACACTCAAACGTCTTCAAGAGGAAGAAGAGGAGTAATGGTATCTCTTCATCTATTCTTTGTAAGTATTTTTTTTCAAAAAGGAAAATACAAAATTACAAAACCAACAAAAAGAAAATAGAAAAATATAAAATTTCAAAACCCATAAAAAATGAGAAAATTTTGAAAAAGTCCATAAATATTGTTCTTTATATCACGTTATTTGGTTTCGATAACATCTACGGACTTAGATTTGTCATTCAAAGAATAGCACGGGTGTTTAGATGAAGTTCGATCTGTTGTAATATATTTTATTTACTTCGCACAAAAAAAAATGAGATGGAGAAAAATGATGGTTTATTGTCATCTCAGTTAGTAACCCGTTTTTAAAAGAAAGAACAGAGCCATGCTTAATTTAATTTGAAACATCATGCTCTGATTCTAAAAGCAATGTTCATAAGGAAAATTTGTCGCCAAAAAGACAATTGTTTCCTCACAAATATTTTTCCTTCTAAATATTGAAAAATATTTGTCATCTAATGAAAACTAAATTGTTTTTGAAAATAACTCAGACTTAATTTTGAAAATCATATGAACTTATCATTTGTCAAAATCTCTATCACTTAATCAACAACTTTGGTCATTGATTGAAGGGGAGAATGATTTCAATCAAAACAGAAAGGTTATCTTTCAGACAATTGGCACGCAAACGAGCAAGGTCTACATTTGGATAATAAAAAAGAACATTTTTTTTGTACAACTCGATCCAAAACAAGGCTAATATTGTCTTTTCATAAGATACCTAAGCATATTTGATTATTGGAGTTTAAAGTCTCAAAATCTGATTCTTATCAGTTAAATGTTTTTAAAAGCAAGTCACATTTTCTCCTCAAAAAGCTTTCGGAAAAATTTAAATCAATTGAGATCACAAATCTCAAAGTGTTTGAAAATTGTGATCGGGGGAGAATTTGTGATTGAAATTGGATATAAACTGATAATTCAATAAGTGGTTTTAGAAATATAATAACAAGCACTCCTCCCTAGATGTGCCAAACGATTTCAAATTTTCCATGCACATGTTAAGGGGGAGCATCTATGTTAAACCAAAAATAATTGAAATGTGATTGATTTGTCTCAAAGTGCAGGTTCCCTCTAATATTTACAAAACTTTTTTGAATCTCGATGCACATATTGAGAGGGAGCAATCAAATGAAAACCTCATCCTTCCCAAAATATTTTATCCAAAGTACTTAGAATACTAGATTGGATCGGGAAGTGATGATGATTATTTAAGAAAATGTTAATCAAAGATTGAATCTTTCATTCTCAATCTAAGATTTCAAAAGTACTCTTGCCTCCATGTGCTAAAATGATTTCAAATACTTGAAGCACATGTTGAGGGGGAGCATTTCTAAAATTTTCAAAAACAATTAAGGTACAAAACGCTTTGATGTTTTATCACAAGTACCTTAATTGATTTTCAAATGGTTTTCAATTGTTTTCGAGGTGGAATGAATAATACCAAAAGACCGACCAAATTTATTTTATGCATGAAGATATAAGGATGGTTAGGTTAGGTATTCGTTCCCACGATCTCGCCAGAGCCGGAGGGATCTACCCAGGGACAATCCACTAGATAGTGTAGAGTCCTTAGGTATTATGAAAAAAGGAGAAAAATAAGAATATAGGAAGAGTGCGGACTGAGATAGAGCTAGAGCTGGAACAAACCCAACAAGGTTCTAGCAATGAAGTCTCGGTAAGTATTGAAGGGGTTGGAGAATGAAAAAGAATTGAATGAGAAAAGTGTGAAAAGAAATAGCCCTCCATTAATTCAACCTTAGGGCAGAAACCGGGTTTAATTCATATGTTACTGGTTGTTACCAAGGTAACACCGGTATTGAAGACAAGACGTCATGGACCCAATGACGCACTGCACCAAACTTCCCAAGCCACTCAAGTTCCTCTTAAAAGGGCTTGTTTCATTCTCACGGGGAACCTACATAAGCTATCGACTTTCTCTTAGAGATTGTTGATATTGAAGAAGGAGACCCTCTCCCTAGTCTCCGGCATAGGAAACCAAAAGTGCACTATTGAGTCTAGAGCCAAGAGATCATCAATAAATCTCATTAGGACACAATTAATGAAGACTTACTGTTTCACACAATGTGGAAAGTAAGAATATATTTTGAGAGTCCTAAGCTTTATCCTTGTGGTATTGCCAGAACATCTGATTGATATGTAAAAATATTCCCGATGAAGATGGAAATCATTCTAGAGCCAACATCAAACAAGCTCTTGGTAGGTGACATGTGAGATCTTTCCAAAAGATCAAGCTTGTGACAACCGGATAGAAACGATGGGGCGATTCATTCTTGAATCAACCTTGGTCCAGAAATGAATTGACGAATACTTTTGGAAAACCGCTCGATGTGCAAATCTTCTTTTCTAGCACATCGAATGTGTATTCATTTTCAAACACAAAAGTATTTCGATTGAAAATTGATCTTTCTTATAAAACCTTCGTCGTGTTGCAAAACTCTTTCTTCAAGCAATACGCGATTGTTTTCAAATCAACTTTTCATCAATCAATGACTCTCAATTATTTGGTTCACTCACTCCGTGTTGTCTTCTTTGAGACGTTCGGTTTAAGAACGGCTAGAGCAAACGCGAAACCCCATCAAGGAGATTCTTCAAATTATACCGATCACAGCGGTACTTGTAATCGATCAACGGGAACCGTGGTTCTTGCAACCTATTCAACGAAATTGATCAAAGACACTTTCGTACGCTTTATTGCTAACTGTTGTTTGCAGGGACACTTGACGGTTGCAACTGATCAGAATTGAGGAGCCAATCCATAGCCACATGCTTACACATCACAATCACTTCTAAAGAAATCATGATAAGTGCTTATCTTCATCAACTGACTCTGATATTCTCAATCCATACTTCTGCTACGCTGCTGTAAATATCATGAATCAACCAAGGCTTCCGCTAATCTGATAAGAAGATATCATGATCCAAAACTGTGAGCATGTCGGTCCAAAAGTCACAACTTCACATAATGGCTACACAACAAAGGATGAGTCAGAGATTAACTATGGCTGATGATCTCAAAGCTGGCTCAAAACTCACCATCACGTGGATCAGTTAAAGACCTCCACATTATGATCAAAACATGCAGAACATGAAGCATCAAAGACTACGGGCTACAGAGCAAAGAACTTAATCAAGAATCCAAGAACACCAAAATGTAATATCTGTGTGTAATTGATGTAATTGAGGTGACCTCCCTTAGGGGTAGATTGTTAGGATTTATAAAATCCTGTAGTTAAAGAGTCGGTCACCTCAAGTATATGTAGTCATTAGAAAGCTCGTAGTCGTAGTCATTTAGTGTTAGTAAGTAGTTTGATAAGTAACACCGTGGAGGACGGATGAGTCTTTACCTACTGTATGCCTGATCCACAGCCCGTAGGAGGCGTGTCTTGTATGAACCTAAAAATACCCTTTGCCTAGCAAGGCAAAGGGTTGGAGCTTTCATAATTCATTTTTCTTTGTCTCACTAAAGTTCCTGATAACATCAAATAGTCCTGAATATTAAGTGTCAATTTCCCCCGTTAATGCTCGTTATTTATATCATTTATATGGACTTACGCTTGTTTTCCATTGTTTTCCACTTTCAGGTAAATTACGAGCATTGGAGCTAAAGAGACGCGAAAATGGAAACTTTACAAAAGATTTATCACATTATGCTTATTTTGAAGAAGTTACGGCGTAACTCATCTCTCATATTACGCCGTAACTATTGCGTGACCCAGAAGTCCAACTTATCAAGAGGTTACGGCGTAACTCTTCCCAAAGGTTAAGACGTAACTCCATTAGGTCAAAAGAGGTTCCACGCCGATACTTACGTCGTAACTCATCGCATCACTTACGATGTAACCGAGTTTATTGAAGACTACGGCGTAACCACTTATAAGGTTACGCCGTAACTAGCGATCTAGTGCATTTACGAAGAAATAGAAGGTTACGGCGTAACTCCTCTATTGGTTACGCCAGTAACCCGCACCGGCCTATAAATACCCCACGAATTCCAAAGATTTCAAAGCATCCCATTCCACACACAACACTCGAGAACGTGGGAAAAAGCTCAAGGGAGGTCTAGGGAAGCATACGGAGCTGTTTCCAAGGGAGAAGTCACACCATTAGGATAAGCTTTAGCGTCTATTATTTCTTTTACTTTCAATTCATGTATGTCGTACCTTTGAATATTGAATTGATGTGCATGATTAATATGAGCGGCTAAGCACTCTTTGGTGCTAGCCTATTTATGATTCCTTAATTGTTTTGTTTGCGTTTACCTTTACTTCCGTACAATTATTTCTAAGTGTATGCATGCATAGTTCTTTGGTAGTCACCCCTGGTTCGGTAGTTTTGAATGGCGATAGAGGCCAATTGCCTAGAGATATGACCAACCGACCCTAGGTGAGCGGATCGAGACGGGAAGGGTAAGATATGACCAACCGACGACCCTTTCTACTTGTGGGATTTGACCAACCGATCACCTATCGCTTGGATGAACTTAAGAATTGGGGGTGTAGTGTCTAAGTTCCTAAAGGCCGGTACTCACTATTTTGAATCTAGCATGTAGCGGTACTTAATGAATCGGCTTAGGGACCAGGAACAACAGGACTTATGACGGTGCGTCCGATTTCTCCTGGTGGCATCTTTGCCGATAGGTTAGGGCGAATTGACCAAATGTCCGCCTCTCGAATTTGACCCCACCAAGTAATTGGAAGTAGGTAGACGTAGACATAACTAGCTAGGAGGATTAACTAGGTTAGCACCACTATTCCTCTATTGATTTCCTTCACACATTTATTTACTTTTATTTTATTTTATTTTCTACATTAGTAGTTTAATTAATTAAACCTTATCAAACCATTAATATTCTTGTGACAATTAGACTTAGTAATTATCCGACATACATAGCTCTTGGGACGACCTCGGCTTTACCATTTACTACACTACACACGACCGGTACATCGCCTGCTAGTGCATTAGGGTGGACCATAGGTATAGCGAGACACTATAAATATTAAGACACGTCAATAAAACTCGTGCATCAAGTTTTTACGCCACGCCGGGAAGCTATATTAGGATTAATATTGAGTCTTTCATTTCATTTTAAACTTTTCTCACGATCATATTTCAAGTTTTCGGTACCATGGAAGTTGTTAACATCGATGACCTCACTCTTGAGGAATACTTGGCGTTGACTAGAGCGGATCAAGGGCCGGGTCTCGTAAGATCGGCAATTGGAGTGGATGTTCGCTTTGAGATTAAAGACCAATTTATGAGGAGCTTCGCTAACCCTTTTCAAGAAACAGGACGAAGACGATATGAGCACGTTGAAAATGTCCTATACGTCGCTAGCCTTTTCAACATTCCGGCGTGTCTCATGATGTCATATGCTCGTGGTCTTCCCAATGACTCTCACCGGAGCAACCGGAAGATGGATCGAAGATTGCCCTCCGGCGCTTAATACTGGGCGCTACTAAAGAAACATTTTATTCAAAGATATTGCCCGCCATCAAAGATTTCTAATCAACTCTTGGAGATCCATAATTTCAAACAAGAAGACACGAAACTCAGATCAAGCTTGGGACAGATACAATGATCTTCTTTATAAGTGTCCTACCAATGATCTAAATAACCAGTGAGAAGGTCAATATTTTCTACAAAGGAATAAATGTAACTACGAGACGAGATGTTTGGACTATCAAGGACCTATCCCAAATATGACTCCTACTATCGCAATTGAAGCCATTCACAAAATGGCGGACCATTCTCAAAAATGGCACGACGGTGGAAGTAAAAGAAACCAAGGCGGAAGTTTCGACGGAATTGCGCGATAGCTAGTAAACTTGAAAATCTCGGTAGAGATATGTTTGAAAATCATAGAACTGCTCATGCCATCCAAGTCGGTCACGAAAACTGTGGTGGGGACATTTGACTAAAACCGCCCTAAAGACGACAAGGAAGATACGATCGAGGAAGCTAAATACGGGAAAATAGGCCTTTCTACGGGATAATCGTAATGGGTTTCGTGGAGGACCCCACCGACATGAGCGTAATGAGAAGAGCTACCCGGAAGGATTATCAACAAGTACCTTTTGGACACTACCAAGAGGCAAAAGGAGCAAGAAGAATGGCTTAAGAATTTCCAAGATAACACAAGCAAAAGTCTCGCGTCCCACGAAACATCACTTAAGAACTTGGAAACTCTAATTGGAAAGCTTGGCGACGAGGTTCAAAGAAGGAACGAAGAACAAAAGAACAACTCCACTATATGTAAGGTCAGTTCTCTCGACAACAACAAGTGCTCGATGAGTCTGGATACCGATGGCGAAAGTGAGTTACGCCAGAATCACACCTCGAATTACGGATAACCCAAATTCAAGCAAAGACACGGCGCCAAGGACAACAACCCTAAAAGAAGGAGTCATTGGTGTAAGAGTATTGCAATTGATGATGGAGAATGCTACAGTTTGTGGGCCTCATGTGATCCTCGAAAACCCGTGATGGTGGTGTTGATAAGGAAAGGATAAAGATGACAAATACAGATGGACTACATCGAATGACGAAGAAAGGTTAGCCAAGTTCTCAATTAACGAAGTGGAAGGGCCACCCATCAAGCATTATCAAGAACTTACTCATCATGGAAGATGAGATTACTAACGCTTGCCAACGTGCAATCCTTTTCGTGATTATTGCAACGGAGGAGGTAATGTGAAGAACGAAGTTTGATATGCCCACACGAGTCGGGAGACACGACGTTGATTTGGGAAATCTATCATTTAGTGAAGACTACGGCATCACTTACGACGTAACCGAGTTTATTGAAGACTACGGCGTAACCACTTATAAGGTTACGCCAGTAACTAGCGATCTAGTGCATTTATGAAGAAATAGAAGGTTACGGCGTAACTCCTCTATTGGTTACGCCTGTAACCCGCACCGGCCTATAAATACCTCACGAATTCCAAAGATTTCAAAGCATCCCATTCCACGCACAACACTCGAGAACGTGAGAAAAGCTCAAGGAGGTCTAGGAAGCATACGGAGTCGCTTTCCAAGGAGAAGTCACACCATTACGATAAGCTTTAGCGTCTATTATTTCTTTTACTTTCAATTCATGTATTTCGTAGCTTTGAATATTGAATTGATGTGCATGATTATTATGAGCTGCTAAGCACCCTTTGGTGCTAGCCTAGTTATGATTCCTTAATTGTTTTGTTTGCGCTTACCTTTACTTCCGTACAATTATTTCTAAGTGTATGCATGCATAGTTCTTTGGTAGTCACCCCGGTTCGGTAGTTTTGAATGGCGATAGAGGCCAATTGCCTAGGAGATATGACCAACCGACCCTAGGTGAGCGGATCGAGACGGAAGGGTAAGATATGACCAACCGACGACCCTTTCTACTTGTGCGATTTGACCAACTAATCACCTATCGCTTGGATGAACTTAAGAATTGGGGTGTAGTGTCTAAGTTCCTAACGGGGCACTCACTATTTAGAATCTAGCATGTAGCGGTACTTAATGACTCGGCTTAGGGACCGGGAACAACAGGACTTATGACGGTGCACCGATTTCTCCTGTATGCATCTTTGCCGATAGGTTAGGCGAATTGACCAAATGTCGTCCTCTCGAATTTGACCCCACCAAGTAATTGGAAGTAGGTAGACGTGAGACATAACTAGCTAGGAGGATTAACTAGGTTAGCACCACTATTTCTCTATTGATTTCCTTCACACATTTATTTGCTTTTATTTTATTTTATTTTCTGCATTAGTAGTTTAATTAATTAAAACCCTATCAAACCATTAATATTCTCGTGACAATTAGACTTAGTAATTATCCCACACACATAGCTTTTGGGACGACCTCGGCTTTACCATTTACTACACTACACACGACCGGGTACATCGCCTGTTAGTGCATTAGGGTAGACCATAGGTATAGCGAGACACTATAAATATTAAGACACAGTCAAGAAACCGCATCGGTTCCCAACTCTTCCACTTTCTCTCTAAAACTCATTTCATACGCTCCAAAGAATTGTGTGTTTGTGGGTTTATGAAAACCAATACGTAACATTTCATGCATGCCTCACTTAATGTAGTTCGCAACTGAACAATTGCTGTAACTCCATACATAATAGTGTGCACTTATTCCCCATTATTATAGAATACAAATCATAGAGCTTTATGCATGTGTAAATGAAGGTAAACAAACCATCCTCATAAAGTCATAATTGATGAATATGAAGTTTTTTGGTTTCTTAATGCTTGAAGCAGGTATAAAAAACCGCCAGAAGCTTATTACATACGTCACAAGAATGGATAAAAATGTCTCTTCTTCTTTCTTTAAACAACCTTTTATGCCCATGAAAAAAATGGTTAACACTACTTTGATATAATATAATGTATATGCAGACCCATTTCTATTCTTATTGTTTATACAACAATCATTGCCATTCTCACAAGTAGCAGGTGATTGCTTCTTTTTTTTTATATGTTGTTTCATGGGTATGCATGCTCTTACCTTCTATTAGTACTTCATTAGTGAATCAAATACTTTTATTATCTTTGATCGAAGATATTAAAATATTGCTTTTGATGACAGTGAAAAAAGTGAGCAAAAAAGCAGCAGAGGAAGATCTTATTCACTATAGAATTTGTATCCTCATCCATCTGATTTGTTCATGTGATTTTCCTTTCATAGTATTTTAATTTCCCATGTTCATGTAAGCTATATAACTTTTCACAACAATGTATTTATGAAAAAATTAAATCGTGTGTAGGCTTTTGGATCCATATTACTATAGAATGTAGCGAGGTCAAAAAGAAGATAATGGAATGCTTTTCATTGAACCTGTAGGCCCAAATAGTATTTCTAGATTTCATTTCGATAATCATTTGCTAAAGTGAATAATGAAATACTATAATCTATCGTTCTTTTGCAGGTCTTTTCTTTTATGTTTGGCGATGCTCATCCAAATGAAGGAATTGAAGAACAAAGATGGAAATTTGTAATTACTACTCTTCCTTACTTTCAATATTTCTTCTTGCTATGTGTACTTATGTAAATTTAATTATTTTCAATGTTCTGTTGCAGATTGGTCAATACATTGCATCATTAGGCAGGGTTTTTACAGCAGAAGAACTTGCTCCATATCTTGATGTAGAAACTGCTTGCAAAGAACTCAACATTATCTGATCTGGAAAGTAGGATCAAAGCGTCAATTAGAACTGACTTTTCCGACCCATATAATTTCAAAGTGTCAATTTGGGGTGTATCTTATCTCAAACTCATCAAATAAGAATAATTTAACTAAAAGTAAAAATTGGTGCAACGTTGAAGGCTGTTGAAAGTCTAATGTTGTGTTTCTGAAAATTGACAAAATAGTGTTTGTGGTTTAACCGAATCTGAATCTTGATTTGCACTAAAAATGACACATTTAAACTCATACCAATATTGACCTAATGCTCTAACCTTTTCTAACAATAGTGTAAAGAGACATCGTTTTTTTCACTTTTAATATCTATACGTGAGTTTAAAGTTAAACATAGAGATGAAGTGGTGACCAATTCTACCGAGGTTAATTTTGTGCAGGCGAATATAAAGATTTAACCATTTGCTAAAAGAACAAGCTTGAGTATTGAATCAGTTGAAGCATGGAGATGAAGTGACTATGTCTAATGGAACTTATATGCAACAAAGTAAGTTGCTTTCCACTTTAATATCTTGCTGAAAAGTGCATAGCTATATTTACTTATTATGTATGCTTTCAGTGCAGCAAGTGTAGCTAGCTATTCTAGCGTTTAACATTGGACCATCCAAACACTCAGGGATTCAACATACTTAAAATACATTTGCTTTTAATGTCCAAAGAATCGTACATGAGAGACATATTGTTGGGAATAGTGATGTGGCCAAGATAATCACCGATGAAGCGAAAGCAAAGCTAACAGGTGCCGTTAAACCTTTCATCCCAGTTTCATTATTCCAGGATGGTAGTTGCGCCAAGATAAGTTAGTGGGAGCTAGGTTTAGTTGTGAGAGATTATAGGGTGAATGTATGGTAACCAAATTGTACGTAGAAGTATAATATAAGTAAAAGGATACAAATCAATGATTGGTGATAATATAAGAGATAAAGACGAGTAATGTTCCTACACTACACCACTACTCGCTCAATGTACATGAGTCGGGATCCATGAATATCTATACTACTTTATAATCGATTTAGCTTTCTAAAATTGTGGCGCTTAAAAATTCAGACTTTTTTCTGCTTATTATGAAACATATATTATAACGCATGTAAAATTAAGATAAAGAGCTCAATCACGAGATACGTGTACTTCTTAACAAACCCAAGTTCTAACTTCTAACAAACTCCAAGCTAACTCTTAACCACCAAAAATTAAGATAAAGAGTCTAATTATAAAACGACACGTATTACTTCTCAACTAAAATTCATCTTTATTTTCAAATTAAAATATCTTTTTATCTACTTATTTATATTATAATCTAATTTCACCATATTTTTAAAATTTTATGCTCTTTAATTCAACATCTATTTTAATATATTTTTATGAGTTTTAGTTTTTATATTTTTAGTGGGTTTATTTTATTTTAATTCAAATTTTACAACTTTAACCTTTATTTCATTTATTCCAATCAATATAATCTTGATTCGTCAAAATCATATACTTTTGGGAGAGTGTTTGACGCGTAAGAGATTGCGGGTATTTTATATACGGGAATAATGATGTCGCGTGAAAGTTACTTGGTAACCCAAACAAACACTTACAACTAACACATATACATTCGAAGTGTTGTGAACGAATTCACTAAACCTGTAAGCAAACACATATAACTATACTTATCGCCGCCGTTGTCACCACCATCTCATCACATCACCACCTCAAAACATTTGTTCGCTATAAAATAGTCATCGGACTCCGCCGCATTCACATGGTACCCTTCTAGTAGTTCTTAATGTATGAATAGTTTTGTATATTTTCGAGTGTATTTCTTTAAAACAATTATGCATTTTTACAAAAATACAGTTTATGATTATAGTTAATATTTCCACTTAATATTCGATAATGTCAATTTGATATCTCCCTCAATTTCTAGACTTAACAACACTCTGTTATAAAATTTGAAATTCATTAGTTATCGCATTTTAGAGTGACTTATTTGTAATTATTCAACATCGGTAATTGCATTGGTGTGTTAAGATGATACGATGTTTAATATGATTTAATAAAAGTAAGTAAACTATCATTTGATAATTCTGTGTGCATCGCATGGGTCCTGAGGCGGCCCAAGTTATATATGACGAAAATTAGGACGTTTACACAAACAACATGACGAAAATTAGTGTTGAACATTACTCAACATCCCAATTTTAACATTTTCATATAAATTAGTGCCGTATATTATGCAAACACCAATTAGATCAAACTGATGTACGTAACATGAATCTGAATGACTCGTTCATATGAAGGTAGACAAGATGATGGAATTCATTTCGCACACATTGAGTTTTCGACTTTCTTTACTAACAATTCACACATGGAAACCAATATATTAAAATATACATCCTGCTGATTATGTTTTATTAAAAAAAAGGAAGAAAAAAAATAATTTGTTTTTGTCAATTCAAAAAGCTTGAAAAAAGACATTGTACCTAAGGAAAACACATGTCAGGTTGTAAGCATCACCAGAGTTGATGAAAAGTTAGATTTCGAATCTGACTAAAGCTTTACTTTGTTCAATGATTAAAGGTTTTGATGCGTACAACAAATGTTTAAATCACTCAAGCTCGCCACTTGTGAATGGCGGATCGTAATCGCCTTAAAAGCTGCTAAAGCACGAATGCAATGAAGATCCGGGAGTATAGTGTTTCCTGGTCGTTATGTCCCAAATGAGCTATGCAATGGATTATCAAACGTAAAGTGATCGAGAAATTTGAACGAAAAGGATCCGATTTATGATTATAACTAAGGAAAAGCCAACAAATTACAACGGCTTAAATGCAAATTAAAGGAAATTAAAAAGATAAAATCTATTAAATAAACGCTATCACTATATTTAAAATGATGTTTTTGTTTTTATGTTTTTATAAAACTGAAATAAAAACTACGCGACGTACAAATAAAAACGTGAAACTTACACAATATTAACCCTAAAAATATGAAAATGATATTTTTACAAACCTAATGATAAAAGAAAATATTGAGAAAAAGAAAATTATTTTTATAACTATTTATCTAATTATTATTAATTAAAAACTATTTTTAACTATTAAGTAATTACCTAAAATACAAGAAAATGTGAAATAAAGCTAGAAAAATCTAAAATATCAAAAGTGAATTTCCAAAACTATTTTTGTATTTTTCTGAATATTTTTCTATTTTCTAGGAATTAAAAACTATTACAAACTAATTAAAAAAAATACAAATTTAACTAAGAAAAATCTAGAAAAATATTTTTTTGTCTTTTTATATTTATCTTAACTTAAGAAAAATGAAAACTTATTTTTTTGAACCTTTTCTTAATTTTTTGTATTAAAAGCTAATTAAAAAGTGCTAAAAATTGATTTAAATGCAGAAAAATAGCAAACAAACTTAGAAAAATCTGAAAATTTCAGGAAAACTCTGAAATTATATTAGGAATCTAGGAAAAATGGAAAAACAAGTGCTTATGTGGAGGAATAAGGAACTGATGTAGGAAGTGCTTATAAATAAGCACTTTGATAAGCCAAATGAAGATCAACAAGCACCAACTGATTATAGAAGTCCTAATATGCTATGATAACCAAAATGTAACTAAAAACAACAAGCCTTAAACACTGGAATGCAAGATACCAAGATTTGATGTTTTTAGAAAATGTGCTAAAATCAGTTTCTGGGTCAGTTTTGCAGCTACAAAACAAGCACTCAAATAAGCTATAAATCAAAAACAAAAGCTTGAAACCTACACTAGACCTAGCCAACTATTTGTGAACCAAATTAGAGCTAACAACAAGCTCAAATGAGCTCGTGCAATGTCAAGATAAAACCACTCGCACACACCCGCTAATCTTGAGTGTGTGCAGGGCATTTTGTGCCATATTGTCAAGTGTTTTTGAAGCTATTAAAAATTTGACAAAAATCTGATAAAATGAGGATAAAGAAATAGACCAGGTGAAGTATTTAGAACAACAAACCTCACTAAATTTGACCCAGTAATGAATCCTAGAAAATTCCTCTTAGTTTGGCTAAAACCCACTTTTCAGTTTTTGACTTTTTGAAATGAAAATGAAACTTTGACTTTTTTGAGATTTGCAACCAATTGTTGGACTGATCTTGTTGTATTATGATGGAATGAAGCTAATACAGGCTATGTTTAAGTATTCTTAACACAAAACAAGGATCCACTTTTTCAAAATCTTAACAGTTAATAGCTTTAAGACAATTAGCATGTGATTTTGACTTCTAGCCTTTCACTACTACAAAAAATCTCACAGAAACCGGTCAAAATGGCCCATGAAAAGTGGTTTTGCAACCACTCTCAGAAGGGGGGTATCTCCATAATCGAAACATATAGAAACCGGTTTGGCAACCTGTTTCTATTAGAAGAATCAACACTGGTTTTCTCTTTAAAATCAGTCTCCATTATAGAGTAAACAAACATATTTTTATTGCACATTGACACTAGTTCTCCCACAACCTGTCTTTATAGAAGCATCCAACATATCTTTATAAAGAGTAAAAAGATATGTTTTTAATTCAAAACATGTCTTTTTGATAAATCTATTTTATTAAAAAAAAACATTTCTAAAATTTTCCAATTTTTAAGAAATTGGAAAATTTTAGAAATTATTTTTTTAATAAAGAAATGTATATAAATGCAACAAATATGTATAAAGTGATTAATATACACTACAAATGTCAAAATCAACAAAGTAAATTAAGATAATACATCAATTCGACTTAACATAAATCCTAGACAAAATCCAAATTAGAATTCAACAAACTATAAAGAAAAACACTAGAAACATAATTGAACATCATTATCTGGGATTAATCGCGCCACAATGTAAACCATGCACCAATGATGGCGTTCAACTCTCTGTTCTCTAATGGACGCTCATCACTCTAAGGTACCTACATGTAAATTAATGAAATAAATGGTTATACAATAGCTAAGACGGGATTTCAGTGCAAGAATTTAACTGCCAAGTTATTTAACAATGACAAACGACACACAACATAAGGCGATCAATCATGTCATTAGCATCAAAGAAAAATCAATTAATAAGTGGGCATTAGCCTAAAACCTTAAGTATACAAAAAATTATCTTAAATTCGACATTAACCTTTTGGATGTTGTAATCAGCAAGTGTCCGACCATCCTCTAATTGCTTCCTGGCATATATCGATCTTTGCTAGTCTGGCGGGATACCTTCTTTATCCTATAAATCCAGTTACACGGTTAGCAAAACGCCTATTTGAGAACAAAAAGCATACTCATGCGGTAACAAAAAGCTTATAAATTTTACATACAGATTATTACAATACCTATCCATAAATTTCCTAAAAGAATAAAGAACTATGCCACCTCAAGTAACTCACTCACTCTGTATGGGCAAGACAGAAATTGTCCATCTCATGAGCTCCATCTAAAAGTTTCTTTGGGAACGTGACATGCGATACACAGAAGAAAAAATTGCATGTTTAATCAGATCGGTATTACGGTGTATATAATGCTAACTAAGGTATGGAAAGTGTGTTACACGAATTTTGAAATCACGGTCAGCAGAACAATGAACTTCACATCATCAGGTGAGAATTCGTGTAGTGTGATACGTCAATTAGTAAATCTATTTACTTTAAGAGCTGTACACATCAAGAAAAACACTTACAAGACTAGTGATGATGCTCAATAGTGGGCAAAAAGCAGTGATGCCTTCTTTTGGACTAATGCTTGATTATCACTAAGCTCGTCCATTGTCACTTATGGCAACTGCACTCACTTTCTTCTTTGTTGACCTATTAACATCACGTCATTAGTTGATAACAATGACATCAAGTTGGATATTAGTGATATGCCGATATGATATAAGCAACTGCCAATTGTATAAAATCACACTATGCTAGCGCATCCTAACAATATACGTAGTATTCATTAAAAATCCATATATTTAAATGGCACATGAAATGTAAGTCTCTCATGTAAATGACTAAACACAAAAATACCTCAAAACATAACTTACACGGTATATACCACAAATCCCTATCACAAACCTGTATCCCAAATCCTCACCACCTTATCATCTCCAGCCGACACGAAAACTTAACCATTCGCACCGTATTGAATTGCTCTGATAGATTCTTTATGAACATCATTCTTCAAGCACAACCATCTCTGTACAACTAACAAAATTATCAACTATTCAACTTCATATCCAAATACAAAAATTATTTACATCAACAATACTAATTTAAGAAACCAAAAAAATTAGCAATTTATAAAACAAATACTAAAACAAATACTAAACAGAATATCTACGCTTAATATGTTTCACTACATTAGCTCATCATCTATCCACAACGCACAAAATCGTGAAATTAAACATCAACCTAATCACATATTCTACCCAAAATTCACTTCAACTCGTCGATTTTTCAGTTTTCGACAAATCAATATCTAATTTCACGAAGTATATCTATCTAACATCCTAACACCTCCTAAAATCAGCAATTGAGTTTAGTCCAGTAGATAGAACCTAAATTCTGTGCTCAAACTCTCGTTAATCTCTTTCACTACATTGACGTTATATTATAAGCATCAACCTAAATTCACTTCAACTCAACTATAATCAGTCAATATCTACACAGATTAACATCTAATTTCTTACTAACGAGGAGCATGTGTCCGCGCTTCGTGGCGGGTTGCAAAAAAACCCATCATTCCTGTAAACTAAGATATTGATAACATATGAGTAACCTGTACATGAAAAAAAATCATTTAAATTATAATTTCTTTATTTCTCAGTGTAAATTGTATTTTGTAAACCATATAAACTCAAATTTAAGCTCCAAAAGTTAGTAACTGGAATGTCAATGATTATCAGTCTATCAGTGACAACATATTAGTTTTGTGAATAACATATATATTATAAATTTGATCAATCTATATAAAACTATGTTTATAGCGATGTAGTCAAATGAAAGGCTCGTATCGATTGTCACTATATTCAACTAATCATCTCACTAATAACGTCAACTTTATACATCGAACATAAAATATTTATAATTTTCGTCTATTTCCTTTCTTGATCGTTTATATGTTAGATGTTACTATTAGTCTTAACAATCAATCTACATATATTTTCCTATCTTCAAGTTTAACCATCATTCTACAAATACATGATAGTATGATACACTACAAATCAAGCAATATAACTAAACCCAAACATTGGAAAAACTAAAAAAAGTACAAACATAACCAACTCAAAAATAAACACAAACATAGACTAACAAACGAAAACCGTATACTCCGTAGTAAAAATTTCTCAAGATTCCATCACAATTATCAATAGTATAATTATAAAGCTAAATAAAAAAGAAAAAAAGGAAGAGCATACAAAACGGTACCTCGAGAAAAACTAAATCCACCATACTATTTTTGACTTTTGACTTGTTATCATCTCCTAACTCACTTTCTTTCAAAAACATAGAATCCATACACTGCATCTAACATCTTGATAATGACCGGTATCATCATCAGTAACTATTTCATGGCAAAATTACGGTGGAGTGGTGACGGTGAAAGTGATCGGAGATGATTACGGTGATCGACGACAGTGAAAGTAATCGGCAAAATTACGAGCGTTTAGGCTGTGAGTGGGCCGCCCTTTGGTTCATTGGTGGTGATTAGGTTGCGAGATTTTAGGACAAATGAAAGCATCAATATGATAAGAGTGAGGGACAAATGAGCTATTTGTTTATTTTGTTTTAATTTTTTTCTTATAATTAATAGCCAAACACATATTTTTGATGACTTTTTGTACATTATTAATAGCATAAATATATAATAATATCACTACCTATTTAGTGGAGATTAATTTAATCTTTTTTTTTAAGAACGACACCGTATTTGAAATTCGATCTTCGAGTTAAACCATCCAAAGGGCAGGCCCCAAGACCCGAACCACTAGGAGAGACCCGTGAAGGGAAACCCTTAGAACTCACGGCTTTGAACTAGGAGGAAAACTTGGATTTTTTGTCTCTTGCGAGACATGAACCCTGGGTAAAACCTCCCCCAAGATCCAGAAGAAGCTCAGGTGGCCAATTGAGCTAAGCCAGTTAGTTGTCAGGATTAATTTAACATTTAATTCATTCAACCTATTTTCTTGTCCTTTCTTATCTTTCTTATTTTCTTGTCTTTCTTAATTATTAGATGAGTACTCGTGCATAGCAACGAAATTTTCTAACGGCAGATAATTGTAGTGATAAAAAAATCATGAGTTATAAACGAAAAATAATACAAGTTTAAGAATTATGGGATTAAACACGATTTAAACTGAATGAAAATAATATTAGTTATGGGTTATAAACGAAAATAATAATAAAAATTTATGGTTTTCGTTGTATAGTTTTTCTTAATTTTTCACTTGGTTCCATATATACTTATCTTAATTTTTCACTTTCAAGAATATGTATTTTTCCATTATACATATCTTTATTTATTCGCTTATACTTTTTTTTAGAACGACAAATAATTATCTCACAATAAAAACATTTTCTTGTTTACACATTTTCATACGTTTTCGTCCGTTTTCATACGTTTTTGTCTGTTTTCATTTGTTTTCAGACGTTTTCATCTGTTTTCATACGTTTTAGGCCGTTTTTATACGTTTTCGTCCGCTTTCATACGTTATCGTCCGTTTTCTTACATTTTTGCCTATTTTCATACGTTTTCGTCCGTTTTCATACGTTTTTATCTGTTTTTATATGTTTCCGTCCGTTTCGATACGTTTTCATACGTTTTCGTATGTTTTCATCCGTTTTCATACGTTTTCGGCCGTTTTTATACGTTTTCGACCGTTTTCCTTCGTTTTCGTCCGTTTTCATACGTTTTCCTCCGCGTTCATATGTCTCCGTCCGTTTTCATACATTTTTGTCCGTTTTCATATGTTTTATTCCGTTTTTATTCATAGTCGTCTGTTTTCATATGTTTTTGGCCTTATTTATACATTTTCGTCCGCTTTCATACGTTTTCATCTGTTTTATTATGTTTTTGCCTGTTTTAATACGTTTCCGTCCGTTTCTTACGTTTTCATACATTTTTATCTGTTTTTATATGTTTTCGTCCGTTTCGATACGTTTTCATATGTTTTTGTATGTTTTCATACGTTTACGTTGGTTTCCATACGTATTCGGCCATTTTCCTCCGTTTTCATTCGTTTTCCTCCGGTTTCATATGTCTCCGTCCCTTTTCATACATTTTTTTTCTGTTTTCATGTGTTTTATACGTTTTCGTCCGTTTTTAGACATTTCCGCCCGCTTTCATTCGATTTCGTTGGTCTTCATACGTTTTCGTCCGTTTTCATACATTTTTGTCCGTTTTCTTACGTTTGTGCCCGTTTTCATACGATTCGTCCATTTTCTTACGTTTTCATATGTTTTTATATGTTTTCGTCCGTTACGATACGTATTCATATGTTTTCGTATGTTTTCATTCGTTTTCGGCCATTTCCAGACGTTTTTTTATACGTTTTCGTTCCTTTCCATACGTTTTCATTCATTTTCATATGTTTTCAACCGTTTTTATAGGTTTTCCAACGTTTTCGTCCGTTTCATACGTTTTCTTCCATTTTCATATGTCTCCGTCCGTTTTCATACATTTTCGTCCGTTTTTTTAAGTTTTATACATTTTCGTCCGTTTTCATACATTTTAATCCATGTTTACATGTTTTCGTTCGTTTTCATAAGTTATCGTACGTTTCATCCGTTTTCATACGCTTTCGTACAAAAATGTATGAAAATGTATGAATATGGACAAAAACGTATGAATACGTATGAAAGCGCCAAAATGTACAAAATGAACAAAACGGATGAAATGCATGAAAACCGACAAAACTTATTAAAAGTGATAAAACGTATGAAAACGGACGAAATGTATGAAACGAACAAAACCGTAGGAAAACGGCCGAAAACATATAAAACGGATGAAAATGTATGACAATGGACAAAAACGTATAAAAACGTTTGAAAACGGCCAAAAACGTATGAAAACGGGCGAAAAGATATAAAAACGGATGAAAACGTATCAAAACGGATGAAAACGCATGGAAACGGATGAAAACGTATAAAAACGGACAAAAGTTTTATATGTCTCCGTCCGCTTTCATACATTTTCGTCCGTTTTTTTAAGTTTTATACATTTTCGTCCGTTTTCATACATTTTCATCCATGTTTACACATTTTCGTTCGTTTTCATAAGTTATCGTACGTTTCATCCATTTTCATACGCTTTCGTACAAAAATGTATGAAAATGTATGAATATGGACAAAAACGTATGAATACGTATGAAAGCGGCCGAAAAGGTACAAAAATGAACAAAAACGGATGAAAATGCATGAAAACTGACAAAAACTTATAAAAACAGACAAAAACGTATGAAAACGGACAAAAATGTATGAAAACGAACAAAACCGTAGGAAAACGGCTGAAAACATATAAAAACGGATGAAAATGTATGACAATGGACAAAAACGTATAAAAACGTTTGAAAACGGCCAAAAACGTATGAAAACGGGCGAAAAGATATGAAAACGGACGAAAACATATCAAAACGGATGAAAACGCATGGAAACGGATGAAAACGTATAAAAACGGACAAAAGTTTATAAAACGAACGAAAACGTATGGAAACGGATGCAAACGTATGAAAATGATCTAGAGCTTATGAAAACGTATGAAAACAAGCGAAAACGAATGAAAACGAACAGAAACGTATGAAAAAGGACGAAAACAGCCGAAAACTTAGGAAAACAAATAAAAGCGGACGAAAACGTATAAAAACGGACGAAAGTGTATGAACGAACGAAAATGGATGAAAACGTATGAAAACGGACGAACACGTATGAAAACTGACGGAAACGTATGAAAACGGACGGAAATGTATGAAAATGGACGAAAACGTAAAGAAAATGGGCGAAAGTGTATGAAAGCGGACAAAAACGTATGGAAACGGACGTGAACGTATGAAAATATCTGAAAACGACCGTAAACGTATAAAAACGAACGAAAACGTATAAAAACATACGAAAACGGACGAAAAAGTATGAAAACGGATGGAAACGTATGAAAACAGACGAAAACATAAGAAAACGTACGAAAGCGGACGAAAACGTATGAAAATGTCTGAAAGCAACCGAAAAAATTTGAAAACGGACAAAAACGTATAAAAACAAGAAAATATTTTTGTTGTGAGTTAGTTATTTGCCGTTAAATAAATAAATAAATAAACAAAAAAATAAAAATAAAAAGTTTTTAGTATACGTGAATTAATAAGAAATACAAGAAAAGAAGAAATATAAGAAAGACGAGAAAAGACAAGAAATACAAGAATTTACACTTTTGGTTCCTCTATGTTTTTTTAATCTTAAATCTTGTCTTTTTAATAAAATAAAATGGATGGTCTAGATTTTTCTATTAGTTTAGAGTTTGCAAAATAACTCACCTCTTAGTGGGTAATTGTCATAAATTTTGTAGTGTACGGAATACATAACCGAGTATGGGCATATATATTAACCCGACATTCTGAGCCCATCCCCTCTACTAATTTTGAAGTAATTATAAAGTTATTGTCCTTATACTTTTAATCATATCTAGAGTCTAACAACTTTACAGGTTATCGAAAAAGTAAAAATATATGAAAAAATAAAAACAACGGGTCTTACACAAAATATGCTATCTTTAGATTTTTGTGCAATTATGATGATTTTAATTTATTCTTTTATAAGCATTTATGGTGTGTTTTAGCTTTTATTCAAGTAAACGACTATTTTTCCAAAATAATTATTTGCACATTATTTTCGGAAGTTCAAAATAAAGAATACTCACACCGGTTGTTTTTTAAAAAACGGCCTCTATAACATAAATACATAGAGACATGTTATTACCTACACACCAGTGTCTTTGATTGTGTAACAAGACCGGTTTTACCCATGAAACCCGCTTTTATGCTTTGTATTATGAAACTGGTTTTTCAAGAAACCAATCTTAGTTCCTCCATTCCTCTAGTTTTTTTATCATAGGAACAAGGTTTTATATAACCGCCTCTATTTGGGGGTGTTCATAGCCTTTTGTGTAGTAGTGTTTGCATACACAAAATGTTGACTGAGATGAGTATATTGGAGATAAACAAGCATGAAACAACTAAGAACAACCACTGACTAAACCTTTGACAGTGTTTTGACAGCAAATCCAAACACCCTTATACTAACTGTTTTGCCAATTTTACACTACACAATCTACTGACTAGCTAACATAACTGATTAAACTAAGTTTATATAACTTAAATACAACCTAAGAAACAGATTTGAGCTTATGAATACTACAAAAACAGATTATGCATATGACACTTTAAAATGACTTACAAATGTCCATAGCCACTATGGCTTGAATCACGTGAACCGTAACCTCTAACCTAATTTATCCAACCCAATGTCTCTTAACTAACCCAAATCCATGGTCGCTTCAACCCATTAACCATATCTCGCACCATTGTTGCCTCATTTTGACTTTCATTGACCAAAATCTAAAATAACTTGAAACTTAATTATAAGCTTACGTAAAGCTATAATAAGCTCACTTAAGCTGTTTGAGCTTAAAAATAAGTCGATTGAAGCTTGACACCGTAGTTTGAAAATGAAATTTTCAACGCTTATGCATAAATATGAAATTAGATAAAACCTTGAAGTTACTTGATTAAAACTTGATTACACCGCAAATATAACTCGAGTTTAACACTGGGAACAAAAATTACAGCTTTGAAATTAAACTAATACATTAATTAGAAAAACGACATAAGAAAATTTTAAGCTAAAAATCTACTGCTTGTCTTGCTTCTTCTCCCTTTCTTTTATAATCCAATCCTCTTCTCTCTCTCTTCTGAATAGTTCCCAGTTATTTCTCAGCCATTGGATGGCTTAAAACTGATCCAAGCCTTTGAATGCATTTTTGGCGCCAAAACACTTATTTGATAGATGGGGTTGAGTGAGGGGAGGAGGTGCATTAAATGAAGTTTGGAAGCTTGTTGAGGTGGAGGAACATAGTTGAGTGGAGTTGAGGAGGGATGGGAGGAAGAGTGTTTGCAGACATGGCAATGGAGAAGGAGACTTTGGCGCCTTTGGGTTGTTTTGACCAGATTTGACCAAGAGTTAATAATTGGAAGGGGTCCAAAATGGTTAAATGACAGGGGTCCAAGGTGTTATGATAGGGTCCAAATTGGTTTCAAGGTTTAAATGACAAGGACCATTAGTGTAAATTCTGAAATTCAAAGGACCTAAACTGCCAATTCATCAAACTTGTTTAAAGGGACCAAAAGTGACAATCTCAAAAAGTACAAGGACCAAGCTTGCCATTTTCAATTTTCCAGGGCCATTTTGCCAAATTTCAAAGTCAAGGACCAAACTTGTAATTTTCTCAAACTTTTATATTTTTCACCAAAGGACTAAATTTGACAACTTTTGATTTTAAAAGGACCTTTGGTGATTTTACTTTGAAATTTTGACTCGTGGACTATTTTTGACAACTTTTAGAAACTTGGGGACTGAAACGCCAATTATGCAAACTTTGCTCATTTTTCATCCGATTTTAAACATTTTGCATCCAAACATATAAAATGCAATTTTGGAATATTTTCGAGATTTTGATGCATTTCGAGCATTTTTAGACGCTTTGCGCTCAGATTGATTAAAATGATGAGTATTTGCACTCATCGAGTTTACACTTTTTGGTATAAGTTCATTAAACTAGGCTTCTAAAAATTGTGAAATTGTACTTATGTAGGTAAAATGTTAGATGATATCATGCATGGTCTTGGAAGGGTCCAAAGAGCTTGACAACAACTGATCTCGGAAAATGACTAACCGGTTCTGTTGGTCCTATATTGGTTTTAGATTTTCGACAAAAAGATCACAATCGTTAAATTTGGTGCAAAATATTTCCAACAAAAACAACAAACTTGAATTTTTCTGAAAAAGTTTCCTACTAATTTTATACGTAAGTTTTTTTATTTTATTAAGTAACTATCTTTGGTATAAACATATATATATTTTTGACATTACTCTTTTTATACATCAAAACAGTGTAAATATGTTGTGCTTGAAATGGTGTTTCATATTGATAGGCATGAAAAGGTGGTGAAAGTGGCCCAATGCACTACAAAAATGTGGCCTTAGGTCGAGATTCTCGTTCCTATTTTACACAGGGCGTCGTTTAAAAGTATATTTAGTATGACATCTCGTCCTTAAGATATAATCTCGTTGTTATTGTCACAAAAAAATATTAAGACAACATGTTATATGTAGATTAGGGAAGACATAAAAATGAGACCCACCAACATTCAACGCTGTGAAAAACAAAACGGGACGACACTCTTTTGCTACTAGGGACGAGATTATCAGCCCTAGTTTATTCATATTTTCTTTAATATTTTTAAGTAAATAATAAAGTGTTTGTAAAAAGAAATCAGAGACGACTTGCAAGAAAAAAAAAATAGGGACGACATTGTAGTCCCTAAGTATTTTATATTTCAAATATTTTAATGTCAAAAATAGGGACGATATTAGGTGGCAGTATAGCATTTGGGGACGACAAGTTTACTGCAATTTAGGGACGCATTATCGTCTTTATTTTTTCCTGGTAGCAAAAAAATTGCAGCAAACTTGCATTTTTTTCACATTTTTTGGGGAAAAAATCTACCAAAACAAATCTAACCTGTAAATTACCACAATCCTCAATACCAATTCGACAATATGATATAATACCAAATTAATAAACGATACAATATCATTCCACAAATCCACAATACCATTTGACAAATACGATACAAATTAAGCTAACAAGTCAAAAGCTTACTAATTAACATATCTCAAAGTTATTAAGAATTCATAAAGTTAACACAAATAATAAGATACTAGATACTACATCCTTACGCCTAATCCTCGTCCGACTCCTCCTCCTCCTCCGCATCCTCTTCCTCCTCTACTCAACTTCCCACCAAAATTTCCCACAAAAAATTTCCGCCAAATTTTGGCCCCATTTCCATCAAATTCTCTAACTTTTATCATATATAATAGTTAGCATATATGCTCTTATCCTCACAAAAACATTATATACTCTCAAATCCTCAAAACCACAAACACACACTGTTATCATGAAGATGACAGAATTTGAAGCTTTTGCTTGTCCTTGTGGACGAGGAGACGTAATTTTGCGACAATCGCATCGACCTCGCACATGTGGTAAACTATACTATGCGTGTCCTTTTCAAATTCAAAAGGAACAATTACAAACTTTTTTTTTATGTATTATATAAATAATTTGGTTAGTTGTTAAAAATAATAGTTTTTACTCTTTAACAGGCCGGGACAAATGATTATGGTTGCGATTTTTTTTATGGAAGGAGGAACGACTCCGTTTAATGACCGGTTCTCCTGGAGCTTCAACGCCTCCAACTCATTCCGCAGGACAATCAAGAACTCCAACTCGTTACACTGCAGGACCTTCAACATCGAGTGCTGGAAATGCAGAGTGCTCAAACTGCATCAAACTGAATCACAAGATAATGGTACTCAAGAAAATGCTAGAAGTGTATATGCATCCCAACAAGCACACAGTTGATTCAGCTGGCCTATTTCACGACCTTTATGATGACTGGACAATTTTAGTTTGGAGTAATTCGTACGCTTTAGTTTTTGAACTTTTATCGATCTGTAATGTAATTCATACGCTTTAGTTTTTGATCTTTTATCGATATGTAATATAATTCGTACACTTTAATGTTGGAGTAATACGTATGTTTTACTTATTCGTATGTATCTTTCGAGTCTTTGTTTTAAGGAATATGAAAATAGTATAGTGTTTTTTTTATAAATAGTAAAGTATTGATTTTTAATATACGTTTTAAATTTTATAATTAATATTTTTAACAACAAAAATATTTTTGATAAATAGTAAAGTATTGATTTTGTAAAAATTTTAATTTACGTATTTTTAAAAATTAATTTTTATACTAACATTTAATTTTAAAGCAAAACTTTCTTTTAAATTAATTTATATATAAGTATTTTTAAATATATTATTGAATTATAAATGTTCTTTTAAATACTTAAAAAATAGGGACGACATTGTCGATTTTTGAAAAGTTTTAAATTGATTCAAAAATAAAAATTGATTTAAAAAGCTTTTAAATATTAAAAAACAAATATTTACAGTTTGAGACGACATTGTTGTCCTTAAGTCTTTGGTGGGATTAAAAATACTGGCGGGATGTTTTCATTTTGGTGAAAATTTATATAAAAAGCTTTTAAATATTAAAAAAATCAAATAATTACAGTTAGGGACGACATTGTCGTCCAAAAATGTGACAATGTTTTGACTGCTGTTTTCGTTGAAAAAGTGTGGGATCATGACGACATTTAGGGACGACGATCTCGTCCCTAAAATATTGGCGCCCCCAAAATGCTATTTTGGTGTAGTGATGTTTTATCACTGATTCAAAATCAAAGCTTTAGACTATGGTTTCATGTTCTGGAAACTGGATTTTTCTAAATATATAAAGCTCCAATTTGTGACTGAACCGATTCTAATTCAGAACCAGTCTAGATACGGAATTGTACTCATGCACAACAAATGTGCATGGTTGCCATCTTAATGTAGAAGACGTAACAAACATTACTATTAATAAGGAATGATAAGCATACAAAAGATAATAAGAGCTAACTAGAATAGTTTACAAACATACATATATTCCTATCATGTTTAAATGCGATAACCAAGTAACAAGAGCGTAATAAAACTGGCTTTTAGCCCGTTGCCTGTCGTTTAAGCATTATCAACATTGTCATTGTGCTTAATAGATGAGTCCATTACAGCCAAGTTCAGTTCTACTGCTTTCTCTTTTCTAGCAGCCAACATTCGCTTTGTAGATTTATAGAAAGTTGCATATAGTATGAATTGAGAAATGGCAAGAAGTGCTCGGATCCCGTTAGGTGTAGGGAAATGGTTACACTTTTATTAATAAAATATAAATTACAATAAATAAAATTAACAAGAAATAAATAATGAAAATTAAATACAAATGTAATGTAAGCGATAAACGATAATTAAATAAAATAATAAAATAGTCAAAGACTTACTTGATCACCAATAGAGATCAACAAAGAAGCACTAAAAGCTAAGGCACGTGTTTTACACGCTTCCCTTAAAAGCAGATTCACCGTCTGCTTCTCGTGGTACAACAACCAAAACAAGAAAGTTGTATTGTCGAACTTAACTAAACCGCCGAAACTTCATCTTAAGAGATGCGTATTCCTTACGTTGGAAATCAATAATACTTATTGATTTGATGTGTGTAAAACTTGTGGAATTAGGGCCTCTATTTATACACAATAGGCTCCCTCTAAGTTTACCCATCCCACCAGTGTGGGATTGAAAATAAACTACTTTTCCTCTTTAGGCAACGTACCGAATGCCTAACTTTGAGAACCGATATCTCATTCACATCAACTTTATTTTGGACACATAAAGGCTTATTGCGAAGCTCTCTTCGAGGAGAACGCGAACCTACAAACTATTACTCATATATATGACACATACATATAGATAATTGTGTCCAAAGTTGGTCAAAATTCACTTTTGCCAACCAATTTTCCAACAAACTCCCACATGAATGGAGATCGGTCGTAATACACAAAAATTACGATGAAATTCCAATAGTTGAATCTTGCAAAGGATAGGTAGGTGTGACCCTTTGAACCTTCCCTTGCGAAATGCACTTAGCCTCCTAGTCGTCAGAGACGCTATGTCTTTGAACCGAATCTGCTTATGTAGACGACAATACATTTCACACAAGATTCTCCCTAACATTGTTAAGCCCTCATAGTCATGTTCATTATTGGCCTAAACATTTGCCTGGTTCTGCAAGAGCTCTTAGGATTTGCGCCCCCCACAATTCCCTTCAAAGCGACCCCACTTCTCTCTCACATATGTGATTTCATCTTGAATCATTAAAAACATATGTTTTGTGATTTCATCTTGAACCATTATGCTTTGTGATTTCATCCTGAATCATTAAAGCCATATGCTTAACCTCTCAACAAGTCACAATTGTTATAGGAATGAACTAGGAAGTTACAACATTTAGTAACTCCCCCACATTGACGTGACTTCCCCCACATTTCTATGATTAGGTTGTCCTATTGAACCCAGATCTTGGGATCTCCGGTCAACTGGGTTAGGATTTCCTTCATAGAAACTCATTCCTTCAAGGGCTTTAGTCTCATTCCTTTAGACGACTTACTAACTAACTCTCTGCTAAAGCCTTTTGTAAGCGGATCCGCGATGTTACCCATTGACTTTACGTAGTCAATCGTGATAACTCTAGTTGAGAGTAGTTGTCGCACCAATCAACGTCTATGATGGATATGTCTCAACTTACCGTTTTACATTGTGATATGAGCTTTGTCAATTTCCAATTGACTATCACACTTTATATAGATGATCGTCACTGGTTTACGCCATCTTGGTATGTCGTCTATGAATTAACGTAGATATCCTGCATATTCTATAAATTTATCTCAAATGATAAATTCAAATTCCATCATAGATTTAGCTATAAAAGTCTGTTTGAAATACTTTTAAGATTTCCAAGACATAGCTTCCCACATAGACTCAATACATCCGATCTAGTGGATCTAGATTCTTTTATGTAAGAATCCATATTTGCATTACTCTATCATTAGATAGCAGTTGGATATCTTTCAAAATGCAATATCATAAGTATCATAGTACTCGTGTAATGGTCATCACTTGAATTATTGGTATATTTACGTAACCTGATTATAACTTCTAAATCAGGTCTCACATACGTCATTAGACACATAAGATGCCCAATATTCTTTGATTATTCAAAATGGGCAACACCTCTACCTCTATTTTAAATAGATTTAAAAAGATATCGTTGGAGTTCTAGCTAGGCCGGAATCCCCCACATTGAACCTCTCAAGAATATTGTCCTTATAATGTTTTTGACTTCAAAACAAATCCATTTGGTTTCATATGATCTTAGTTCCAAAAACCATATCGAACAACCAATGTAGTTCATGTCAAATATTGACTCCAACATTTCATTAATGGATTTGTTTACCATGTTATCACTTCCAGTGATAAGTATACCATCCATGTATAAACACACGATTACATATATACCAGTGATTTTTTTTCTTTCTTTTTTCCACATACATCCAATAATTTTGAATCCACGTTCTACCATGACGTGGTAAAAAATTTGGATGTCATTATTTGGGAGCTTGCTTTAAGCCATATAATGACTTAACAAGCCTACAAACTTTGTTCTCTTGTCCATGAGCCATGAAACCCTCAGGTTGGTTCATGTAGATTTCTTCTTCTAAATCTCCGTTTAGAAATGTCATTTTCACATCCATTTGGTGAACTTCCAAATTTCTTAAAGCGGCAATAGCAAGTATCATCCTAATCGAGGTTATTCGCGTAACAGGCGAATATATATCAAAGTAATCAAGACCTTCTCGTTGTCTAAATCCTTTGATTACTAATCTTGCCTTATACTTGTTAATGGTGCCATCGGCTTTCATCTTCTTCTTGAAGATCCATTTATAGCCTAGTGGTTTACAACTAGGAGGTAAATCCACGAGCTCCCAAGTATGATTTTGTAAAATAGAATCTATTTCACTTTTAATGGCTTCTTTCCATTGAGGCCCTTCTGAGGAAGTAACCGCCTCTCGTTATGAATTAGGTTCGTTTTCAACCATAAAAGAAACAAAATTGGGTCCAAACGATTTCTGTTCTTGCCGCTTTTGCTTCTTCTAGGTTCAACCTCTTCTTCCTCGTTGATCTTGTCTCTCATCTTGGAGATCATTATCAATCTCTTGTTGTCTCTTATCGAACAACATTATCATCTTGATGTCTCTCATCATGAAGAACATCATCATTTAGTTGCCTCTCATCATGGACAACTGTATCATCTAGTCTAGATGAACATCCATTTTCCTCGGATAAATAAGGAAACACAGTTTCAAATAATGAAAGTTTTCTTTGATTCCATTATCGTATCTTTGTATATATTCAGATTTTTGAATCATATCCAAATAAATGATAAGCACTACTGTAATGAGCATATCACAAAATATACAATCCACAGTTTTAGGTTCAATATTTTGATCCTTGTGACAGATAGACAACCCCACATTCGTAAGTACTTATAGGATGGTTTTCTTCCCATCCATAGTTCATAGAACTATCTTCTTTTCCTTACAGGGGATCTTATCTAAAAGATAAGTAGCCAATAAAACCGCTTTCCCCCACATGCCATGGCTTAAACCATGACTTTAACAACATGGCATAACCATATCTTTTAGGCACAATTCTTTTCTATCAACAATAATGTTGTGGTGTATAAGGAGCAATAAATTTATGTCTTATTTCATGTTTAGAACATACATGAAATGGAGACATATATTCACCTCTATTATCACTTCGAACCGCCTTGTTTTCGATAATAAGTTGATTCTTAACTTATTTGTATAGATCAATCTTGTCTATATCCTTACTCTCAAGTAAGTAAAAGTCGCAATATTTTATGCTACCATCAACAATTACAATGAAGTACCTAATTGCTACCTTAGTAGGCATCGATTCCAAATCACGTAAAACTATGTGAATCAAGGGTTCGGTTAATTTTTGGTCAACCGATTGAAAAGACAATCTTGTCAATTTGGCTTCAACATAAGTTGTACTTTTGTAATCCGTGTTCGCTTATTTAATTAAACAACGTATTGAGTTAAAATTAACATGTCCGAGTTGGCCATGCTATACATTCAAAGTATCAAATAAGTCGGATTCATACTCATTTTATTATAATAAAAAAAAAAAAAAAAAAAAAAAGATTCAAATTAAACATTTAATGAAGGGCATAACCCGTACCGACCAAAATTTTGTTCAATGTTAACTCAATTTTATTTGATTAAAATAAAAATAAAGCCAAATTTATTAAGCAACCATCAAGACACAAGATTCCTACGAATCTCTGGCACATACAACGTGTTGGTTCACTTAAGCTCTTTTCCACATGTGAATTTCAACATCACATTTCTTTTCCCTTGCTATTAGCAGTTATAGAGTTGCCCATAAATTGCATCTCTCCATTTTCTGCTACTTTAAAAGAGTTAACCAAAATCTTATTATCATACTCATGACATGATGCCCAAGTGTTAATCCACCATTTTCTAATGTAGGATCCCGCCTTGGCAACAATTTTCATTTCATTCAGGCCATTTAACCCATAGTTATGGCACATAAAATCTGAATGCTTTAAAGCATCTACCGTTCACATAACTCGAGTATCGGTCTCCCATTCATCAAGTTCGGGAGCAGATCCTTTAGATGTCACTCATGACATTCGAACATTCTCGTTAATACGAGATTCCGTTATTAGTGTAAAACTAAATTTGGAATAATTAACAACTTGCTATATCACAAAGTGTTTCTTAACAAACACGATAACATCAAATTTTGTTTAAAACACTCTGCTTTTGTAAGATCCATTATACAAAACCGCTTTAACAAGTCTTTCGATTAAACAATTAAACAATATCGCATATTACATAATGTTTTTAAACGAAAACAAATTTGTAATATGATTTTGCCAATCTTCTTTAACAATATCTTAATAGATCTGCATCACATGGTATAATTCTACAATGAAACTCGACAAAGTTTCAAAATAGATTTACTCTTTCAAAGAAACTCAACAAGGTTTCTATAGATCTACTTTCAAATGCATAAAGTTTCAAGATCTATATTTAGTTTATAATTAAACTCAACCTGGTTTAAATAAGCTAAACAAGTCAAAGAAACTTTTCCACAAAATATGATAACAGCTTGTATATTATCAGATTTTGTTTCAAACAAACTTCTTGGTTTCAATAAACATGTTCTAGTAATCTAATAAAATAACAACTTGTATTTTATGAGATTTGTTTCAAAGAAACTCCACTTGGTTTCAATGAATCTGATTTCATCATGATTTTTAACCATGTTAGTAACTCGCGCACCAATTACATTTGCAAGATTCACTAGGGTCACAAATTATGTTACCATCAGTTAACTTGTGAATATTTAAACACAAAAAACAGTTAAAAACCTGTTAAAACAATATGGTATCTAATAAACTCGACATGGTTTATGTAAACTTGTACCAAATATGATTTTGAGAAACACAAGCTTGGTTTAAATATACAGATTTAAACAATAACATATGCAATAAACAAACTAAATAAATCAGTTTGAAAAGAAACTCATCATGGTTTCAATATAAACTGATTCAATAAACTGTTTTAAAAATCGTTTATAAATCATATACCAAATCATTAATTAAATTTATGTTTAGTTATAAACCGATTTTCAAAGAAACTCAATCTTGGTTTCAAAGAAAAAGCAGTTTGTATAAAATCATTAATTATATAAATCGATTTTAATAAAAGTGTTTTAATTTTGTTACACAAAATCTGTTTTAAGATTGTAGGGAAACGGTTACACTTTTATTAATAAAATCTAAATTACAATAAATAAAATTAACAGTAAATAAATAACATAAAATTAAATACAAACAGAATGTAAGCAGATAAACGATAATTAAATAAAATAATAAAATAGTCAAAAGACTTACTTGATCACCAAATAGAGATCAACAAAGAAGCACTAAAAGCCGAGGCACGTGTTTGACACGCTTCCCTTAAAACAGATTCGCCGTACAACAACCAAAACAGTAAGTTGTATTGTCGAACTTAACTAAACTGCCAGAAATTTCATCTTAAGAGATGCGTATTCCTTACGTTGGAAATCAATAATACTTATTGATTTGATGTGTGTAAAACTTGTGGAATTAGGACATCTATTTATACACAATAGACTCCCTCTAAGTTTACCCATCCCACTGATGTGGGATTGAAAATAAACTACTTTTCTTCTTTAGGCATGGTACCGAATGCCTAACTTTGAGAACCGATATCTCATTCACATCAACTCTATTTTGGACACATAAAGGCTTATTGCGAAGCTCTCTTCGAGGAGAACGCGAACCTACAAACTATTACTCATATATGTGACACATACATATAGATAATTGTGTCCAAAGTTGGTTAAAATTCACTTTTGCCAACCAATTTTCCAACATTAGGTACCTAATAAAAAATCGTTCAAAACGTGTAAGCTAGAAACATTGATTAGAGACGACAAAATGGATGTGTTTTGATGAAATTTTAACCCTAGTCGTAATTGAACATACATAAAACACTACCAGAACAAAAATGTACGCGTGAAAAGAAGTTACTTACTGCGATGAAGGGGTCAAATGGAAAAAAGGCGTACAAACACCAACATAGGCCGTTATTGAAGGAGAAGAATGAGAGCAGAAAGGGCATATACTGAACACTTTTAGTTGTGATCACTAGTCTCTGCATTATATGCACCACAAAGCCAATAGCCCATAATAATGTATCACAAACCGACAATAAATTCTAATATACATAATACAACATAATATATTGACAGTTTACAGATTACGTGACGTACCATGACAGATAATGGTGAAGCATACATAAGGATATTAGCGGCTACACCTATAGTCCCAAAAATAGCTGATCGTTCATGTGTAGTTTTCAAAAAAGTTAGCACCAAAAGGACGAGCCCGCAAAAGGCTATATATAACCTCAATTAGCACAGCCAATGCTACCCTTATTCTCTTTCTCGGGTCATAGTACCAGAGGTAAATGACCAAGTAGACGGCCTCAATCACGACCCCAGCTCCATTGGTGGTAATCACGAGCATGCTATTCGGGTGCACAAATGGCATTCCATATAGCACCCAATCCACAGTTGAAAAAAGCAGCTAAATATGGTACCGAATGATACTGTTCCACACCTCCTTTTTTCCAAATAGTGTAAAACGTTGGTCTGAAAAACCGAAATATTCAACTGAAGTTAGAATTTTCATATATTCCAAAACAGAATCGATATGTTTACTAGTACTAGTTGATAAAATCTTACATAGTTGACAAAAACAATGTGATCGCAGTGATGTTTCCTGTTGTTGAACAAACAAAATTTAGACATCAATTAGTATAACGCACGAAACAAACCTACACAAAAGATACGCTATAAACTTATCGATGTTATTAGCTAGGGTGGAGCTAAAAATTTTCGACTAGGTTTAAAATTAGCAAATTCATAACTAAGACTAATTAAAAAATTATACTAAAATTAGACTTAGAGCACAAGGTATGGTGTGATCGATAACACGTTATTGGTATTGTGCATCATATAGCATCATCAACTCTCAATAACACACCAATAACTCAAACACCCTCCTCATAACACACCACTAACGTATTATTGGGTCCACTTTTTCATTTTATTTTATTTAAAACAAACACATTTATTTGTTTTTCACTTTATTTTAAAATAAATACATTTCATTTTATCCATTTAAACCAAATTTTATATATTTAAAAGATTAAAAATATAAGAAAAATAACTTAAAAGGACTAAAATTGTGTAAAAAATGTCAAATAGACTTAAAATGTAAAAATACAAACAATAAGGCGTACAATGAAAAAGTAAAAAAAAATAGGTCTACATCTTCTTATCTTCTTTCTTGCATTCCTTCTTCATCTTCCTTGCATTCCTTCTCCATCTGTCCATCGCAGCCTCCCAAAAAAAAAAAAAAAAAAAAAAAAAAAAAAAGAAACAACTCAGACACAAAATCAAGAAGAAAAAAAAGATACAAGATTGGCGTGAGCCACTCAACTGGCTCAAATCCCTTTGGCGAAAGACTGGCGTGTTGCATGGTGTGGCGTTTGGCGCGCCAACGGTGGTTCTAGGGTGCATTTGGCGTGTGAAATTCTGCCATACCGTGTGCTCTTATAAGAAACACTTAAACCGGTTTATACGCTTATTGCATTTGACGATTACTTCGTAGTACCTAAGACACCAAGTGTTGTACTAAGAACTTCATCTGAACCCATGATCGATCGAGACTGAATTATAAGTTACTGGTTTTGCATGCGTTTTTTTTTCTTAATTTCGAATGCAGTAAGACCACAAATTTATACTAGATCATATGCTTTTATGAAATGACAAAACTAACCTTTTACTTTAACAAAAGACACAGCTATACTCTTCGAGTCATCATCTTTGGTTAATGGTAAACAAAAAGAAATACGTGATACACTGGGCTAGAAAATTCATGTTTTTCGTTTGTTTTTGTCTTTACCACTCTTTAAAGTTTAATACACAACAGAATTTTAATTGGTTTTTTAACTTTTTATGTTCCTAGTGGTGGTGGGAGGGAAACATATGCTGCTGTCAAAATTCAATCCTTGTTTCGGTTACTTGGTTAGTATTCGTCTTATCTCAAAATAAGTGTCAAGTGTCAACATATTATTTTAGCAGTCTCAAATATATCTTCAATTTTTTTTATAACTTATACACTACTAGAAAAAGGGGCAACACCTACAAATTTTTCCTAAGGAAATTTTTCCTAGAAAATTACCTACGAAATTCGACAAATTTCCTACGGATTAAGAGAGCCATTATTAGTGACTATTTTCCTAGTAATTTCCTAGCGATTCTTGGATTTAATATGAAACTCTCACAAATCCGTAGGAAATAGTGATGTTTCTAGGGTTTCGACGTATACTATGGCGTCGGAAATCCTTAGGAATTTTTCAACTATTTCCTAGGGATCTCCTAGTGATTGACTAAAATCGTTAAAAATAGTGATAATATACGCCGCTCTTATTATGCATACATACGTGTCTATATTAGGATGATAACTTATCATATGATGTCAAAAAATATGAGCTAGGGTACAAACATAAAACGAGTGAAAATGTGTTTACGATTATGTATAACCCTATTTCCGTGTGCATATGCATATGTTAGTATAAGTATGACAATGTATGACTGTTTGTTTATAGGTAGTTTGTATGTATGTATGAATGATAGGAGTAAGTGTCTATTTTTTTTGTTTGTATGCTAAACTATATATATGGATAAACATGTGTAATGTATGTGTTCATATCGTGAAAAACATTTAGATAACTAATTCATGTAAATATGAATGTACGGGACTATATAACATGAGTCACACTTTTGCATAATGTTTTCTAAGCGTTTGACAAAAAGACTAGGAAATCCATAGGCGATGGTTGCAATTTCCTAGGGATTTCACGGATTTTATTAGTTTTTAAATATTAATATTATCCGTCGGAATCCCTAGGAAGTTAGGGTTCGGTTTAAGCATGTTGCGCGCATAAACTTGTATTGTTTTTATTGTAACTCTTCATACGAACCCCGCTTTTGTTTATTCAAGAGGCAACGGAACCGAAAAAATCTACCATTGAATATTTTAGCTTTCCTAATTATTTATTAAAAACAAAAATTTATATATTTCTAATTGAACCGATCGAGCTATCGGGTGACAGTTGTATCTGGTTTTCACTCAAAGCCGCCTTCCGGTGAGATCTTATTAATTTTTAAATAAATAATATTATCCATCGGAATAAGTAGTGTTATATAAGTATGAGGAGCATAACACAATGAAATTCTCCCGGTTTTGTGATTGCTTGAATAATCAAAACCGGACTTCGTATGAAGGAGTTATGGCCAAAACAATACAAGTGCACACACTTGTATTGTTTTGGCCATAAATCCTTCATACGAGCTCTGGTTTTGATTATTCAAGAGACCACTAAACCGGGTGTTAGGTCACTAGTTTTACAACACAAGCATCAAGAGAAGAGATAGAGAAGAAGAGGTCGGTTGAACCCTTATCCAAACACACGAAATATAGAGAGAAAGGTTAAAGGAAAGAGTGAAATAGAAAAGAGAACAACCAACCCTCAAGTGAGGGTTTACATAAGGTATTTATAGGAGGAAAGCTAGGGCAACACTCCTAGTTTCCATCCTTTCCTTAATGGACTAAGGCCTAGGCTTATGGGCCTTCTACATAAGCCTAAGGCTAATTGCAAACATAAAGGCCATAATAAAGCTAACTATTACATATTAATTACTAACACTTGATTATGGTTTAGGAGTGATTCCAACAATCTCCCCCTCAAGTGTTGGTGATGAACGGTGAAGGCGTTGATGTAATAGTAGCGTTGACGTCTTCTGACATTCTTCTTTCTTGTGAGAAGATTTGCCTTGATTCGAACAATCTCCCCAGTGTAGGAAAATTGTTTTCTTTAAGCGGTTCTGCTTTGACGTCATCTTTAACTTTGTTCTTTGATCATTGTTCTTTGTGATGGGAGTGATAGTATGTTGTAGTCTGCATCAAGTACGCCTCAGTGCGCTTACGCTCCAGTGTCTCCACGTCATTCTTCAACATGCTCACACGCTCTTTGACGTTGTAATTCAATCTTGATGAAGTTCTTTAAGTCTTTAACTTTGTAGATTCTTTGGTTGATGAAGAATCATTACGATTGCTGTGTTGCTTGAAATAGAACTTCCGAGTGATGATGTTGGCGTGAGCATGAGAAGAATCTCCACGATCATCCCGCTCCGAGCTTCCATAAGAAAACATTTCAAACGGTTAGTAATAAGCGGATTCCGACACTTACAAGTTTGAACTTGAGTGTTATCGACATAGTGTGAAAACACAACTCTAATTCTTACAAAGGCCGTTCTGAACTGGATTCCCACAAGTGAGATAACGCGATGTACCGAAGTACATCTACAGCTTCGAGATGAGTCGTTGAGGTACACGAAGCATCACCTCACGATCGTAGACCGTTTGAGACACACTCCGCGTAATCCACGGGAGTTACCGGTGACTTCTTGTCGTGGCTGTTTGATGTTGACCACGGCGGAGTTTCCATTCAATCACCGAGGATCACGGTTGTGAACCACTCATAAATGTTCTCGACAGTTGCTAAGATCTGAAGGACTCGATATGAACCACCGATGATCTTATTTGTTGATCAACAAGTGATGAATTATCAAGTGTTCTAAGAGATCTTTTGATGAATCTCATGGCTCTAGACTCAATAGTGCGTTTTGGTTTTCTGAGCGGAGACTAGGGAGAGGTCTCCTTCTTCAATACCGGTGATCTCTAGAGAAAGCCAATAGTTTACGTAGGGTTCCACGTGAGAATGAAACAAGCTTCTATCGAGAAACTCGAGTGGCTAAGAAGGTTTAGTGCATGCGTCATTGGGTCCATGATGAATTTTAATCTTCAATACGGTGTCACGGTGACAACCATGAAGATATGAATTGAACCCGTGTATGCGCCTAAGTTGAATAATCGGAGGGCTATTTCTTTTCACCCTTTCTTTGCATTTCTTTTGATTCTTCAACTCCTTATTTTCCGATTCTCATTTTCTCCTTTTTATAATCGTACCTAAGGACTTCTAAGTACTAACTATTTGTGATGTCCTTGGGTAGATCCCTCCGACTCTGGCGGATCATAGGACAGTTATTCCTAACCTTAGTCACCTTATAACTCCATGACTAACCTATGTTGCCATTAAAACCATAGTTGTGAAAAATCTCTCACGGTGTTTATGAATGAAAACCGTTTTGAACCACTTTGTGAAGATAAGATTTTGCATAAATACTCCCCTCCACATGTGCTTAAGAGTTTTAACGGTTAAATGCACAGTGAGGAAAAAGCGCACATTTTGAATTGATCCATCGGAGATAGACAATCCCCATGAGACACGGTTACGTTGCATAGTTAAAGAGTTACGTTGTCGACTTTTAGGTGACAACTAGCTCTAATAACTACTTGAAGGTGTAGACAATCCTCGAAAGGTTGTCATACCCATCGAGTTCATGTCTACCAAGAGTTTCTCGAATGGTACATTCTACTCGGACAAGTCCTTTGCGAGACACGTTTACATTACTAGCGAACTAGCTTGAAATTATTACCCGTCCGGGACAAGTCTTTTCGAGTTACTAACGCTTTGGTACCGTCAATTCGTTGGTTAAGTCTATTACACAAAGATTCATTTGCATTTACACAACATATTTCTTATCACATAATTTTCTCCCAAAAATGGCATATAAAGATGTTATTTTAAACGGTGAGAATAAATATGACCATTTCGAGTGTTGCGGAAGAGTGACCATCATGAACAATTTGTGAACACAGCTTTAATTCAAATACTCCCCTCAACAAGTGATATAAGCGGTTGAGGTTTTGAAAATCATACGGAAGTACTTGTCCTTTGAGCAAAACCTTGAAAAATGAAAGGTTTGATAGGTTTTACTCAAAAATAAAAGCTTTCGCTCCTTTTATAAGGATTGTGGCAGAAGCGTACCACGTGGTCCTTTCTTGACAAATACGGGTTGTACATCATTATGCACAAGCCATTGTGAATAATCAAACAAACAAAATCACACTCAAGAATGTTAAGATAGTACCCAATTATTGCGCACGATCGACTACTTTACGAGGACGTTGGAAAGTCATAATCGGAAAGTTTGGTCATCCTCCCACATAGCTCTCCAACCGTTGCATCGATCCCGATGAATCATACATTCATCAATCCTAGTGATAAATCAACGAACATCCTTGCGATCCTTTGAATTCCATCTCTTCGCCTCGAATTTTACCCAACTCAATGTCCTTCAATTGATGTGCCAATCCATCTCGAACCATCTCCGGTGGCGTCATAGAACTTAGTGAATTTCATCGAAAGCCATGAAGCAAGTATGATGATTTTCACTTTGGTAGACAAACCCAAACTTTTGTTTATGAACGATTTTGTATGAGGTTCTTGATAGATTCGATGAAGTGTAGAATTTAGGTAAGATTCGACCGAGGTGGAGAACTTCAATCTTCTTTGATTTGAAGCGTATGAAAACAAGGAATGCGATAATGTACTTGATCTTAATTTCGGTTGAGGTTACGTTGGGCTCGGGTATGTCGTGATCCTCACCACCGGTGTATGTAAAGTGATCAACGGTTTTCCCCATTGGTGGTGTGGTTTCAATCCTTGGTTGATCGGATGATGGTGGTTGTGTCGCTTATTGTGTAGTGGTGATAACCCGCTTAACCATTTATCGAATCATTGGATGGAGTTGCCTTCTTACGGATTTTGTTGTTGACATAGGTGTTTCTTATGTTGATGGAGGTAATGATTGAGATGATGATTTGGGTTTGGTGGAAGTGTCAAGAGGTGTTCTGAAGACCTGAGGTTTGTGTATAGGATTGTCAACTATGTGGTTGTCGATTCCTTCTTTAACTTTTCCTCCTCACCAAGCGACTTCTTTTGCCTCTTTTCGAATCATTTCCTCTTCAGATACCAAATTATCATCATCAGTGACTTTCATCCTTATCATGATCGTAAACTCCTTCGTAGTACATATTCTCATCTTCACCATGCTCTTCTTTTTGTGGTTTAATGACTTACAAAATTGTATTTCCTCATCCATTGAATCATACTCATCATCAGGATGACTTTGTGAGCATGAATTTGAATGAATGTTGCAGAAGGATGTCCATATCAATTCTGTAAGATGATTCAGAGCATATGAAGTTGTTGAAGATGACACGGAGATTGTTCTTGCCAATTGTTTTGTTGTAACCAGCAGGGAATGTGTTTGCCATCGAGAGCTCAGCTGGGGCTTTGATGTATGCTTGATTTGCAGCCATTTTATGATCTGAAAGACATTAGACTAAAAGACAGACATATGGAAACACAATGTGTTTGTTTTAGTCTGATTCATTATCTAATTCCTTGTTTGATGGTAACATGTTTATGTTAGTTACAAGTCCTAAGTCACATTTGTCCAATTGTTTGAAGTTGAAGTGATAAGTTACGTGAACGTGTTGAAAACAAAGTCCAAATTTTCACTTAACACACAACATATTAACATTTGTAAGCTTAAGAGTAACATTAGATAATAGTGACTTATGAGTAACATTTAACAAGTAACATATGCATAATAGGCCAAAATGTAGTGAACAGTGGTTTATGTGTATCAAGGATCCTTATGCGTAAGAAAGGAGCTTATGCGTAAGAGTAAGTTAAAGCGTAAGACCAAGCTTATGCGTAAGAGTTTCTTACGCGTAGGACAAGTTCAAACGCTTTAGGCTTACGCGTAGGAATAAGCTAGATTTTATGCGAAAAGTTTACTCGTAAGAGTAAAGCTTATGCGTAACAATCCTTGTTTACGAATATCTTTCCAAAATATGCGTACTCCATTGTAGACCTCTTATGCGTAACATGTTAAACATAAACATGAAAACTTAATTCTTGTTTATTCCAAACATCTTATAGATCACAAAACAAGCACAAGAACATATCGATACACACACAAAGACTTAGGCGAAATTACTTAAACCCTAAACCCTTGATCTGGCGTAAGAGATATAGCTACACAAATCAAACAAGAATATTTTTGGAGTGTCCTAGATGTCATATTAGTGCAATGGAACAAGATTTAACACATTTCCACCACAGAATCAGAAGATTCATGGGAGATGAACCCTAAAATCCTAAACATAAATTCTTACAGTTTAGATGTTTCTGGGCTAATTTAGAGGTTCAAATCATGCATATAAACTTATTCTAACACTTTCTTGACCACCTAATAACAAATCACAGAATAGACAAACCCTAGATGAGCGCAAGAACCCTAGAATTCAAATTAATGAAATTTAAGATTCTGGATGGTTTTGGACGATTGAAACAAGTTTAATAGACACTAAGAAAGGTTTTATCACAACTCATTTCAATCCAAACATTTTTATGCATAACCACCCAATTCGTTCGAGTGAACAGTTTTCCAAAATCAGTTTAAAGAGTTTTAACCGTTGGATTTGAAAGATTTTTGAAATCCTTGTTTAGAATCTTGATCAAAACAATTTAGAACTTACAGATTATGAACAACTTGAACGGATAATGAAGATTTGATTTGGGCCGTTTGATCTTGGTTAGACAAAACACTTTGTAAGGAAAGAAACTTAACGATACTCCCCCTCGACTTTTGAAATCATGAATTTTGTAAAACATTTGAGTCTGAGGAGAGTAATTGACAAGAAATGTATCCACCATTTTAGAAGAAACAACATAATTTTGGAAACATGCAAGTACAAGGTTTTATGAAACCGAAAAATATTTTCTTTCTCCCCCTCAACACTTGTTCGGGAAAATTGTGAAAAGTTTGAAAGAACACAGTGTTGACGGAAGATTTGTACTGCGATGTTTTAAAAGAACCAAACCGATGGACAACTCATTAAACCTAGCAGAGCTAAGGCTTTAGTGAGGAGATCTCGCCGATTGGTATTCGACCACCAAGTATAATTCAACTGCACTGCTCCACATGGTCCTTGATGAAATGATAGCGAAGATCGATGTGTTTTGATTTAGTCTTGAATCGAGTTGCGAGATCGCAATGGCACTCCGATTGTCGCATGATACATCGGATTCATCAAATACATAACCATAGTTTTTGAGTTGTGTTCTCATCCGGATGACTTGAGCACAACACGCCGACATGGCTACATATTCCGCCTTGGTTGATGACGGTGATGTACAATCCTCGCTTCGATTGCCAAGACACGGTTTATCACCAAGAAATTGTAGTGCTCTGAAGTACTTTTACATGAATCTAAACATCCTGCGTGATCGATCCGAAAAAGCGATTAGTTCAAAACCGAATCCTTCGGATACGGATCCTCAAGTTAATGGTTCCCTTGATGTATCGGAGGATTCTTTAGCCTTAGAGGTGCCACTACAAGAAAAGTGGCTTTTAGGACCCCATAAGCGTCATAAAATGGTACTTTTTAGGACCTTTCATTTAATAGGACCAAGGATGAAAGCGTTTCATGTAAGGCGGTTGTAATAGGTCTAAAGCGTCCTAACCCTTATGAAACCAATTTTATGGTCGTATTATATGTCTATGAGCAACACAAATAGCGTCCTAATAAAACTATATTATGACACTTTTACAATGTTTTAACATGTGATTACCTACTTTTAATCTTTTGAGACACATAAAACGCCTTAAAAGTATTGTTAGGGCGCTTATGATGTAACATCATAGCTATTTTAGCAACCAAGAAAAGGGTACTAATAACTCAAATAAGATTATGATACCAATTTTATGGTCGCATTTTAGGTCTATAAACAACACAAATAACGTCCTAATAAAAACATATTAGGACACTTTTCCAATGTTCTAACATGTGGTAACCTACTTTTAATCTTTTGATACACATACAAGCGTCCTTTAATGTTAATTCTCACTACAACAAAACTGGCCTAACGCAACCGTCCAAATACGATGCAAATCCGTTGCAAAAGGCTATTTGCAACGGAAATGCAACGGATTCCGACTATTGCAAAAAGGCTCCATGCAAATTTACTTTGCAACCAAATTGCAACAAGCTGAAAATTTTTTGCAACCGATTTGCAACAAAAGAAAATTCGTTGGAACTAAAGACTTTTTGCAACGAAAACCTTTTCCCACAATTTTGCAACGAATATTTTTGCATCAACACATAATTTGCAATGGTTATAATTTGCTACGGGTTTTGCAATGGTAACTTTTGATAAAAACCAATTTTTACGATGGAGGCGGCGCTTGTACTAGTGGTACTGTGGTAGTTTAAAGCAATTTTTTTTTGATAAAAACTATATTGCACCAATAAAAAGATCAACACAATATCAAAAAGAAACTAATAAATTCAATATATTTCAATATCCACAAATATTACTACCGCTATTGATGTCAACATCATATAACTTAGTTAGAGTGATGGAATTCTTGTGTATCTCTATCTCTTGCAAATGTGGAAGCTTCTTGTTATTTCAATTGCCTTTTAGGAACACTTCACAAGCTATCATCGAGTCCTCCCAACTCTTTCCTTAGAGCGAGTTCACAACATACTTGTGTTGTTGCACCAATATATTTGCAATCGAGTACACGAAAATAATGTGAGAATAATGTTGAAGTCTTGGTCGAAATGTGTTACATATCAATGTCCAAGATGAAAGCATTAAGTTGCTTCAACAAATCTAAAAGTAAATCATTACTAAGCATATAAGTTAAGTTTAAACTTAAACGCATCAAAAAAACAAAATATGGTTATTACATGACACCTCAATTTCCAAATAAAATACAAGGATAAATTTTGCAAAGCAAGTATAAAATCAAATTAAAACAGCCAACAACATTCCTAGAAATTATAAGGGACAAATCAGAGTATAAGCTACACATGATGTTCCAAAAAGAAGGAAAAAAAATATATGTGGCCAACAAGAATATAGCAATAAAGTCAGCATCAAAGTAGAGAAAAAAAACTTATCACAAAAATCTTACAACAAAATGAGCAACATCTTGACCACTTCAATAAGACATCTACTCTCGCTACTACTACTAGGTAACCACGTAGTAGATACCAAGTATAATATACAAACAAACAAGAGCACGAAGGACTTACAACGAAGAAAGGGAGCAGCAGGAATAAGCAAATCCACCAACTTCGCAACTTCCTAATCTCATGAAGCGCTGCGTCTCAGCTTAAACCTATGCGCCTCCTCCTCGCCACATCTCTCACCTAACATTCACAAAACAACACTTCAATCCACCTAAACACACACTCACAAACACAAACATAAACAAACTCACCTCGGGACTCGTCCCGCACTCCTTTTCGGGTGCAAAACACAAAATCAACAAAACTATTATAATCACAACAATAAACTAAACGAAACAAATTAATAACCAAACACGTACAATTAGAAAAACATTAGCGAAATACTGATTGCTAGTTGAAGTAGATGCTCCAATTTTGTAATTCAAAATTTTGGGGAAAAAGTTAAGGTTTCAAATTTTACCAAAAAGAGTAAAAATATAAGAGTATGAGAAATTGAACCTTAGTAAAGAGAAACACCTAATATCACTACATTAAAAAATAAAAGACTATGGAATACCATAATATCAGTACATTAAAAATTAAATTAAGGAGAAATACCTTAGTAATTAGATAGGTAGAAGATACCAAGCATAGTCATTAAACCATCGGTGATCCATGAGCTTAACCAACGTTGCGACCCCTATAAACTACAATGAAATACGAATTAAGCAAAGGCATAAGCTTCTTCATGACAAAAAAAATACTAATTAAAAGAAGAAGAAAATGGGGGTTGTCGAAAACACTTAGCGGATAAAAACAAACCGAACATTAGCAACGACTTGAGTCGATGATGCATAAAAGGAAGAATGATGGCGATGATAGAAGGGTGAAAATGAGATCTATTTGTGTGAGGCGGTTGTAAGGATGGACAGTAGGGTTTTAGAAAAGGAATTTGTATATCCTTTAAGATTTTTGTGTAAACCAATTTTCACTCAAATTTTAAGGGGGTAAATAATTAAAAAAATTGGGGGGAAGTAAATTTTTAGTTTTTCGTGAGAAAATTTTGATAATTTTGGGACAAATAAATTTATAATATTTTAACATAAATAGAAACATAGAATGAAAAATTTATACTCTATTTATTAGTCGGGTATTCACGGGGCGGTTCGGTTTGGCTAGTTGAAACATTTGAACTATCCAACGCGGGTCGGGTCATTCATTTTACTTAAGGGTGAAAATGAGTCGAGCCGCTCGTGAAAAGCTCGGAATCGGATCGTGAAAAGCTTATGTATCAAGATTATGATTTAGATTGATCATTTGCCTTTTAAATTTGTTAATCGGTTATTAAACAATATGTGTTTTAAAGTAGTGTTTGGTTAGGTGCATGTAGTGAGTATTAGTTGAACTCGATGACTAAGGCTGTTCATACAACTTTCTTAACAACTAATAAGTCGAAACAAACAAGGTTTTAGTGGATAGAAGCTTTAAAGTCAAAATCACCAATATATTGGCCTAAAATCATACGTGTGGAAATTAGTGTGGCATAAGCTTCAAATCATCTCACAAGTAGTTGTTCTAGCATAAATTAGTCTTAATATAGCTTAAGTCACATTAATCAATGACAATAGTCCACTGTTTTTATGTAAAATTAGTTGTTAAGAATCAATGACAATAGTCCACTGTTTTTATGTAAAATTAGTTGTTAAGAATCAATGACAATCCTCATTCTTGTTTGTATAACTCTTTCTTATACATTTCTTATTTAAATTTAGGTAATTTTAACTTTTAGCTTCTTGTTATTTATATTTTCACTTTGAGATCTCAAAACAACCACCTTAAGGGTGTTTGGCTCAAATGGGTCAAACAGGTCAATATGGCTTATCACCGTTTGGCTCAAATGCCCATATTAAGAGCTTAATTTCGCTTATTCACCGTTGTTTCTCTTACTTTTTTGTTTCCTTTAGTAGCTTGTACTCTGACTAGAAATTCGAGCTTAATTGGGATTCTAGATCTTATCTTGTTGCTTTAATTTGGTCTCGCTAATCACCCATTAGACCGAGATGCCTCGCACTCGGTCATTTTGTTTTTAATCAAGCCTAGTTTATTTTGTGAGTGCAATTATGGCTTAGTATAGTACATCAATAATGCACCAAATTAACCATTATCATTGACAGATAAGGACAATACAAAGACAGATAACCCATACATAACTTCCAAGAGATTGAGACATATAACAATATAAAGACAGATAACAAGTGTCCTATTATGGTGTATCAAGTTTTGATACCCAAGTATCAAGTGTCATACTAACTAATGTTTAAATAAAACTTTTGTAAATAAGCGTTCTAAAAAACTGATGTTTTATGACTCAAATAAAGGAGTGTTCTATTATGGCGTAGGATAATAAAACCACAACAAATAAGCGTACTATAAAGGTTAATGTTAAAAGACACGCTTGTCAAGGATCTGTTAATTTTGTTCAAATAAAACTTTTGCAATTAAGCGTTCTATAAAAGCGAATAAGCGTTATAAAAAGCGGATGTTTTACGACTCTAAAAGGATGTGCCATATTGTGGTGTATCATAAACAAACCATTATGAATAAGCGTTATATAAAGGTTAACGTTATAAGGCGCTATTGTCAAGGGTCCTATTCACTTTCTTATAAAAAACGCGTTTGCGAATAAGTGTTCCATAAAACCGATGTTTTATGACTCAAATATCAAGTGTCTTATGATGGTGCATCAATCTATGGGACCCAGTGTCAGCCATCATATTAAGTTATGTTTTAATAATACGTTTGCGAATAAGCGTTTTAAATAATTAATGTTTTATGACTTATATATCAAGTGTCCTATTATGGTGTATTGTAATAAAACCATAATTAATATGCATCCTTTAAGGGCCTATTATGTTTTGTTATAATAAAACTTTTGCAAATAATCGTTTAAAAAAATGATGTTATAAAACCATTATACATAAGCGTCCTATAAAGGTTAGCTATAATACCCACGTGTCAAAGGTCCTATTAAATTTTGCTATAATAAAACTTTTTGTGAATAAGCGTTTAACTAATCGATGTCTTATGACTCAAAACTCAAGTGTCCTATTATGGTTTATTATAATACAACCGTAATGAATAAACGTCTTATAAAGGTAATTTATTAGGATCCATATTTTAAGTGTCATATTAAGTTATATGATAATAGGACCCCAAATCATCGACCATCCTATTATATACCTTTTTAGGACATCGCCTAAGTAGCAAATATTTAAAAAGGACCCTAAACGCTCATATGTCCTATTAAACAGTTTTTTAGGACTCCATTATCATACCGTCCCACACAAAGGGTCCTAAAAAGCCACTTTTGTTGTAGTGTGCGTTTCAGTTGGTCTCGACTGATAAAGGGAGCATAGATAAACTGCAAAGACAATATCGAGCTCACTGTATTTGTTAGGTACATTAGAGACCCAATAATACTACGATATTTTGTAGGGTCCACTAATTTCCCATTTAAGTCGACATCTAGCTTCTTGGAATGAGTCATTGGTGTGGCATAAGTGTCACGAGTTTTCATTCAAATTTGTTTAACAATTCAAGGGCATATTTGGATTGACTCAAGAAAATACCACGGGTGATTGATGAACTTGCAATCCTAGAAAGAACGTAAGTTCACCCATCATGGACATTTTAAAATTTTCTTCATTAGTTTTGCAAAAGCGATTGAAAACTTTTATGTAGACCCAAAATGATGTCATCCACGTAAATTTGAACAATTAAGATATTTGCCCGTGATATTGTGTAAAAGAGTAGGGTCAACCGAACCTTTGGTGAAATTATTAGCAATGAGGAAAGATGATAGCTTATCGTACCATGCCCGAGGGCTTGTTTGAGACCATAAAGAGCTTTGTTCGGTTTGTAGGCGTGGTTCGAAACTGGGATCAACGAATCCATCCGGTTGGTGACGCCGTCGTTTCTTTAAGTTGTCCATTGAGAAGCGCAGCTTTTGACATCCATCGATGGACCGTCATATTCATATGAGCCGCGAATGCGAGAAATATCGAGCGACCTCAAGACAAACAACCGGAGCAAAAGATTCTTCAAAGTCTATACCTCTTCTCGATGATAACCCTTAGCAACTAGGCGTGACTTGTTTGGATTCGTTCCCTTCACATCAATTTGTTCTTCCAATCCATTTTAGACCGATGGCGTAAACCCTGTTGGTCTTTCAACCGGTTCCATACTTCAAGACGTTTGAATTGGTTGAGTTCTTCTTGCATGGATTCAATCCGGTGTCTTTTTCATTGCGTCTTTTATGTTTTGGGCTCAGTTGGCGGACGGTGAGTGCATAAATGCAATGTTCACCATCCGAGTGAAGACGTTGTCTCGTAACGATTGGTTGGTTCGGTTGCCAATAATATTTTCGGAGGATGATCTTTTGTCCATTTATGTGTAGAGGTTGATGTTGGTATACATTGTGTAGATTCCGAGGATTCAAATGGTTTGTTGACGATTCTGCGACATCCGTGCGGCGGTCTCATTAGTAAGCAGGTTAAAGAACGCATTTGGATCAAAATCTGCGGTGGGGTACATCATTCAGAATATCATCACCGGTTCATCATTGTTGGAAGCGGTGTGTTCAATGTTGTGGTGGAGTCAATCGGTGGTGCTTCTTCAACGATAGTTGTTGTAGCAGTGTATCGGTATAGGAATATTATCGGGTTGTGCGGTGGAAGCAATGGATACACCGGAGCACGTTCATCAATATTGTCAACGAGCGGAGGAGCAAATAACCTTTCCATTTGTTGTGAGTGGTGGGGGCTTTGTTCGGTGATGATGGGGTTGAGGAAGTTTAAGCGGTTGTAACGGGTTCTAAGTCATTATACTCGAAGCCATTGTGAAGAAGTTTCGAATCGACTTCCTCAACCGACAACTGTCTTTAGCAGATTTGAAACTTTGATGAAGTCTACATTTCCTCTAACTTTTGAAGGTTTCGATGTGCGTGAATTTGTAGACGAGCGATAAACCACACAAAGAAAATCGACTAATTGCGGAAGATCCGTTCGAGGTAACATGCGAAAATCAACAAGATCTTCTCACATATGTGAGCGCATCACACCAAACAAACCACGAAAGACGAAATGATACGACTTTCCCGTGAATGTTGTGGTCTTTCAGAATACTAATCACTGTGAATATGCAATAATTCGATACCAAGACCGTGTGTGAGGCATCATAACATCATTCTTGGGTAACTTCACACAAGATCACCCGTGAAATTGAGACGATAACTCCAAAGTGAGACGTTTGAGCCACATATCGTCTTATTTCTTCCCCCTAATTGGAGAAATTCAAGAAGACATTGGGTTTTCGCAAAGAAGCATGTGGTCAAACAAGGAAGCAATGATCACCTACACACTCTCTCCCCCTCGATGTTTTCAATGATTTAGAATCATACACCACGTATGTTCATGATGAATTGAAGACATCGAAACCATGTATAAGGAGACAGCGAAACCATGTATGTCCAATTGATCGAACAAGTGTGAAGTACCAAAAATATTTCGAGTCAATCTTGATAAAACTTCTCTGTTCATAATGTTGATCATCACCGTGACATTGTTGTAGGAAACACTTTGATCTTCGTTATCAAAGATTCGATTGTTGGAGGTGTGTCTATAACAATGGTAGTTGTTGTAGTTTCGTAGTGTATCCGAAATTAGAGTATTATCGGTTGTCTGTGAAACATTCGATACATCTCAAGCACGACTTTTGAGAATCTTTAACCGAGGAGCAAGCAATGTTCCCATTTTGTGATTAAGTACAATGGTGGAGCAAATGATGGATCAATATATTTTTGATTGGTGAGAAGCGGGTCCTCTATTGCTTTTTGCGATGAAGCCATAAACGTTGTACACGCATGTAAAAATAGAAGGGGCAAGAAAGACAAAGAAATGGATCCCCAAGTGTGGCCCGGGTTCCGTGTTAGAGGCATAAAGATGTAGTGTCAATTATCTTCTTGACACCGAACATGCAATTTGATGATTTCCATTCACGCCTCACGGATGGATGTAGTGGGTATCTCACTTGTTTTGGTGCAACTACTTAGTATCTTGCCTGTAGGAATCCACCTAAGACCAGCAGTTTTGAAAACTCTACCCGTTGGTATCCATCTAAGGTTAGATCTAAGGGATGTTGAAACTTCTTTTGGGAAGAATTTGCGTCCTATATTGATCCACCTATTAGGTATCTGAAAGTTTACATTTAGATCAACGGGTTTATTTCTAACTGTTTGAGTTAACTTAGGTTTTGGTTTGCTACTACAAGCAGTGTTCAGTAATACACTCGAAGGTGATACACTAGGTCGTGAACCTAAGATTCCATCCTTTTGGAGTAGTGCCCTTTTCCTAGCCTTTTCTAGATCATAGTTCTTGTATGCGTCATTTGAATCATATGAATGTTTACGTTTAATGCTCGGTGTAGACACGTGTTCGAACTAATCCTAGATTGGCTAGAAGCGACCACTTATGCAGGTATAATGAAGCATGTTTAATGTAAACGAAGCATTATTGTTGGGCCCGAATGTGGGTGGTGGTTTTGACAAATGATTATTCTCAACAACTTGGGAGGAAACCGTGGTTTTGACGATTTTGAGCGTTCGAGATATAAAAGCGGTTGGATGTCTAACAACCGATTGCTTTCGATTGGTTTTAGAGACGATTTCCCAAGATTGTTGGTTTTGCAAAATTAGTATCCACATTCTTGTCGCTTAATCTTCTCGTTTGTTTTGTAAAGCAACATGTGCAAGCCCCTTTTTGCTTGAATTTGAGCCTTTAAATGCTCATTTTCTTTTAATAATGTATCCACACGATTACTTTGTTCAATTGAAAACTGACCATTGTGTTCTGAGGAAAAAGATTTCTTTTGTAGTTTAAGTTCAAGAGAGATGCAATGTGCCTCTAGTTTTGAAATTTTTTTATGAAACTGGGCAATGGTCTTTTTTAGAAGAATGATTTCAGATTCAAGAGTTTGATTTGACGTTACAGTTTAATTGATAACAAGTAAGGGCTCAGACATGAGATAGTTGTCCGGACATTGTGCAACACACTGGTCAACCTCTCCTTCATTATCAATTCGGGTTGCTCGATGTTGTATCGCATTTGCGGTGCGAATATGATCAACGATAGATTGTACCTCGACCATCCGTTCTATGTCGTGTCATGGGTGGGTAAGATATCTTCCTCAACCATTTGTTCATCGTCACGCTTAGGCTCGGTGTCGTAGTTAAGTATGATATCTTCTCGGATCTGCTCATTGTCATGCTTGCTTTTCAATGCTACAACCTCATTGTCCGCATTACCGATGGATGCAAGATGCTACAACATTCTCAACGTCCATTTGAGCATTCCTTTCATGTACGCAACTCTTGCACCTTGTATGCATCAAGGGATATTGGGAAATAGATGTTGTCGGCGCTTGAATGCCGAGATATAGCCATGAATCCTTCTTGAAATGCCACAAATGGATCTTTATGATCATAATCCATTTCACTTTCTGCGAGAAGAATCAAAGAGAAGAAAAGGTCGAAGTCGATATAGCACACAGAAGGTCGATATAGTGAATTGCAATTTCCCTCCAAAAATTATTTTGAAAAGTTTTGACTCTCAAAATTTGAAATTCACTATAAAATTCAATTCTAAAATTTGAGTTATGACAATTTTGACGCTAAATTTTACCCGAAAAATTTGAATTTAGGCCCAAAAATTTGAATTTTGACCAAAATTTTCACAATTAAACCAAAATTTGAATCTCGTAAAATTGAACGTTTAGTCTCCCTAAAATTAAATTTTACTCAAATTTTCCCGCCAAAAACTTTTTTTTTTTTTTTTTTTGAAGACTTGTGTTGATGGATCTTTGTAGTCGAATGAACCTTTGTTGAAGAAGTCTCCTTAGCGTAGAAATCACAATAAACCAAGTAGCACTTATGCGTAAAAAACACCAAAGTTACGCGTAACAATCAAGAGTTACTGCGTGGGTTTAGCTTCTGCGTGGCGGGGGAAAAAGACTAAAGTTATGCGTAAAGCGATGAAGTTAGGCGTAGAAAGTTAGGCGTAGGATTCCCTTATGCGTAAGACTAGGTTTACGCGTAAGATGAATCTTAGGCGTGATTTTCTACGCGTAAGCTTAAGCTTATCGTAAGTTTAGGGTTTTATCCCAAGTGATCTTTACACTATCACGGTTGCAAAGGATATCCAAAGTCGACGTATTTTCGTGCTTATCCAAGCAAGAAAACACGGAGTAAACCACTGGCGAAGATCAAACCAAGGATAAAGTTATGTGTAGAATTAGGGTTTTGATACGCGTAGTTCTACTCGTAAAATGACTTTGCCCAAAGATGTTTCTAAACCGATTTTTGTGATGAAATAGCTTCAATATCACCAAAATAACACAAAAGTGTGAAACTTGATGATCCAAAGCTTCTAAAACAAGCGATTCTGGCGTAGGTTTACACCCTCGTTCAAAACTAGTTGAAAAACAATGATCCACGATAAAGTTCAAAACTTTTGCCAAAAGCGATAAATTTAACACCTTATAACATTGAAAGTACAAGAATCTTGGAATAAAAAGTGTAAAAATGCGTTTTTAAGCAAGCCAAAGTTATGGAACCGTAAGTTAAGCATGAGACCAAAACTCACTTCAAACAATACGTTCACCCAACTATTAGGCGTCGATACCACTTTTAGGTCACTAGTTTTACAACACAAGCATCAAGAGAAGAGATAGAAGAAGAGGTCGGTTGAACCCTTATCCAAACACACGAAATATAGAGAGCAGTTAAAGGAAAGAGTGAAATAGAAAGAGAACAACCAACCCTCAGTGAGGGTTTACATAAGGTATTTATAGGAGGAAAGCTAGTGCAACACCCTAGTTTCCATCCTTTCCTTAATGGACTAAGGCCTAGGCTTATGGTCTTCTACATAAGCCTAAGGCTAATGCTAAACATAAAGGCCATAATAAAGCTAACTATTACATATTAATTACTAACACTTGATTATGGTTTAGGAGTGATTCCAACACCGGGAGAAAGAGATCTAAAACAATACAAGGCACGACGCACAACTGAACCCTTTTACGTGTGTCAAATAGAACATTTTGGTAATATGACAATTTTTGGCTCAATTTCGTTAATTCAATCATTTCTAATGTGTTTCTCGGAATTTTAGAAATATCGATGATTTACCAAAATTGTTAGCTCCCCTTAGTAGGGCTGAGCACCGCATACCCCAAAACCGACCGAATCAACTCAAACTTGATCGAACCGAAGGACCATCGGTCGGTCTCAGTTCTAACTTTTTTCTTATTTCGGTCTCGGGTCGATCCGGTCTAGTCTGATCTTACAGAGAAACCGACCATTATGCCTTCTTGGACCGGACCAACCAAAAGACCGAACCGGACCAACTCATACCGGACCGAACACATTCGATCCGGTCCTCGGTCTGGGGTTTTGGGCTAAATCGGTCTCAGTACGGTCCAAGTTTAGTCGGTCTTATCTTAGCCCGATGCTCACCCCTACCCCTTTAATAATAATTTTATTTATGATACACTCTAAAAATAATTTTTACTTAACACTCCAAAATTCATTTCCCCCCAAAATAATTTTACTTACCACTCTAAATTTTCATTTGTCCCCAAAAACCCGGTCTCAATTTTCATTCCCCCCAAAACCCTTTTTTACTTCCCCCCAAAAGTTGACTTTACTCACTCTTTCCTCTCCAAAATCATATCTCACTTCTCCATTCTCTCCCAAAATCCGACTTCACCACCTATCGCAACCCCCAAAATTTAACCTACCTGCTCATCTCTCTTTAGATCCGTCATTTCCTTGCTCAAAGGTTAGTGCATGTGCTTTTTTTAGTCTTGTATATGTTAGGTAGCAGACCAATTGTGAAAGTTTCATGCTATAGAAACAATAGATGGTTAATTAATAAATTATTAGGTATTATAATTTGTTTCATATGTTGGTTTTGTATTTGTTAAAAGTTTAGTGGTTAGTTAATGAATAACTTTAGTTTGGTGGTTATGGACCAAGTTAAGTAGGTGGACTTTAGTTTGGTGGTTATGGACCAAGATGAAAAAATTGTAGCAAGTGTGCAGTGGTAGTTAGGTAAGAAATTCATTATATAGAGTTGGTTAAGGTACAAATTTACTAAACATGAGGAAAGTGTTCTCGAGTACATGTTTCTCAAAAGTTTATCCAAATGAGTTTTCAGTTTCATGACATCTATAAACTTTGTGACATCATGTATTAACTTTTGGACCAGTAATATAGACTAGTTATATGTTTTGAATAATGAAATGGACGTTTAAACACTTCAGATTACTAAGCCACTGAGCTGCTAGTTATAATTTTCATAGACCTGTCAAATTCTATTTTGCAAATTGAATGGAAAATTAGTATTACTAAATTTCGTTTAAGTAAAAAGGGTTAGTTGTCGTTTTTTTTTTTTTTGTTTCATTTTTGTTTATGTTTTTGTATGCAATTTCAAGTATGAAATCACTAAAATTATAGTTGTTTAGCCTTTAAGTATTGACTTTGCTATCTGTTATACTACTTGTGTATGGACGGCTTTGTAGTTTGTTACACAACTTGCTTGTCCCATGGTGAAACGAACATGTATTCTTTATCAGGCTAATGTTCTTGTGATGACTACTATGTAGTTTTCCATATGCATGACTTATTAATTTGGTTATAGCAAGAGTATGTTTAAATCTTGTTATAGTTGTTCACTTAAATATTTCACTCTTTCATGTTTCAGATAAATCATGTCAAAGCGAGCATTATCTGGTAAAGCTAAAGATAAAGGTCCTGCTAGAGATGGACCAGAAGGTAGACCTCCTAATCGACCAAGTTATCAACCTAGAAGTAGACCAACAGGTCATCTAGTTGCTAGACTTACAGGTGCTAGTTTACGTAGAAGGGGAAGAGGGGGAAGTAGTAGTACTTTAGGGAATGGTGACCAGTTTGCTGATGATCGGGGGAATACATGGGAGTATCTTAACGAGGGTAGTGCTACTAGGGATGGCGATCACCGTGCTGATAATCACAGGGAGTACTTTGAGGAGAGCATGTTAGTCATGGAGTCATGGCAATATCGACGTGGGTCGCACATGTCTGGTATACCACATACTCAATCATCACTCAAGAGCTGGTCTGATATGATTGATAGGGTGTGGCAAAGAAAGTTAATAGCAGGTCGGGAAAATAGGCACACCTTTGTTGATGGACGGGTCTCGAAACATCTTCTTGGCTCAATTTGGATTGATCTGCATCATCTAAGAAAGGTACATATGTATTCCAGTATTCATCTTTCTTTTTCTTTTTTAAATTTTATCGTTTTTTTTTATCTAACTTGAATTATTAACTCCATAGGTAAAGGAAAGAGATGGTCCATTAAGTTCCATCGAAGTTTATCAGCGCTGCCATATGAAGCGAGGCTTGGTTTCTGAGTATATTACCGCGAGGGCAAAGAATGTGGCGGTAAACAACTTATACGCTCTTACTACTCATTTTTAACTACTTAATTTTTATTTTATTTTATATATACTACAATTACATTTATAGGAAAAGTGTTCGATTTGATGGAGGAAAAGTATGGGCGACTGGGCATGTCATCCTCGTGTTGGTGATAGGGAGATATGGGAGCGGGCTTGTGGTGGACCTTATAAAAAAAGAAGATTTTTTGGGTTTGGTACCCCGATGGATATTGATTTGGACTTAACAGCTACTTGCAGCTCTTCAACTCATTATTCTGGTATAGCATATTCAGATGAGGTATGTTTTATCCGCTCCTAAATTATATCATATTTTGTTAAAGTGTGTCAAATTGGGTTGTAATGGTTCATGTAGCGTTGTTATAGGCCATAACAGATTACAATAGGTTGCAATGGGTCTTAGTTGGTTTGAAAGATGAGAAAATAGGTTGTTGTGATGTTTAGTAACGGGTTAAAATAAGCTATTTGCTATTGGTGTTTATTGATTTCCTCGTGCTTGGTCTGTGATTTGTTTGGTTTGTATCAATATATTTTGGTTGTTTCATTACTTTTGCCGCTTCTTTGTTTAGTTATTCTTGTGTTAGCTATTTTAGGTTCCCGATATGGTTGTTATTTGGCTAATCTTGTAGGTTGAAAAGGTGGCACAAGAACGGGAACGAGTTGCCAAGGAGTTGCAACTTGCCGCCGAGGAACGGAAAAGGGCAGCTGAGCAACGTCTTAAGGAGTTAAGGGAGGAAGTAAAAGACATTGCTAACATGCTTAAAACTCTAATACCGCCACGTTCTTCACCTCCTAGTTAGTTAGTTAGTTATTGGGTATCATCAAACTTGCATTTTGTTTCTAGAAAGTTGAACATGGATATCTAGATACCGTCAAATATGTATCTTTTGCTAACATGACCTGAAACACTTTCTACGTCCGAGCTTTTTTGGATATTGTTTTATAAGCTCGGATGTTAGTGACTTCTAGTATTTTATGAATGAAATGTAGTTTCATGATTTGACATGTGTTGATTGTGCATTACGTATTTAATCTCATGCATTGGTCTTTTAATGATTATTTGCGGAAAACTAAATTTTATCGTAGGAAACTCCTATGGAATAAAAATGAAACTTGCAAGGAAATCACTAGGAAATTGAAGTAAAATATGGTTGGAAATCGCTAGAAACAACTTTTGTCACCGAAAGTCCCTAACAAATTCGATCGAAATGAGTGGCCATTTGTCATTTGGTTTGGATCAATTGTGATGGATTTCTAGGAAAAAATCGTCGAACTTTTAAAATCCGTCGGAAAGCTTCGTCACTAAGCGTTTCCGAGCATGGTTTTCCTTAGGGATTTTTTCCGTCGGAAATGTCTCACTAAAAGCTTTCTGTGACGGATTTCCTAGGGATTTTGCCGTTGGTAAAAGCCCTTTTTCTAGTAGTGATAAACTAATTCATTAGTAAACAGTTTCATACTTATATTTTCTGACTAAAAAACTAAACATTTTGTTATGTTTTTGTGATTTTTATCTTGCCAGAATGTGAACATTAATAAATAAGTGTACATTTTGCTATTTTAGTTTGTTATAGTAATTCATTTTGTATTAAAAAAAGCACGTAGGCTATCATATATGTTGCTTACACCATTGAATGTGTCGACGTGAATTTTATTCGTTGTCTAGCATATATCGGTCTCATGTCACGTTCTCATAATGAACATCTTTTTGGTTTTATGTTTATTTGCTTTTAGTTTGTGACCATGCAAATTCAAAGTGGGATTTACTATTCATCCATGATAATCTCACTTTCACTAATGATAAAAATAGTCCTTACATTTTTGTTGAGTTTCATAAATAGTTCTATACAAATTGCAAAATTCTCCCCTCCGCTATATTCGATTCTGGAAACAGTTCTTAAGTTAAATATGTGGCTCCTTGTGTAGCGGAGATTTACATAAATAATCCCGTTAGTTAGCTATCACTTTCATAAACGATTCTTGAGTTAAATTTAAGGATTATGTATGCGGAAGCCGTACAACTATTAAACATTTTTTTAGGCCACACATTTATCTAAACTAACTTATGCTCCCCCCCCCCAAAAAAATGTATTTGTTTTCGTTTATATCGTTGTCGTTCAATTTCTTGCCAGAAATTTGTACCATTTGAAGGACAAAACTAACTTTAATATATTATCATAAATTGCTTTTGAGTTAATGAAGTTGCACTTAGATAATGAGTAAAACACATAGTTTACATTTCAATAGTTATTTGTGTTGTTTTAATATGTTACGTTTAGTTTTATTCTCGTTGTTTCTAATATTTTTGAGAAAAAATATCAAAAATTGGTATAAACGAAAGCAAACACATAAATGGGTGGCATATAAGTTAGTTTTGATAAAAAGGTGACCTAAATGATAAAAGTTTAATAGTTTTGTGGCCTCCCGATACATAATCCCTTAAATTTAAGAAATTTTTGTATTACAAAATATTACATAAATAGTCCATGTCAATTGACTTAATTAAAAAAACAACCTCGATATCAAAATTTAATAAAAAAATTCAAATAAAGATGTTATCAAATAATTATTTATATATTAATTGAAACTAAACAAACCGAATACTTATTTTAATTATTTTTATCTCGCTTAACGCTGTAGGAAATGACAATGAGGCGGGTGGCCATCCCCATCCTGAAACCCGATTACAATAACTCACCCCAAATCCGCTTCGATCTCCAATGGGGATCTTATCAGGGCGTGATGCCCCCCCCCCCAAACTCACACCGTTCCCCATTAAACATCTTTATCGGGTTGCCATCTTTTGTTGTGATGTTCCATCAAACCCACACTATCTCTAGTTCGTGGTTACTTTTTTCACCATTAGCAATACGATTTCATGCAAAAATATAAAAAAAAAATTGAGAACCCCCTAATAATAATCAAGCTCTACCTTTACAAGTCTTTAATAATAGTATTAAAAATAAATATGGACAAGTTACCTCCATAAATCACTGTTAGCATGATAGCCATAAGTGGCTCACGAGCCCATATTTAATTTCTAGGGTTTTACCCTTTGTTTCTATTATTTGTACTCATTGTACGCTTGTTTTAGATTATCAATTCAATAAGACTTTGCATCGTGTTTTAGATTCTACATAGCATCACAGCCTCATCAGTAACCAAAGTAATTATTTGAATATGCTACTGTTAGATGGACTTTGAATGATATTGTATTCGCTCAATTCAGGTAACATGCAAGACTCTTTTTTATATTTAATTTAGTATGATTTGGGTGGATGTTTGAAGATAGTATTTTATTGATCAATGTTATACATTGATGGCATAGTGGTTTGATACATATTAGTTAAATAGAATTTAAAGTTTAGAATTGATGCATAGTGAAGAATGACTATTTTATTGATATTCGGATCTCATTTCTCATCGAGCGATAGTAATAGGTTATTAATCTTGGTTGTGACTATTTGGTTTGATTTCATTTTGGTGTTTGGGGATTCGCTAATATTACTTGGTTTGATTTTATATTCTATTAGTAAATTGGGTTTGAACTTTCAGTAGCGCTTGTTGTTTTGAAATATAGTTTGGTTGATCTGCTTGTTGATTGGTTTTGTGATTTGTTATTATGGAATATAGTTTGGTTTTGTGAAATATAGTTTGGAGCACCTACATCGATTGGTTATTATGGATACGTATACAAATGTTTCACAGTTGAATCCACTATTGTTTGAACAATTTCAAAAGCTTTTGGTCATGTATGAGCAATTTCTGTTATTCTCTGCCATGTTTGAGAAATTTAAGAAGTTTCTAGCCACGCAACCTCATGCTATGTCAACCTCATCGATAGAAGCAAGGCATCATCATTTTCAAAATGGATATTAGATTCGGTACCACTCATCACATGTCACATCTTTGGTCACAATTCATTTCATTGAATCTTAATTCTTGAAATCAATTGTGACCGCTAATGGTGATTCTATGCCATCGCAGAGCCTTTGGTTCCATTGATATACCATTTGTTGCTTTATCTGATGTTTACTACATACCGAGCCTTACTATGAGTCTTGCTTCTGTTAGTAAAATTTGTGATTCTGGATGTGATGTCAAATTTTGTATTTCCGTTTGTTTAATATATGACCAGAAAACATAGGAGGTTGTTGGGACAGGACACAGGAAAGGGGATCTTTAAGTTTTCGGTCACTTTAGAGACATTCATGATACCACATCATCTAGTGTGGATTTTCTTCTTTTTGGTTGAACCGTTCTTCTTCAACATTTTATCTATGGCATTCCCGGTTGGGTCATGTCTCTGGTTCTCGTTTACGATTTTTAGCATCTACATGAGCGTTGGGAAAGATAGATGTTCATGATATTTCGATTGTAGTGGTTGTAAACTTGCCAAGTTCTCATCATTACCGTTCAGTAATAGTGTTTCCTCATCTATTGCTCCATTTGATCTAGTACATTCTGATGTGTGAGAACCTTCCTTGTATCCACAAAAGAAGGTTCCAGATATTACGTTTCATTTATCGATGACTTTACTCGATATACTTGGGTTTATATGATGAAGCGTATGTCCGATTTTCTTGCAGTTTTCAAAGAATTTAGAGCTCTTGTGAAAACTCAACATTCGACAGTAATAAAATGCTTTCGTTGTGATTTGGGGGATGAATACACTTCTAATGATTTTATTGGTTTACTTAAATTGAATGGTACTATATATCAAACCTCTTGTACGAACACTCCTCAACAAAATGGTGTTGCTGAAAGGAAACATCGTCATCTTCTTGAGACAGCTAGATATTTTTGTAGTTCACGATGTTCCAAGCGTATTTTGGGAGAAGCGGTTCTTCACCTACATATGTGATTAATAGAATCTGATAAGTCCAAATTAGTACTATATTTATCATATGATTATTGCTCAAATCTTGTATGTTTATGTCTCGAATTGCTTAAGTTTTCCATTGTTTGTGATTTTGGAGCAATATTACAAAAGATACGGAAAAAGGCATGACCTAGAGCTATTTTTGATGATTCTGTATGCAAACTGTAAAAGAGCATTCAAAATATGTAACTCTAGCCATACGCCGGATTGATATCTGGAAGAATTCACTAAGTATTGGTGAATATGAAGGCATATAACGTATTTAACTCAGGCAATACACCATATTTGGAAGCTCTGTAGTCAAATCCCAAGTCAACTATTGAAGGTATACGACGTATGAAACTCTGGTCATACGTCGTATTGAAGATCTTATCCCCAGTCCAAATATATCGAAGATTTGAATGTATACGGCGTATCACACTTCTACAATACGCCGTATTTAAAAGATATGCAGAATATGCTTGGAATATGCTTTCTTCAATCGACAATTAAGAAATCTTGGATACACGTATCGATTGCCATAATCGACAACTATAAATACAAACCCTATACGTGTTTGCAAGATATTATTCACTCACCACTCTCAACCGTAGCCGAATTTCACCATTCAAAGGCCCCAAGATCAGTCCCAAGAGCTAGGAAATCAAGAAGAGAAGGTCTCGTATCGTCACATTAGGTTTAATCATTCGATTTGCATATCGATTTCATCATGATTTCTATTTTTCTTTCATTTGAATTATTTTCTCGTGCTTTTACTTACATTATGGGGTGTTAGCCATGTTATGACTATTGCATGAATGTTATTTCCGTTTGTTAAGATTTGATGTTTAGTATTGTTTAATTTATGTGTTTATCGTTCAATACGTGCTCGTTTATATGTTTGAGTATTTTAAGTCTAGGACTCTCCAGGACAAATGGGATAATTAGATGTATAACACAAGAACACTTAAGTTAGTGTAGTGTTCTTTAATATAGTGATCGCGTGAGAAGAGTAGGTATCGCATGGACCAAGTGGGTACTATAGATAAATCACATAGATTAGTTGACACAACTTAATGCATGCTTGTAATTGAGTAGGTGCATGGACCAAATAGTCTATAAGATTACACGTCGGTGGCTATATGCATGGACCAAGTGGTCTAGTCTACGTTAGATAAGAGTATGGAGGTATTGCATGGACCAAATGGATACTCTCAAACATTATCAAGTCACTAATACTTTATTTTAAATCATTACACTAATAAACGGATAACTAAAATGTGTAATAGGAGTAACATGGCTAGCACTACTTTCTCTTATTGATCACAACACACGTAGAATAGTTTAGTTTAATTTACTTGTCTGTTTAGTAGTTATAATTAATCTCAAATCAAAACATCTTTTTAAATCTGTAAAATACACTAGGTTAATTCTAAGCAACACTATTCCTGAGATCCATCTCGTACTTACCCCACTGGTTACATCGGGTACACTGCCCGTGAAAGTGTGTCATTAGGTATAAGTCCAAAAAACTAGAAATTAAAAACTTGAATAAAAAATACCTACAACGAAACACACATCAGTTCCCAAATGCCCATAATTCTGCTTTATCTCTTTTCGAGAATTTGTATGGAACTTTTCCTGATTATTCCTCATTGCCTGTCTTCAGTTTTACGTGTTTTGTCTTAAAACCACATTTTGAGCGTATGAAATTTTCTCCAAAATCCACTTTATGTGTGTTTCTAGGTTATAGTGTTAGTCAAAAGGGATATTGTTGTTATGATCCGGTTAGTCAAAAGTTGTATACATCTCACCATGTTGACTTTTTAGAACACATTCGAACTATTACATTCTCGCTAATTCACATAACATGACACAATCAAAACTCTTAAAATTGATCCCTTTGAAGAACCTACACCTATTGTGTCACCCATAATACTAGGACCAGTCTTAGAAACTACCATAGAACCCACCACTACTCAAACACCACCACTATCGAATATACCTCCAGAAATCATCACCACTACTGAAACACCACCGGTTACAGTTTCTGAGGCTACACCAACCGTTACTGACCCTCCTCCTACGGCTACCCAATTATGTACCGAAGTTGGTGTTGCTCCTCCTCTAAGTGGACGACCAAAGCGTAATTGTAAGTCTACAAATATTCTAGCTCATTTAGTTCGTTTATTGCTTTTGGACATCGTCTTCATGAGCCTGTGAGGCTATTTGTAATCCACTATGGCAGGTTTCTATGGCTGAGGAACTTGCTGCATTCCATTAGACTCGGACGTGAGACTTACTATCATTACCATTCGGAAGCGTGTTATTGGCTCTCGTTAGGTCTACAAGATTAAAACAAAATCGATGGGTCCATTGAAAGATATAAGGCTCGTCTTATGGCCAAAAGTTATGCTCAATAGTATGGTATAGATTATGAAGAGACATTTGCTCCCGTTCCAAAAATGACAATAGTAAGAACTTGGATTGCGATTGCTTCTAGTCGTAAATGGAAAATATCACAGTTGGATGTCAAAATGCTTTTTGAATGGTGACTGGATGAATAATTTTTATCACATCACTTCTGGTGTCTCTCACAAACCAGAGAAGTTTATAAGCTCGGAAAGCTCTTTATGGTCTCAATCAGCACATCGTGCTGGTATGAGAAATTTGCAACCGTAGTTACCTCTCTTGGATTTGTCTCTAGCCATCATGATTCCAAATTATTTGTAAAACATTCGAGCGCTAAGCTTATACTTTTGTCGTTATATGTTGATGATATGATTATCACTGGGGTTGATTGTGTTGGAATTGAATCATTGAAATCTAAGTTAGCTCATCGTTTTGCTATGAAGTATTTGGGCTTACTACGTTATTTTCTGGGTATTGAGGTTGCTTCTTCACCAAAATGATATATTTTGTCTCAGTTCAAATATATAACTGATTTACTTGATAGTGCAAGTATTACAAACAAAATGGTTGAAGATATTCCTATTGATGCTAAGGAAAAATGCATGTCGACAGATGTTGATCCTTTGCCAGACCCAAGTTTGTATCGTACTATTGTGGGAAGTTTGGTTTATCTTACGGTTACACGTCCAGATATTCTTATGCAGTTCATATTGTTAGTCAATTTGTTTCTGATCCCACAATGGTTCATTGGGCAGTTGTTTTACACATTCTCAGGTATCTTCGGGGTACTCAGTTTTGGACACTTTTGTTTCCTTTTACGTCTGCCTTGGACCTGCGTGCTTATTGTGATTCTGATTGGGCTCGTGATTCTGTCTCTCGCAAGTCAACTACTGGGTTTTTGTATTTTTTGGTGATTCCCTTATTTCGTGGAAGAGTAAGAAACGAGATGTTATTTCTAAATCTTCTACTAAAGCTGAGTACCGAGCCATGGCGGTGACTACTAGTGAGATTGTTTGGTTACGTTGGTTGCTTGCAGATATGGGTGTACGGATAAGTCGTTCTACTCTATTACATTGTGATAATCGTAGTGCTATTCAGATTGCTCCTAACTCAGTGTTTCATGAACGCACCAAGCATATTGAGATAGATTTTCATTTCACTCTCCATCATCTTAAGGCTGACACTATCTCTCTACCGTTTGTTCCTTCTTCTTTACAGATTGCATATGTATTTACCAAGCCACACTCTGGACCACATTTTCATTTTTTAACTGACAAACTCTCAATGTTTCTCGCTGCAGCATTGTGAGTTTGAAGGGGGGGGGGCGATGTTAGCATGATAGCTCATAAGTGGCCCACGAGCCCATATTTAGTTTCTAGAGTTTTACCCATTGTTTATACTATTTATACTCATTGTACGCTTGTTTTAGATTATCAACTCAATAAGACTTTGTATCGTGTTTTAGATTCTACAATCACAACTTCTCCTTTAGTTATGACACATGAAAGCTTTTATCAACGATTAAAACATGTAATCTTCCAAAGATTATAAAACTTAAGAAAAATCGTAAAGAATAATGTTTTCTATTACGTAAATAAGAATACACTACTATATGCATATATATGTATATGTATATATGTTTCGAGGGTGCACGAGGATGTTGTGCCTCATTCTGACTTGAACACGATAAAAATCCCCATTAAGGACCCGTAAACCGATAAGCATGCTTCACCTCAAAATGTTCAGGTTTCGGGTTTATCACAGGTTCGAGTTTTTTTGCCATCCTTAAACGCATGGGTAAATTCCACTCGTTAATAAAATTTGTTTATATATTTACTAGCATAATAACTAAAATTATGCAGATCTTCTACTAAAAGCATACTTAAATTACTAAAAATGTTAAGAGGCTTCAATTGAACCCTTTAGAATGTATGCAACTCCGTCTATAGTTGTGACCATATGTAAGTTTGACAACTTTATTTGGATATCAGGCTACAACTAAATGTTGGATAATTTATCTACTTACAAAACTATAAGCTTTATGTATTCTTAACAATGTTTTTGCATACAATTACGGATGAGCTCGGTATCAATCATGTACCGAACCTGTACGAAATTGGTGGTGTTGTTTTTTTCCCGAGCATGAAAGGGGTGTACCTGTACCGTATTGGACGAGATTCCGATATCCGGTACCGGAAAATCGATGCCCATCCGTTTCTTTCGTTTTTTGTTGAACCTAAAAAAAAAATCCAGGTTCCATGCTAGTAAGTTAATATATAAATATGGCTTATATGAGATGCTCATTTGTGAGATTTCAAATTGCAATACCATGATGTGATGAATAATTTGCTTAGAAGAAGGCAACAATTAAGTATCAAATGTTCAAAGAGTATTGAACATTTACAAGTTGTTATAAGTTTGAGTCAATTTGTAACACAGTCCATAATGCTAGGACTAAAAGTGTCAAAATTCATTAATGTTTAGTTTAAACATGTATTAGGCGGCTAAGTTAGTTATAGTTTGTTAGCCCTTAGCAACGACATTGGCAACCACTTAAGGTCGTTGCTATATCGCCCGTTGCTAACTTGAAGATCGTTGCTAATTTCTCCTTGTCGTTGCTATTTAGCAACGAACTACAAGGTCGTTGCTAAGTTTGAGTTCCATGGTAAGTCGTTGCTATTTTTATAGATAGCAACGAAGTTATGTTTGTTGTAACTTTAACACTTAGCAACGATATAATGTTGTTGCTACTATTATCAACTAAGTTTAGATTTAGCAACGACAACTATCGTGTTGCTAATTGACCGTTGCAATGACTATTTTTGTTGCTATGTTTTTTTATAATTGCAACAACCTTTTGTCGTTGCTAAATTAATTTTCAACGAAAATATGCTATTGGTGTATTAATTATTTCCAGCATATGGAAATCTAAACCTGCATAAGTTTAGATTTAGCAACGACAACTATCTTGTTGCTAATTGACCGTTGCAATGACTATTTTTGTTGCTATGTTTTTTTATAATTGCAACAACTTTTTGTCGTTGCTAAATTAATTTTCAACGAAAATATGCTATTGGTGTATTAATTATTTCCAGCATATGGAAACCTAAACCTGCAACTATATTTTAAGCAAACTCTTTAAATCAAAAGGAACCATTCATATAAAATCCCAACATCGACCAACAACATATAGCAAAATATTGTTTATTTAAAAAAAAAATGTAGGAGGTTAAATGACAAAATATTTAACTTTACATTAGGTAAATGATTTAACTCTAGAATTTTATAGAAATATTTATAATGTTTAGTTTCAAAAAATTTAAAATGTATGTTTTTATTTATTTAGGACAACATTTTTTTTTCTTTTTCTTTTTTCCCTTTTTTTGCGCACAGAAATGTTATTTGAGGAGAAAATATAGTGCCTTACAAACTAAACGATGATTATCCGAGTCTTGTCGTCAGTTTTTCTAACAAAAGAGAATACTCATTCATATAAAATCCCAACATTGACCAACAACATATAGCAAACTTTTTTTAGATGAAAAAGGTGAAATATATATTACTTATCAGCAAACTATACTGTACAAACTTTCTTGCAAGACTAAGATTTGGACATGCCCACAATCTAGCGATTGCAGTACAACAAATAACCGAACATACAAACACAAACTACACTATTATAGACTAGTCACAATTTATTAAACTTATTAAACTGCCATACTCGTTCGTAAATCCAATATACGACCGATTTTTCTTCCTAGATCTTCTATAACACATTCAAATAACTATTTAAAACTTAGAACAAACCCTGTGCCTTCTATTACAATGTTTATAAAACGGATGGTTATTACAATAGGTAAGTAAAAGTAAAAACATAGTCAAGACTAAGAGTTAAACTTCTAGCTTCTTGGCACATGGTCTCTTTCAGTAAGCCCAATCAAACTAGCTTTTAGCCCATTGCCTATTGTTTAAGACTTTAAGCATTATCAACATTGCCATTGTGCTTAATGGATGAGTCCATTACAGCCAAGTTCATTTCTGCTTTCTCTTTTCTGGCAGCCAACATTCGTTTTGTGGATTTATAGTAAGTTGCATATAGTATGAGTTGAAAAACGGCAAGAAGTGCTCCGATCCCGTTAGGTACCTAATCAAAAATCGTTCAAAATGTGTAAGCTAGAAACATTGATTAGAGACGACAAAATGGATGTGTTCTGATGAAATTTTAACCCTAGTAATTGAACATACATAAAACACTACCAGAACAAAAATTTACGCGTGAAAAGAAGTTACTTACTGCGATGAAGGGGTCAAATGGAAAAAAGGCGTACAAACACCAACATAGACCGTTATTGAAGCAGAAGAATGAGAGTAGAAAGGGCATAAACTCGACACTTTTGGTTTTGATCACTAGTCTCTGCATTATATGCACCACAAAGCAATTAGCCCATAACAATGTAACACAAACCGACAATAAATTCTAATGTACATAAATACATAATACTACATAATATATTGACAATTTACAGATTACGTGACTTACCATGACAGATAATGGTGCAGCATACATAAGGATATTAGCGGCTACACCTATAGTCCCAACAATAGCTGATCGTTCATGTGTAGTGTGCAAAAAAGCTAGCACCAAAAGGACGAGCCCGACAAACGCTATAACCTCAGCTAGCACAACCAATGCTACCCTTGTTCTCGTTCTCGGGTCACAGTACCAGAGATAAATGACCAAGTAGACGGCCTCAATCACGACCCCAGCTCCATTGGTAGTGATCACGAGCATGCTATTCGGGTGTACAAATGGCATTCCATATAGCACCCATAATCCACAGTTGAAAAAAGAAGCTAAATATGGTGCCGATGTATACTGTTCTACACTTCCTTTTTTCCATATAGTGTAAAACGTTGGTCTGAAAAACCGAAATATAAGTTAGATTTTCATATATTTCGAATCAGAATCAATATGTTTACTGAAGTAGTTGACAAAATCTTACATAGTTGACAAAAACAATGTGATCGCAGTGATGTTTCCTGACATTGAACAAACAAAATTTAGACATTAATTAGTATAACGAACGAAACAAACTTACACAAATGATATGCTTTAAACTTATCGATGTTATTAGCTAGGGCGGAGCTAAACTTTTTGACTAGGTTCATAATTAGCAAATTCATAACTAGGACTATGCAAAACATATACTAAAATTAGACTTATAAGATGTTAGAAATTGGGGTTAGGGTAATCTTGGATATCTTCTCAGATCAAATCGTGTATGTTCACTTTCCGTATAAAGTATTTCGACCCTATTGATGCCTAAGTATCACGAAATCCTTATCTAAATAATTTAAGAAGAACACTTAGTTTTCTAGACACAAGAATTCGTTCGTTAGAATGAGACCATTGAATCTGTCCAAAAACAGATTCTGTAGGACAGTTAAAGTTGGTTATAAACCAACAGTCGTAACTGTTGTCCAACAGTCACATTGGTTGGGAAAAAAGAAGGGAAAAACAGGTAAGTTATTTGGAGCACCAAATATGCCGCAAGGGGGCAAAACCCCTTTGACCCCTGCGTTTTTGTCGTGGTGGAAACATATTAGCTCAAACGAGTGTGCACTGCACACTTCTCTAACTCGTATATGATCATAATATGAAATCCCATAGCTCTCATAGTAAATACAATTACTTAAATAGTCGATAACACTAAAATCACCAACATAAGAAACACTTAAACTGGTTTATATGCTAATTGCATTCAAAGATCGTAGTACCTAAGACACCAAGTGTTGTACTAAGAACTTCTGAACCCATGATCGAGATTGAACTATAAGTTACTGGTTTTGCATGCGTTTTTTTTCCCTTCCTTTCTAATATTTGCAATAAGACCACATATTTATACTAGATCATATGCTTCTATGAAATGACATAACTAACCTTATATGTTTTTCACTTTAACAAAAGACACACCTATACTCTTCGAGTCATCATCTTTGGTTAATGGTAAACAAAAAGAAATAGGTGATACACTGGGATTTTATTCCCGTTTATCCTTTGATTTTGTCTTTTCCATTCTTTAAAGTTTAATACACAACAAACTTTATGTATGATTTACAATAAAGAGTATATACGTATGTATTTAGAAAAGCACGCAGGCTATCATATATGTTGTTTTTTTTGGAGTGACATTTATATACGCCATTGAATGTGTCGACGTGAATTTACCCGTTGTGTAGCACATATCAGTCTCATGTCACGTTCTCGTAATGAACATCTTTTTGGTTTTATGCTTATTTGCTTTTAGTTGTGACCACACAAATTTAAAGTTTTCAACTTATTTCATAGCTAAAATTCTTATATTAACATTTCTCAAAGTGAGATTTACTATTTATCCACTATAATCTCACTTTCACCAATGATAAAATTAGTCTCTCCATTTTAATTGAGTTTCATAAATAGTTCTTAAGAAATTGCATATTTTCCCCTTCCTTTTACATTCAATTACAGAGACAATTCTTATGTTAAATATGTGACTGTTTGTGTAACGGAGATTTACATAAATAATCCCTTTAGTTACCCACCGCTTTCAGCAACGATTCTCGAGTTAATGTAGGGATTTGTTGAACTACAAAATATTACAAAGATAGTCCATGTAAGATTACATATAATTACATAGGGGTATCCCTTTTACCCAAGAAAGTTACTTATTTTACAAAAAATCATCTACAATTTCAAAATTTAATAAAAAAAAAAAAATCCAGGTAAAGATGTTAACAAGTAATTATTTATACCATAATTGAAACTAGAAAAACCGATACTTATTTTTTATAAATCTTTTATCTTGTTGGAACGCTCGTAGGAATGACAATGGGTTGGGGCAACCATCCCAATCCCAAATCCAATTACCAAAACTCGCCTCAAACCCACTCTGATCCCTAATGGGGTTCGAGGCTCCCCGTTAGGGCGAGATGCTCCCCCAAACCCGCCCCGTTCCACATTGGTGATCTTATTGGAGTATCCTCTTTGATTGTGATGTTCCATCAAACCCATACTATATCTCGTTCATGATTATTTTTTTCGCCATTAGCAATATGATTTCATGCAAAAAATATGAAAAAAATAGATGACTCACTAATAATAATCAAACTCTTGGCTTTTGGGTGGCTTTTGGGTTTTGGGTTTTGATAGAATTCAATTCAGAAGATTCAAAAAAGATGTTTCAATCAAATACGGGTATTGCCTCCTGGTTTTCTCAGTTAACACAAGCATCTATGGATTTTTATATTGATGAGAGAGTTGCATGGGTTGAGTTAGAAGGGGTCCCATTTAAGTTATGGTCCGATAACTCGTTTAGACGTATCGCATCTAAATGGGGTGAATTAATTCATGTTGATGATCAAGAAGAAAAATGTTTTCACAGGAAACGCCTTTGTCTAATCACGAAGGCTGGAAGGAACATCTTTGAATCGCTTAAGATTGTTTCTCATGGAAAGGTTTTTTGGATTCGCGCTAAAGAAGTTCCAGGATGGGTACCTGATTTTATGGAAGACAGTGATGAGGAGTATGACACAGATGGAGATTCTAGGACAGGAGATTCAATAGATCATGACGATTCTAAAAGTGGGGATGTAAGTGAAGGTGAAGAGGTGCCTGAGACTAAGTTTGAGGAGGAACTTGGTGACCCTAATGTGGCTGAGGTTTCTACTGGTGTTAAGAACAAACATTCTGAAGATCCGTTTAACTTATACGATTTGCTTAATAAGCAGAACAAGAATGTGGACATTGGTAAAAAGTCTGATAATAGTCTTAAGTATCCTCCAGGCTTTACGCCAACTAATGATTCTGAAGTTAATAATAAGCAGGATGATGAGTATAAAAAAGAGAGTGGTGATTGCTCTCAAAGAAATTTGGAGGAAGTGGAGATTTTTGACACTAAAGAAAAACGATCAAGTGAGAATTCAAAAGATGAGGCAGCGGAATCGGTTTGCTCAGGTCATTTTAAAAAGTCAGAAGCGCCAAGGACAGGGGGATCTGTATTGAATTTAATGGATGAATTGGTGTAAGTAGGTCTTACTATGGGATATAATATGGAAGGTTGTATGAAAAATATGGAAGAGAAAATTGCATCACAAGGAGTGAAAGACGGTTACCGATGAATTTTTTGTCATTGAACATTCAAGGTCTTGCCCAAAAGGCCAAAAAAGATTGGCTAAAGGAGTTATGTATTCGTAATAAGGTGAATTTTTTGACTTTACAAGAAACAAAATGCGTAATGTTGAGATTTTCGGTGTTAAAATGTGTTGGGGAAACTTTGCTTTTGATTATGTTCATAGTGATGCTGTTGGTAACTCGGGTGGTATTCTTTGTGTTTGGGACCCTAGTTCGTTTCAAAAAACCAACGTCACGGTTTCTGACTATTTTGTTATGATTAGGGGAGGTTGGTTGAAGAATGGTAAGGATCTTCTAATTATATCGGTTTACGCCCCTCAAGAGTTAAATGAAAAAAAGGTTCTTTGGGATTATTTGGTGTATGTGATCAATAATTGGAAAGGTGAGGTGGTAGTTATGGGTGACTTTAATGAGGTTCGTTAAGTCGGAAAGATTTGGTTCGATATTTAATGTGAAAGGCGCCGATGTGTTTAATATGTTCATTGCTAACGCGGGTTTGGAGGAGATCCCTCTAGGAGGTAGTCATTTTACTTGGTGTCATAAGTCAGCCTCAAAAATGAGCAAACTCGATCGTTTCTTAGTTTCTGAAAGCTTATTGAGTTCGTGTCCATATATCTCTGCAATCACTTTGGATAGATACCTTTCTGATCACCGGCCGATTTTGTTGCGTAAGGCCCATTTTGATTATGGTCCTATCCTTTTTCGCTTTTATCACTATTGGTTTGAAATGGACGGTTTTGATAAGTTAGTGGAAGAATCATGGAATGAATTATCTATGAATACGACTAACGATATATCTAAGCTGATGTTGAAGTTGAAACACCTAAAAGTGAAGATTCGGGAATGGAATAAGGATAAAAAGAAGTGTGCTAATAACAGGTAATTGAGATTTAAAGAAGGGTTAGCTGGTTTGGATGAAATTATAGATAAAGGAGAAGGAAGTTCTGAGGTCGTTAAAAAAAGATTGGAGGTTTTTAACTCTTTACAAGAATTGGAAAATCTTCAAGCATCGGAAACGGCTCAAAAAGCTAAGATTAAATGGGCTATTGAAGGAGACGAGAATTCTAAATTTTATCATGGCATTTTGAATAAAAAGAGGAACCTGCTTAATGTTCGTGGCATATTGGTAGACGGTTTTTGGACAGATGAACCGAGTTTGGTGAAACAAGAGTTCCTACAACATTTTAAGAAACGGTTTGATAAACCTGTTGAGCAGCGGCTGTATTTAGAGTTGAATTTTCCGAAAACCTTGATGGCTGATCAACAAACGGACTTGGAAATTGACGTGTCCAAAGAGGAAATTAAAAGAGCTGTTTGGGATTGTGGGACTGTTAAATCTCCCGGTCCCGATGGTTTCACTTTTCGTTTCTATCGTCGGTATTGGAAGATTATGGAAAAAGAGGTGACGGACGCTGTTATTTATTTCTTCATGCATGGTGCTTTTCCTAAAGGTAGTAACTCCTCTTTCATTGCATTGATTCCGAAAATCCCTGATGCTAACTTGGTTAAAGACTTTAGACCAATTAGTTTAATTGGGAGTTTGTACAAGATTATTTCTAAGATTTTGGCTAATCGTCTTGTGGGGGTTTTGGCTGATATTGTTAACAAGGTTCAATCGGCTTTCGTTACAGATAGACAAATCCTAGATGGTCCTTTTATCTTAAATGAATTATTCCAATGGTGTAAGTCGAAGAAGAAACAATCTTTAATTTTCAAAGTAGACTTTGAGAAGGCCTATGATTCGGTTCGATGGGATTTTTTGGATGATGTATTGAGAAAGTTTGGTTTTGGTGTAAAGTGGTGCAAGTGGATACAAAGTTGCCATAGATCATCTAGAGGTTCGATTATTATTAATGGTAGTCCTACGGAGGAGTTCCAATTCTATAAGGGTCTTAAACAAGGTGACCCGTTATCCCCGTATTTGTTTCTTCTAGTTATGGAGAGTTTGCATATCTCGTTTCTAAGAGTGGTGGAAGCAGGATTGTTTAAAGGAATTATGCTCAGCCCTTCGTTACAAATTTCTCACATGTTTTATGCAGATGATGCGGTTTTTGTAGGTCAATGGAACGATGAGAATATCGAGACCATTATTCACGCTTTGGAGTGTTTTTTTACGTCGGTATGTGTATTAACAGGAGTAAAAGTAAGATTATGGGATCATTGTGGAGGAGGATAAAGTGGAGTTAGTCATGCTAAGATCGGATGTCTCATTCTTAAACCTCCGTTCTCGTATTTAGGGTCGAAAGTGGGGGATTAATGTCCCGTATTCAGTCCTGGAATGATGTGGTTAATCGAGTTACTTCTCGCCTATCTAAATGGTAAATGACGTCTCTTTCAATTGGTGGCAGGTTAACGCTTCTCAAATCGGTTTTAGGCTCGATGCCTATATATAATATGTCTATCTTTAAAGTCCCTATGAGTGTGCTTAAGAGGCTTGAGGCCATTCGTAGCAGATTTTTCAACGGCCATGAAGTAAATAGTAAAAAGACGTCATGGATTAGATGGAAAAATGTGTTGGCTTCCAAAGAAAAAGGGGGCCTCGGGGTCTCAAGTTAGCATGCGTTGAATAGAGGCCTTATGTATAAATGGGTGTGGCGTTTTTATTCACAAAATAATTCTTTATGGGCGAAGGTTATCAAAGCGATCCATGGAGTCGACGGGAAAGTGGGGAAGAAGATCAAACCAGCTTTCCCATCTATTTGGCTTGATATAGTGCATGAGGTGGAGTTGTTAAAGAATCAAGACATTGATCTTTTGAAGTATATGAAATTTAAGCTTGGAGATGGGACACACACGATGTTTTGGGATGATGTTTGGTGCGGGGATATTGCTTTCAGAAACTTGTATCCGCGTTTGTATGCTCTCGAAACTTGTAAAGATATTGTTGTTGCATCGAAGTTGGCGCATCCATGCTTGAGTCATTCTTTTCGGCGTTTTACTAGAAGTGGAGTGGAGCTTGAGCATTTCACTGCTTTGAAAAATCAGGTTCTATCTATTTCTCTTGTCCCCTGTAGAGTTAAGAGGGTTTGGTCTTTGGAGGGTTCGGGAGAGTTCTCGGTTGCCTCGGTTAGGAAGCTTATTGATGATAAATTGTTACCTGAGGTATTTTCCAAGACGAGGTGGGTTAAAGCCATCCCTATCAAGGTAAATGTGCATGCTTGGAAAGTTCGGCTAGACTATTTACCGACGAGACTTAATATCTCTCGTCGTGGTATGGACATTAATTCTATTTCCTGCTCGATATGTGACAATGGAGTGGAATCATCTAACCATCTTTTCTTTGCCTGCCGTAATGCTAAAGTCATTGTTCGCAAGATTGCTCGTTGGTGGGATATAAGCTACATGGATTTCTCCTCATATGAAGATTGGATGGTGTGGTTTTCGAATCTTCGTTTTTCAAGTAAGATTAAAAGTGTGCTTGAAGGAGTTTTTTACGTTATGTGGTGGCATATATGGTCTTTTCGCAACAAGAAGATTTTTGGATCAAAGATTTCTACTATGGCATCTATTTTTGATGATGTGGTGTCTAGATCTTTTTATTGGTGTCGGTTTAGATGTAAAGCGTCTTTTAGTTGGATTGATTGGCTTAAAAATCCCCATCTTGTTTCTTTGTAATTTCTAGCTCCTTGCTAGTTTCTTAATAAATTTCGCCGTTCAAAAAAAAATAATCAAACTCTACCTTTAACAAGTCTTTAACAATAGTATTAAAAATAAATAACAAGAAGTTACCTCCATTAAAACTTACAACTTTTCTTAAAAATTATGACACATAAAAATTTCAACATGTAATCTTCCAAAAATTAAACAAATTTAAGTGAAATAGAAAAGAATAATGTTTTTATTACGTAAATAAGAACATACTACTATATTTGTATAGATAAACGTATATGTATATATATGTTTTGGGACGGGATGTTGTGCCCCATTCCCGCCCTTAACCCGATGAAGATCTCCACATTAAAGACCCGAAACCCGCCCCGTAAACCGATAAGCATGCCTCACCCGAAAAAGTTTGGGTCTTGAGTTTCTCATTGGGTTCGAGTTTTTTTGTCATCCTACAACGCACAGTTAAATCCTACTTGTTAATAACATCTGTGTATATATTTAGTGGGTTAATAATAACTGAAATTATACAAAGCTTCTACTAAAAGTACACTTAAAATATTAAAAATGTTAAGAGGGTTCAACCGAACCCTCTAGTATATTTGCAGCTCCGTTGATACTTGTGACGAGATGTAATTTTGACGACCTTATTTGGATATCAGGCTACAACTAAATGTTGGATAATAAAATTGATCTTACTTACAAAATTACAAGCTATATGTTTTCTTAACAATGTTTTTGCATACAGTTCTTTTAAGCCTCCTTTAAAAGAAGAAAAAAAATCAAGAAAATGGTTTTGGACTTATACACAGTGCCATGTTAAATGCATGTCAAATTTATGTTACGCTAACTGTAGTGGTGACCATGAAGAGAGCAAGTACATAAGTGGTACATCAGCTTTTTTTTTTCTGAACAACTTTATGACCAATTTAGTGTAATAAGAATAACTAAGACACCACCAAAAACATACCTCAATTAACACTTTAATAAACATACACTCACACAAAACAAGACCATACGACTCGGTCAGATTTACGACCGATCGAGTTCTCTCTTTTTTTTCTTTTTTTTTGCACAAGACGCGTCGGATGTAAGAAGGTGTAAAGGCTTGGACGCGTCCAAAATGGAAGTCGACCATGTTGGATAAACGACCATGACACATGGTCTTAAGTTGAATCACTTTCAAAAGGCTTGATGATTTGTTATTTTGTTTTGACCTACACATGATTTATACATTGAGCCCACATGAATACATGATGTCATGATGCATTACCTATTCACCAGCATGCCTGTTTTGGGAAGAAGATAATTGCTTTTAAATACTTGCTTTCTATTACTTCTCGTCTAATGAAATGAGAAAACTATTAACAGTTAACACTGTTGGCGGTTATTCGTCCCAAATCAGGGTGTAGATAATCAACTTCAGTAGAAACTATCAACTGTTTCAAAGAGAATAAACAATGGTCGCTAGAATGATACCACCGGTGGTTACCGGATATCACTTGGAATCGTGTGATCATTTTCCAAAGTAAACTATTCGACCCTAATGTCCGGGTATCACGAATATCTACTTGGGATAAGACCAAATGCGCTAGAGAATTAGGCACAATTCTTTAACCCTTGCGCTTATAAGTGTTTAGTGTTTTCAGATGTCTCTCATGCATGTTCGGATCTCCTATATAGGAGGTTACTCTTGAGCTATTCCAATGGAATTATGAGTATTAATCGCCCATTAATAGCCTCATAATTATCCCCATTATAGCCGTTAGTGGTTACATGACCAATTAAACGTGGTCATAAAGAAGTTGTAATCGCCATTTAGCAAGATTTTCAATAAGCATAACTAGCGCATTTTCCACTTGTAGTGGAAATACAACCTATCGCTGGAAACACCGCTATCAAGATTTCATAGTACTAGCAATGGATACACTACTCGGTGGAAACATCGCCATCGCTGGAAACATCGCTTATCGATGGAAACCACAAGCGATTTTTTCACAAGCAAGACTTTCCTCAAGCAAGATTTTCACCAAGCAAGACTTTCACCAAGACTACCAATACAAACCACTATAAGAGTCGTGGTGTTCATGGACCTTATGGGTGTACACTGCACCTCCTAACCCATTACAAGGTGTGAACTAATCCCACAAGTGCACTAAATTTTCCAACAATCCTCCCCAAATTTAGTTCACTTCCTTTGCATGAAAAATAAACATCAATCAAAACATGTGCATAAACGAAAATGTCCCGAGGATTGAATTTCCATCTTAGTAAATTACACGCTCAAATATTCGAGAATCGTGGTGTTCTAAGAATTGAACCCTTCAACCCATTTGAATACCAAGATAAAATACACACAAGTTTTCAAACACTTAAAAGCTCCCGACACTATACAAGCCATGTGTCCATATCCAAATTCATAAATGTTGCAAAAGCTAAAGTCCAAAGCTTCCAAGCGGCAAAACTTCAACATTTACATAGGTGGTTCCTCTTTAGTCATGCTCCCGCCAAGCATTTTTCAAAGAAAATTAACCATTAAGTAAAGACTTCATCCTCCTTTCAAGCAGTTCGAGCACAACCTTGGGATGTAAATAAAACATGTGCTCCACCCATCGAATGTTCGCTTTCCACATTGAACTCGGCTCCCAAGTTTCCTTAGAGGAGTTGGGTGTCCTAGCATTCAGTGACTAAGTTGGACTTAAACCCATCCCTTTAGCGCACTTTATAACCAAGTCTCTAGCCGCACCCTTCGTCAAGTGATCGCCTAAGTTCGCTGAGATCTCACAAACTCTATAGATACCACCCCATTCATGATAAGCTCACGAATCATGCTATGTCCGACACCCAAGTGTCTAGACTTACCATTGTAGATCCGGCTATAAGCCTTAGCCAATGTAGTCGCACTATCACACCGGATAGAAATAGGTGCTATAGGTTTAGGCCACAATGGAATCTCAAGAAGGTGTTTTTCAACCATTCGACTTCTTTACCAAGAAATGCTAGGCCACAAATTCGATTCCATTGTTGAACCGGTGATGCAAGTTTGTTTCTTGGATGCCCAAGAAATTGCACCTCCACCAAGTAGAATACCCGACCACTAATAGACTAATTGTCTTCGCAGTTATCGATCCAACTTGCATCGGTGTAACCTTCCAACATCGATGGGTAACCAAGATATGAGAGACTATAATCCATAGTTCTCTTCAAATACTTCAAGACTTTGAACGCTTGCACGTTGATGAGCACTAGGATTACTAGTATACCGCTCAATTTTCCCACCGCAAAACCAATGTCGTCTTGTACAAGTCATGGCATACATCAGCACCAATTACCCTAGAATACTCAAGTTGAGATACATCCTTGCCATGATTAGGCATCGCCTTCTCAAGTATCCATAGGTGTACTCATCGAGTACAATCAAAGTAATTGAATTTCCTCAAGACCTTCTCAATATAATGAGACCGAGAGATAGAAATTTATTACTTTCATGTTTAATCCTTATACCAAGGATAACATCGCCTCCCCATGTCTTTCATGGAGAACCTTGATGACAAAAATTCCTTTGTCGTCAACTGATTTTGGTCGGTGCCAAAGATCAACATGTCATCAACATATAGACAAATGATGACTCCTTTACCGATTCATCAAATTTGCTATATACACATTTGTCGCCTTGGTTAAGAACATAACCACTAGACAAAACCACTTCATCAAACTTTTGATGCCATTGTTAGGTGCCCGCTTAAGTCCATAAAGAGACTTAATCGCTTTACACCTTGTTTTCATTGCCGTGCATGATGAAGCCACGAGGTTGGTTCATATAAACCTCCTCTTCCAATTCACCATTCAAGAAAGCTGTTTTCACATCCATCTAATGAATAACCAAATTGTGAATAGATACCATAGCAATCAACAGCCTTATGGTATCGACACGAGCCACGGGGCATAAGTATCAAAATAGTATATTCCCGACTTTTGTTTAAAGCCCCGAATGACTAGTCTAGCCTTGAACTTTTCAATAGTTCCATCTACCTTCATTTTCTTTTGAAAATCCATTTGCAACCCAAAGGTTTGCAACTGTGAGGTAGATAAACCAACACCCAAGTGTTGTTGCCCATGATAGAATCCATCTCATCATTGATTGCTTCTTCCGTAAAGCAATATCCTGGGACTTCATTGCTTCTTCAAATGTTTTGGGGTCATCCTCAACAATGAAGGAATAGGAGTATTGGTCCGAGACCTCATCCTCGGTACCTTCAACTAAGTATAGTTGAAACTCGTGTCCAAATGACTTTGGAGTCCCGACCCTTTTGCTTTTCCCGAGCACGTGTTCAGTTGTCGAACCACAACCTCATCGTGGACCACCGATGGTTCATCATCGTGACCTCGATACACCAAAGTCATGAGTTCCATTAGGAATCCTCGACTTGGTCTAGGGACCGATGAGAATCTATTCTCATCAAAATCGCATCCCTTGATTCAATTATTGTGTTAATCGAAACATGTTCATTAGGTTCAATAACATAGAACCTAAAAGCCTTGAATGCTCAAGATATCCAACAAAGATGCGATCAATGCCTCTTTCACCCAAAGTCTTTGCTTTGGATCGTGGAGTCTTAAACAGCCTCTACAACCCCAAACCTTGAGATAATTCAGTTGGGTTTCTTTTAGTCCGAGTTCATAAGGGTAACCTTGTTCCTTTTGTTGGGAACTCTATTTAGCAAATAGCAAGTCGTTAACATAGCTTCACCCCGTAACCCTTGACTCATCCATGAATAGGACAACATGGAATTAACCATCTCCTTCAAAGACCGTTTTCCTTTCGTAAATACCATTTTGCCGAGGAGTATAAGGGCGATCGTTTCATGGATTATTCCAACAGATCGAAAGCACCGAGTATCCATGTACTCACCTCCCTATCGGCCCTTAATCTTTTGATCAAAGACCCAAGTTGTAATTCAACTTCTATTTTAAACACTTTGAATTTATCTAATGCTTCATCCTTGGTATGTAATGATAGACATAACAAAATCTAGAAGCATCATCAATAAATGTCACAAAGTACTTCTTATTTCCCAAAGAAGGAGTGGCATGCAAATCACATGTGTCATCGTGAATAAGCTCCAAGATCTTAGTCTCACGACTAACACCCCGAAAGGGTTTCTTGGTTATCTTGGTCAACATGCAAGTTTTACACTTTTCGGTGTCCATGTCAAAAGCGGATTAAACCATCCCTAGACATATCTTGCATTCTTTTATAGTGAACATGACCAAGTCTAGCATGCCAAAGGGTAGAATCGGCCCGATCATATGTGGTCACAAAAGTCGAAATAACACTGCTGGTAACATTAAGCCCGAACATTTGATTACATAAATAACCAAAACCAATAAAAACACCACATTTAGAAAGAACAAATTTATCGATTCAATAACTTGTTTATATCCATGATTATTCAAAACACTACTTGAAACCAAGTTTTTCCTTATATCGTGAACATGAATAACATTAAACAAAGTTACAATCTTTCCGAACTAAACCTAAGATCTACACAACCACGACCATGCACCAAGGTCGTTGACTCATTTCCCATGTGAAGAATAGAACCATCATTCGATGACTCATAAGTCTTGAACCGCTTCTATCTTTACACACATGAATCTGTTGCACCGATTCAACCCACCACGCAACATCATCATCCCGCACATAAAAGATTCAGATACATATGTAACATAATAAATCCGAAAAGACTTATTAAACATATTTCGACCTTTCAATGAGTTGGTGAACCACCACCCCTCGAACCATTAGTGCTCGATCCATTGGCTTTACCACCAACTTTAACACCCTTGCGCCCTTTTAATGTGACCGGCCTTGCCACATTTCCAACAAGTAGGTGTTGCCTTCTTGTTAGGATCCGCCTTGTGTTATCATGAAATTTGCGTTTGCCTTTGTTGTCATTGTACCGTGGAGTTGTTATGCTCCACCATATTGACAACAGATGGTCCAAGAAGATTGCCACTCTTTGGCTTGTCATTATCCCGCACCTTGAGAGATTCCTCAATGTGCGGATGATCGCCCAACTCAACAAGAGTTAACTCCTCCTTCATATGTTTCAAGGTATGCTTGAAATCTTTCCATGAAGGAGGAGTTTGTCAATGACACAAGAGACTTTGATAGCCTCATCCATGTTCATTTGGTGTTGTGTAAACCTTCCAAGTATTCCAAGAAGTTCATTGTATTGTTCCATAACCGGTCTTGAATCGGTCATTTTGTAATTTGTGAAATTACTAACAAGGAACTTCTTACTTGATGCATCCTCACCATATATTTGGCATCCAAGGAATCCCACGCTTCTTTGGAAGATTCAAAGTTCGATAAATATCAAACAAAGAATCGAGACATACCATTCGAATAAGACCTCTGATATGTAGTCATCATTCTCCCACTTGCTCCTCCTCCCGATCCGCTCACAAGAGCATCATCACCATCATCGTGAATTGGAGTAGTCAAGACATAGACCACACTCATGCTTGACAAAGAAGAAGTGCATCTTCTTCTCCCACCTCCTAAAGTCCACCCTTCAAACTTGTCCAACAGCAAAGTTTGAAGCCATGTGTTCATTGCAGCAGATTGCCATTGATTATCACAAAATAGTTTACTTTGATTGTTGGTGGTTATTCGTCCCAAATCGTGGTGTAGATAATCAACTTCAGAAACTATCAACTGCTTCAAGAGAAACAAACAATGGTCGTGATATGAGATACCACCGGGTGGTTACGGATATCACTTGAATCGTGTGATCACTTTCCAAAGTAAACTATTCGACCCTAATGCCCGGGTATCACGAATATCTACTGGGATAAGACCAAATGCGCTTAGAGAATTAGGCACAATTCTTTAACCCTTTCGCTTATAAGTGTTTAGTGTTTTCAGATCTCTCTCATGCATGTTCGGATCTCCTATATATAGGAGGTTACTCTTGAGCTATTCCAATGGAATTATGAGTATTAATCGCCCATTAATAGCCTCATAATTATCCTCATTATAGCCGTTAGTGGTTACATGACCAATTAAACGTGGTCATAAAGAAGTTGTAATCGCCATTTAGCAAGATTTCAATAAGCGATTTTTCCACTAGCGATGCTTTCCACTTGTAGTGGAAATACAACCTATCGCTGGAAACACCGCTATCAAGATTTCATAGTACTAGCGATGGATACACTACTTCATTGGAAACATCGCCTATCGCTGGAAACATCGCTTACCAATGGAAACCACAAGCGATTTCCTCAAGCAAGATTTTCTCAAGCAAGACTTTCCTCAGCAAGATTTTCACCAAGCAAGATTTCACCAAGACTACCAATACAAACCACTATAAGAGTCGGGTGTTCATGGACCTTATGGGTGTACACTCTGCACCTCCTAACCCATTACAAGGTGTGAATTAATCCCACAAGTGCACTAAATTTTCCAACAAACACGACTTCAATAATAGTATGCTAGATATATAAAATAGTTTAGGCAAGTGATTATACATATTTAGGTAAAGTAGAGTCAATAGTTCAAAGAAAATTAAGACCATTAAAAGTGATGTTGTATCAGAAGACAAAATGTTGGGAAGAGAAATAGAAGAACACGATGATGTTGTCATGCATGGTTGCTTTCACCGATCCAATCTTCACCCTATGTTCATTTGATCTCTCATTTCGAAGATGGCATATTCATCTTTGATGTACACCATGAATCTAATTCCGAAGAAGACCTTCCTTCTAAAATCATTTTCCTTCATCCTAATAAATATGTAAATTAAAAAAAAAAGGGTTGAGTAATGCTTGTTGGAAAATGTGGTGAAATGTAGGGGTGTGCAAAGGCTGAAAACCGGACCGGACCGGCCAGGACCGGACCGGACCGAAACCCGAGTTCGGCCAAAAGCCAAGACCGAGACCGGACCGAATTTGGTCGGTCCGGTCTCGGTCCGGGTCGGTCCGGTCGGTCTCGGTCCGGTCTCGGTCCAAAACGGCCAAATTCGTCGGTTTTGGGTCGGTTTTGGTCCGGACCGGACCGGACCGGACCGGACCGAGGACCGATTTGCCCAAAAGCCGAGACCGCGGACCGGACCGAATGTGGTCGGTCCGGTCTCGGTCCGTGTCGGTCCGGTCGGTCCTTCGGTCGGTCCGGTCCGTTCGGTTCAAATGCTCAGCCTTAGTGAAATGTGGTGAATGACAATTGATTTTGTCATCATGTTTACTAATGAGAATTAAGAATAAAAATTAATTAATGGTTTTATTTTAATTTATGAGACATTAGTAAAATTAATTGTGTTAATTAATTGTGACCGTTTTTTTCCATTCCAATTCCCTATATATTGGAGCTTTCTCTTTTATTTCAAGAATACCAAGAAACACAACTCAATCCTCTTCATTTGTTTAACATTCATCCTGACCTTGTATGTCCAGTTCGTAATAGAGGGAAGACACAGTTTTGGTTCGCCTTGATAACCCGTTTGTGCTAACGGAATTATCCGTTGTTGTTGTATCCTGGGAGATAGACGTTCACGATTCTCAAGCACCGTGGATAGGACGAATCCGTCTTAAGGAAACTGTGAGCATTACATGCCTCAATATTTCCTTACTTGTGTTTTTCTGTTTCAACAATCAAAAGAATTACGGTATCATTTTTTTACACATCACTTTCTTGTTATGATTAACATATTCATTGTTTGTCTCTAGTAGCGATATACCCGTTATATATAACAATCTTAAGACAGATTATTTATTGCTATTAGAGTGGTTGTTGATATGTGAAATTTCTATAATATAATTTGATATGCCATACAACAATCTGATGATTTTATCTCATGAGGAATTCAAAATCAGGTTTGAACTTTTTGATTATACAGGCATATATATATTAATGAAATATATGTGCTTGATGATAAGTGTTAGTAAATTACATTTGAGTAATTAAGCATATGAAATGTTTTGAGTTTGGACGGTTATGCTATATACATGTAGACAATATGGTTGACTGAAAAAGTGAATGAGATATTGCTTGAAATTTTTTGATATTGTTTCGTTGAGAAATATAAATATGAAGTGGTTTTATTTTTTGTCAAAGCATCTAATGATAATTTAGAATTGTTGTAATTATATATCAAGACATTCAAATAAATAATCACAAAAACATCAAAGTAATATTGCGGAAGCGTTTAGGATGTATTAACGAATAATTAATTAACATAAAGAATATGCGTACCTTTGTTGATTCTAGCCGAACAAGAATCAAATCCACAAACTAGCAACGGATGAACCCTAATTTGATTTAGTTAGGATTATATGAATTACCCTCACCGCTTTGTAATTCAATCCAAGATAATAACAATAGTGTGTTATTACTATGTTCTTGTACACACGCATTAAACCGAATTAAAGTAATGCTAGTTTTTATCAAACAAATAACTTGGTTTGTGGAAAAGACTTAGATCGACACCCAAGAGGATGGCCGATCGGTTTGGAGTAGAAAAACACACACAAAACAATTTTTAGGGTTTAGCTTATAAGCACAAGAGATAGAAAAACAAGACCCCTAGCCTTGTATATATACCCAAGTAAACTTGGTGAACAAGTTGGTCCTTGTTTCCTTTTCCTTTGGCCGATCGGTTTGGAACATCCCTTAGGGATTCCGGAACCTTCCCAACTTTTGCAATTTGATCCTTTTCCATAAACATTTAACGACCGTTAGTCCATTACATTAATTACTTAACGTCCGTTAGTTATTTCGTTCAATAAATAAATAAATACAACATTTATATTTAATTATTAACTTTAAATTCTCATACGTAAAGTGTGCAATCCCATAGTCTCGAGTTTGATCCTAACTCACGCCTATTAATTTATATCCATAAAACCAACACCCCACTGGATATATCTTAATAGAGTGATCACATTCGATTAGCGCCTAGCAACACTTCGATGCCTCTAGTACAACTCGAGCAAGGCTCCCGGAAAACCTTTTAATGATTTCTCATTATTATTATCCTTTGTTTCTAATACCACGTTAAATAAAGATATGGAATTAAGTCATTCTTTATATAACTATTCTGCTTCTCGTTTGTAAGTGATTGACCAAGATTACCGAATCATCTAAACATATTTAGGGAGATTTGGGTGCGGCCGCACAAACATCTTGTCAACCCTACGAGGGCCCAAAGAAGATTAAACTCCAAATAAATTTGAAGGAACAAATTCTATCTTGACTACAAGAATAACCCACAAACTTTGTAACATTTCGTAAAACAACCCTTATAACTACCATTTACGATAGCGTTAAGTTGCTTTACGTAAATGCACTACATTCATGACACTTATCCGGTATCTCAAGTCCGAGGATAACTATTCATAATTTACTTATAACAATATCCACAAAATAAATTATGTAGTTGGGATAAGTCCTATATTCAATTCATTGAATATCATCCGAAATTGGTATGCATTCTCATCAATATACTTTCAAGTATATTCTACCACATCTCTCGATTTGTCTTAGTTTAATGATACTCCCATATCATTAATCGACAATGCACATTTAGAATAACTTAGTTACTCACGGATTAAACATGCAAATATAGGACAACAATATTATAAATGAAAATAAACATAATCCAAACTTTATTTCATCAAAATAATAAATGTTTTACAATATCCTTTATCCAAATACTAATCACGCTTATGCATGAAACTATTAGCTAAACGAAGTCCAATTCCATTGGCAAGTCCTACAAGCTTGTCTTTAGCTAAAGCCTTAGTGAACGGGTCACTAAGTTATCATCTCGTGAACTTTCGCAGATTTATTTCACCTTCCCGGACTTGTTCCCGAACATAGTGATACTTCCATAGAAAATGTCCGTGCCCTTCATGACTCTGTGTTCATTGGCAAATATGATTGCAAGCAGAATTGTCGCAATACATATCAATAGGCGATTCAATTGAAGGCATAACACCAAGCCCTCGAAATGAATTTCCTAATCCAAACAGCCTCCATTGCAGCCTTCCGGCGCTATGTATTCGCCTCGATCGCAGACATCGCATCGTATCTTCTTGCTCTTCCAAATAATCGCTCCTCCATTGATGACAAAGACATAACCCGTCGAGACTTCGATCATCTTTATCACACCGCCAGACGCATCACAAGAATCAGAACACCAAGCTTTGTGTCCGGATTTCCACCATACACTAAGAACATATCTTTAGTATTTCGAGATACTTGAATATGCTTAATAAAGAATCCAGTGAAGATCACCCGGATTCTGTTGATATCGACTAGTCATGTTTTGAGCGAACGCCACATCCGGCCTTGTGCATCTCACAAGATACATAATAGATCCTACACCAAGCATAAGGAACTTTCAATGTGCCACCTCAGCAGTGTCAAGCACACATATCGCTAGATAAGCCATGCTTTACTTCCATCGGCAAATATCCTTCTTGAATTTTGCATATTGAATCTCTTCAATATTTTATCAATGTAAGCGCTTTGACTTAAACCAATTAACCGCTTTGACCTATCTCGGTAGATCTTAATTCCCAGAATGTATGCAGCTTCTCCTAAATCCTTCATGGAAAAACACTTCCCAAGATATGCCGTAACATTTTGCATGCTTGGAATGTCTTTTCCCATAATTAATATGTCATCGACATAAAGAATTAGGAAAATTACATCACTCCCACTAACTTTGTGATATACACATGGCTCATCAAAATTTTGAACAAATCCATACCTTTTGATTTCTTCATCAAATCTTTTATTCCATTGCCTTGATGCTTGCTTCAATCTATAAATGGACCTTTGAAGTTTGCATACACGGTTTGAAATTGTGGATTCACAAACCCCTCGTGTTGCTTCATATAGATGTCTTCATCTAAGCGACCATTTAAGAAGGCGGTTTTGACATCCATTTGCCATATCTCATAGTCATAGTATGTCGCTATAGCTATGAGAATTCTAATAGCTCTAATGTCCGCTACAGGAGAAAAGGTCTCCTCGTAATCAATGCCATAAGTTTGAGTAAAACCTTGCGCAACTAGACGAGCTTTATAGACGTGTACATTGCCATCCATGTCGGTCTTAATCTTATAGAGCCACTTACTCCCAACCACCGAGGCGTTTGGAGGTAAGTCAACCTCTACCAGACTTCATTTTCTCTCATGGATTGCATTTCATTCATTGCAATCGCCATTTCGCCTTGTCGACTTGCCATGGCAGCTTTATAACTAGTAGGCTCTCCAAGATCTCCTAACATAGTTTCCTCAACCTCTACGTTAAGACATAGACGTTCGGTGCACGATATTCCTTACGGATCATTTAACGGAATCACTTCAACTTCGGTGGAGGACCCGGACTATCGTGTTCTACCGAAGCACGTTAGTGTTTTCGAAGGTAATGCATCTTCATGATCATCTTCCGGATCATAAACTCTCCCATCAATTCTTGAGATACGAGATCTCTTTCAAGAAAATCTCCATACCTAGCAACAATTACTTTATTTTCGGTTGGATAGTAAAAGTAGTAACCCATAGTTTCCTTAGGTATCCTACTAAGATACACTTTACGATCTTTGTTGGAGTTTATCTCACGAGTCACGCTTAACATACGCCTCACAACCCCGCACCTTTAAATAAGACATGTTAGAGCTTTACCATGCCATATTTCATATGGTGTCTTATCAACCTTCTTTGTAGGAACCATATTTAGAATACTGAACAATGATTCTAAAGCATAATCCCAAAAGGATAAAGGTAGAGTGGTAAGATTAAACATAGATCGTATCATGTCCAACAATGTACGATTTCTTCTCTCGATACACCATTTTGTTGTGGAGTATATGGAGAAGTGAGATTCTCGACAATTCCATTCTCGCCTAAATAATCTTTAAACTCTTGGCTTAGATACTCGCCTCCTCTATCGATCGAAGAGCTTTAATCTTCTTTCCCAATTGCGCTTCTACTTGACTTTTAAAACCTTAAATGTTTCAAACACCTCATGTTTATGCTTATAAATAAACATAACCATAACGGTTGAAATCATCAAGAAGGTTAAAGTAGCTAGCACCTCTCTTTGACACATGTCTAAGTGGTCCACACACATCAAGATGAATAAGACCAAGTAGATCGAAGCCCTCCATATTGCTATGAAAAGGTTTCTTAGTCATCTTCCCGATATGCATGACTCACATTTATCAAATGATTCATCATTGATATTTTGCAAAAGCCCTTCTTGTTGTAGCTTATGCATGCGAGCCTTGCCTATATGAGCAAGTCTACAATGCCAAAGATAAGAAGAATTCACGTCGACTTTATCTTCTTGTTAATGCTAAACATCGAATTATTATTATTGTTAGATTCATTTCAATCATATCAATTTCAAACACACCATTCACGTGAATTGCTTTAAAATAAAATACACCATTTAAAGAAACATCAATTCCATTACTTGAAATAGTATGAGTAAAACCATCATCCAACAAACTTGAAAAGGAAACAACACCTCTAATTATAGAAGGTGCATAATGACAATTGTTTAATAACAAGACTAAGCCCAAGGCAATACTAAACTAAACGTTCTTATGGCTTCAACAATGTGCATGTGCCATTTCCCACGCAGATATTGCTCCCCATAGGCAAGCTTCTCTTCACTCTAAACCCTCAGAAGTATTACAAATGTGAATACCACACCCGTATCATATACCCAGAATTATTATGATTTAGAGTAAATAATTCAATGACAAATAAATTACCCAAGTACCGCTACCAGCACCCTTCATACTTCATCTTATTTGCCCGCAATTCATCAAGATAGAGCACGCTTCTCTTCCAATGCCCAACGCCTACAGGTGATGGCATGCTTGATCCTTTTAGGATTATCCTTCCTAGGAGTAGGGTTCTTCTTGGGTTGAGGTTGATAGGCCATCAATCGTTTGCCTTTGTCAACCTTTCCTTACCCTTCCCTTCTTTTTGTTCGCACGCTGCGGTTTTGGCTTATTAATTCTTCCACCTCGAATAGCAAGTACCGGGCGGTAGGAACCTTTTGAGGCAACCCTTTCATAATCAATGAGCAATGCGTGTAGGTCAAGAATCGCCTTCCCACGCAGCCGCATATTGAAATTTCGACAAAACCATTAAAATCCTTGTTAAGGGATCGATTAATCGATTCACAACCATGTCATCCTCATAAGTTTTGCCAAGTGCTTTTAGTGGTCCATGTAACCTTTCATTTCCAAAGACATGAGCACTTACGGGTTTACCCTCTCCCCGCCACACCGTGTAACGTCGGTCAAGTCATAAATCTCGACGGAATGGTTTTCAAACATAGTTCAAGTTCATTGAGCATATTATATGGAAATAATGTTCGAACCGCTTTTGAAGAGCGATTCCATTGTTCCCAACATAAGACAAGCCACATCGTTATGACGCTTATACTCCAGCCCACTCGTCCTTTTGAGCTTGAGTAGCTTCGGGACCGCTTGGTTCAAGAGGAAAGGTTCATAAAGATATTTCATACGATCAAGAACTCTACGCATAATTCTCAAAGAGCGGTGCCAATCATTGAAATTCTTAGAGCTACCAACTTTTCTCGATCAAAAAGCTTTTGAATGCGAAATTTAGAGCAATGTTAGTGTTATCGGTGTTTTGAGCCATTTCTACGAAAAAAGTTCAAGTATTAGTATTTTCGATAATACACTTTTCAAGAAAATAAATATACCCAACGGTAATATATAACCATATAATTTTCTCGAAAACTAGGATCCAAATTATCATAGGTTCATCACATCGCTTGATCCGCTAGCAACAAACGCATATAATAAGGTAATCTGTCGAACATTAATTGGCAAACAATTTCCAACTCCTAGATCATTATGGGATTTATATTTTCCAACGCTATTGCAAATATAAACATGTTTTATCCCATCTTATGCCATTGAGTCCAAGATCTCACTTCCTACTCAACTTAAGTGTCTAACTTAAAGAACTGCAAATATGTCCATGCAAGATCTCACTTTACATAGAGATTTACCTCTCCATCACAATCTAGCCAAGTACTCTCATGACATAAATTGCAACTTCAAGTGTTCCTTTTAATTAGATGGCATATTCTTAATTTAAAAGGATACTAGTTTTGATTTTATGTGGTCAAATCAAATATGTACAAAGATGTCATGCATTCATCTTGTAGCATAAATTTAATAAAAACTTTTATTACCAATTCATAAAGACCAAATTATCAAAGTTTTGATTGAGGTATTGGGTTCACCAATCAAGGAATTTAGTATTAATTATCATCCATTATACCGTACTTTTGCATAAGTGTAAACACTTAGTGTTTCGGATAATTACCACCAAGTGGCGCATGGAATTAAAACTAATTCGCCTTAAGATGAGCTTGTACATTATATGGCTTACTAAGTAGCTCCATTCGAACTTACAGAGGGCAGAGGACTGTGCGTGCTAAAGCACAACCTAAGACATCCATTCAAAGGTGACTATGCGCACTTCTTTAAACCCCTTTTATTAGTTCATTCGAATGGGTGAGCTGCTCACCATTGTACCAAAGTCACCAATCAATTAAACTATATTGACAACTTAACTCTTCCAAAACAATTAAATTTCGCCATTGTTTAGTCCGTATTATTTTCTATTCAAAATTACCCTTTGCTTAAAACCTGCCTAACATAATAAACAAACAAGTAACAAATAAAAATAAACTACTAAAAACAATGCGTACATAATAAACAATTTATACGTAAACAAGTAGCCACATGCAACTTATTCGATAAAACCCTATTAATAATCAATATCTAGGTTAAATTAATGTATATATTAATTTAGGGTTTCACCCAAAGAATAGAAAGTGAGCTACATACATCGATGAATCGATTGTAAACCCTTAATTAATTTATACCAAATTGCACATAATTGATTCATTAATATATTAATTGAGTCTTCCCAATTCAAGATTTATCATAAACAAATATGTCTCAACAATTAAACAATATATCAAAGAACTTATCCATGACTAACATGCATGTATAGTCATGGACATCATAACAATTATACAAGTAAGTCACAAGATCGCATATAAAAATTCCATGACACATAACAAATTATTCATGAATTAATCACGTAATCAATATTAATTCTAGGTTTTAATAAGGTTAGCAAACAATTTTCAAAACCCTAAAAAAATTTATACATGTGTCGACTAAAATAATATAGGGGAACGCCCCATTAATTAAAAAATCGACCAAAACATAAATAAAACATAAACCCTAGATTAACATAGCAAACAACATACAAGTATTTGTTTTATTTACGCGTTTATGTAATTAATTACTCATTAAAACCAATGACTCGTGATGCCACCGTTGGAATTATATATCAAGACATTCAAATAAATAATCACAAAACATCAAAGTAATATTGCGGAGCGTTTAGGATGTATTAACGAATAATTAATTAACATAAAGAATATGCGTACCTTTGTTGATTCTAGCCGAACAAGAATCAAATCCACAAACTAGCAACGGATGAACCCTAATTTGATTTAGTTAGGATTATATGAATTACCCTCATCGCTTTGTAATTCAATCCAAGATAATAACAATAGTGTGTTATTACTATGTTCTTGTACACACGCATTAAACCGAATTAAAGTAATGCTAGTTTTTATCAAACAAATAACTTGGTTTGTGGAAAGACTTAGATCGACACCCAAGAGGATGGCCGATCGGTTTGGAGTAGAAAACACACACAAAACAATTTTTAGGGTTTAGCTTATGAAGCACAAGAGATAAAAACAAGACCCTAGCCAGATATATACCCAAGTAAACTTGGTGAACAAGTTGGTCCTTGTTTCCTTTTCCTTTGGCCGATCGGTTTGGAACATCCCTTAGGGATTCCGAACCTTCCCAACTTTTGCAATTTGATCCTTTTCCATAAACATTTAACGACCGTTAGTCCATTACATTAATTACTTAACGTCCGTTAGTTATTTCGTTCAATAAATAAATAAATACAACATTTATATTTAATTATTAACTTTAAATTCTCATACGTAAAGTGTGCAATCCCATAGTCTCGAGTTCGATCCTAACTCACGTCTATTAATTTATATCCATAAAACCAACAAGAATAACAACTACAAGTAACTTAAATGTGAGTTATTGGATGATGAATAGGATAAACTGTTATGGTTTTTAGTAAAATGCTATTGATTTTATGTAGAGTGAGATCAGAGTGCTTAAATCGCATCTTATATATATAATAATAAAATCAATCTGAATGTGTTTTGGAAAGGAAAAAAAAAATACTAAAATGTTTGGTTTCATTAGTTATGTTATTCGGTTGTTTGTGTCTCAAAATGTGGGTTGTTGACAAGAGTAAAGGAAATTACAATTTATATTTCATAGAACCTGCATGCTATCTTACATTGTTGAATAAGCGATATTCGATTGAAAAAACCAAATCTGTTTTTTCTCTTCCTCTTAAGTAGGTTTGAGAAATGATGCACGTCTCCTAAGTAGGACATAATATTGTTGGACTTAATGCTCATGTAAAACATGTAGATTATTTATTGGTGGGACACTTTGATTTGATCCTTTCTGAATATTTTATTGTGTGAACCCTTGTTTTTACTGAGTGTGCATATTTGGTTTGGAAAGATATATGAAATATGTACTTTGGTAATGCATAGATGCTTTGTGTATTTATGTGATCAATACTACATGTGCTATCGATAATTAAGTTTTTATTTAATTGATGTCAAAGAAATTGACTTGAAGCTACTTTTGCTTTGAAATCTTTGTAATTATTATGGACCACAGCTAAGTGCTTAAAGTTTTGAACTTGAATTTGATTACTAGAAAAGCTATAGTGAGTTTCTTCAAGTCGTTTTAGGAGATAACCTACAAACCGGTTGTTCTGTATGATGTTATAAAAGTTTGTGAATCAACATTATGATAAAACAATCGAGTGTTCAAAGCATGATACTAGTTTGTGTAACTAGTATTGGTTTCATGACTAAATGTTGAGATTAAACACATTCTTGTGAAATGCAAATTTTGGTGTTATTTGGAATCCGAAATATTCGCTGTCATAGCTACGCTCTCGTGAAAAAAAATGCATTGTCTGCATAGTACAAATGCGTTTTGAACCCAACTCTTTGTAGTGCGTAGCTAACAAATCAAACTTGATTTCTGGTAAGTTTGAGCTTAAATTGATGAGCCGTTCAATAGCAATTTCTATGCTTGATACATAAATTTATTTTCGACAAGTTGATGTTTCATGTGCATTGTTGCGAGAAAATGTGTTTTTCTCATAGTAAAAAAATGAGTTTTGCACCCTTTTTTTTTCTTTTTAAAGTGATTAGGTAATATCTTAAACATGATTTCTTTAAAAAAAAAAAAAGAAAAAAAAAAGTTGAGCTTAAACGGTAGAATTATTTGATCGCAGTTTGTATTTTAATACAACCATTTTTTGTGTGGTTTAGACATACTTTGAGTTTTTGGTACAACATCATCTGGTTGTTTTATGCATAATTATGCGATGTTTGGTGTGATACTTAACGCAAAATTGTTTGTTTTTTATTTGGTGCAAAATATTGTGGCAAAGTAGTGCCTATTTAAAGTTGATTGGTGCGGTGTTGTGCAACTAATTTTGTAACATGAGAATAAATAAGTCGCTCGAATTTGTATAGAGTATTGGAAGTTTGGATGTTGCAAATATTCTGTTATGAATACTGTTGCAAATAATCAAACTACTTGTTATTCTAGAAATATGAACAATTGTTAAGACTTGTTCGAACTTATGTTGCTAATAATGTAACTGTTTGTCATTTTGTAAGAAATGACTAAATGTCGAACATAACCGTCTACGACATTATGAAATGTCAAGAAAGAGCACACATATAGATGACAGCAAATTACGTTGGTTTATGTAACTAATATGAATGGTGTGATTGCCATCCAATGTGAAAGTCCATTCGCTAAGTTGGACATATTTTGATTGTGTAAAATGATTACACATTGATTTTATGTGATTATAATCATGTAATAAATTGTGATAATCATATAATGATAAGAGATTAAATGTGATTATATATATAATCACAAGTGAATTGGAATGACATGTTATAAGTGTAGGACTTACACATATAACTTATGAGATCCTCCTAAAACATGTGTGGTTTAAGGTGATGATTTGTCTAAAAGAATAATCTTAGTAAATGAAGCTATGAGTAATCAGAATGATGCATCTTCTGTCATACGCTTGATTCCTTGGTCTATAGCATACTAGATTTGGAATATGTTAATTATGATACGGAAAATAATTAGCATAAGACATTCAAAAAGTGTGCATACACTAGTGTTAAACTTGTGAAGTGACAAATTAATAATGATCTTGATGTCATATCCATGTGAGAAAAATCTTATAAACAAGATTTAATACATTGAAAGAGAGAACCTTTCTACAAAATTCTTGAGATAAATTCCATGTGGGGGATTCCGGCCTAGCTAGAGTTCAAAAGGACATCAACAAACATGAAGTTCTTGCCTAGTTGGAATACTCAAGAATTACCTGGAGCATGATATATTTAGAGTTTAACGAAACTCAAATTTGTACAAACATATTATGTTGATACGACAACTACTCTCAGCATGAGTTATCCCTATTGACAATATGAAGTCATAGAATAACATTGCGGATCCGCTTGCGAAAAGCTAAATGTGAGAGTTAGTTAGCAAGTCGTGAAGAGGAATGAGACTAAAGCCCTTGAAAAGTTTATATCAAGGAAAACGTAACCCAGCTGACTGGAGATCCCAAGATCTGGGTTCAAAATATGACAACCTACTTGTATAAACTGAGGTCACTGTGGGGGAGTAATAAACTCCACATTTATTTAAGGGAGTTAGCAAACTTCCTAGTCCATTCCTATAACAGTGATAATATGAGGTTAAGCATATTGCTTTTAATGATTAATCGAGAATCACCTATGTGAGAGAGAAGTGGGGTCGCTTCTAAAGGAATTGTGGGGGCGCAATTCTTAACAGCTCTCGCAGAACCAGGCTAATGTTCATGACCATAACAAACATAACTATGAGAACCAAAATGTGTCAAGGAGATATTTGTGTAAACATATATTGTCGTCTCCACAAACAGCAGACAGTTCAAAGACATCGAGTTCTACTGGCTGCTAGGAGTCTAAGTATATTTCACGAGGGATGTTCTAAGGGTAACACCTACCTATCCTATGCAAATATCAACTGCAAAACTCTATTACAACATCGAGTCGTTGAAATTCGTTTCCTTATCAATTTCATTCATGTGGGGGATAGTTGGAAAATGTGGTCAAATGTGGTGAATGACAGTTGATTTTGTCATCATATTTACTAATGAGAATTAAGAATAAAATTAATTAATGGTTTTATTTTAATTCATTAGACATTAGTAAAATTAATTGTGTTAATTAATTGTGACCGACTTTTCCATTCCAATTCTCTATATATTGGAGCTTACTCTTTTATTTCAAGAATACCAAGAAACACAACTCAATCCTCTCCATTTGTTTAACATTCATCCCGACCTTGTATGTCCGGTTCGTAATGAGGAATGCACGGTTTGGTCACTGATAACCCGTTTGTGCTAACGGAGTTATCCGTTGTTGTTATCCTAGAAGATGAGCGTTCACGATTCTCAAGCACCGTGGAGAGGACGAATCTGTCTTAAAAACCGTGAGCATCACGAGCCTCAACATTTCCTTACTTGTGTTTTTGTGTTTCAACAATCAAAAGAATTACGGTATCATTTTTTTACACATCACTTTCTTGTTATGATTAACATATTCGTTGTTTATCTCTAGTAGCGATATACCCGTTATATATAACAGTGCTTGTATGTAGTAAGCTACTAAACAGTAGATACAAATACGGACAGCTGCTCGCCTTGCCCCATGATGTCTCCGTCACTGAATACAAACAAGGTGTTTAACATGTGGATGCATACAAATTTTAAGTAATAAGTTCATATGGATAATAACAGGTGTTGAGTTATTTTAGAGATATAGAAAACATGAGGATTAAGGAATTAATCATAACTAGTCATTTTTAACTAAAATAAAAAGCTTACTTTCATCCTTTACAATCTCTTATTTTTCAATTAAAATTCATTTTCACCCTTTTTTTATGAAAATAATATATCTCAAAAACTGTTAATCGTTAGACAAAACAAATTACACGATAGCAGCAAACATTTAATTATCATTCAATAAAGAGGCATTTTCATACACATCCGGCAATTTTATATATATATATATATATATATATATATATATATATATATATATATATATATATATATATATATATATATATATATATATATATGTTATATTCTATCAGACTATATTGAATCAATCTTTTACAGTACCATTTAAATCGTTATGAACCATTAGATTGATTTATTAATGGCTATGATGAATTGTGCCATTAATGCAATTAATTAAAAGATTAAGACAATGCTTGTAAATATGAAAGGGTAATTTAGGTATTTTGCATTATCTCCTAAAAATGTGCTAGAAACTTGTTATCTCACTTTCCATCATCTTCTCTGTAAACCTAGAAACTCACAAAAAAAAACCAATTGTTGTCTCTCAGATCCGTTATCCGGCCACAGAAAACAAAAATTAAATAAACATCTTCAAATTCTTTAGATCTGATAAGCATAAACGAGTATGGGAAAAATGGATTCTCATAAAGAAAAAAAACAAAAACACGCATCTCTTTTGGATCTCAAAGTCGGTGGTTATTCACATCCTCTTTTCTAGTTCGTTGTTAACCCTTTTAAAATAGGTTTTTTTTTTTTTTTTTTTTTTTGGGTAGTCTTGTGGTGGGATTCAGATCTAATAATTTTGTTGGTCGAGTGTCAAGTTTTGCTTAGAGGTTGTGGTCGTATTTTGCATCCGGTCAAACTTGTCATCATTTCGAGGTGAAGATGTGGGTTAAATTACCTCGAATACACGACACAAAAGATGTACCCAAGTACGTAGATTTGTAAGTCTCAGTTAGTTAAGAAATTGAGTACTTGTTCTCGTATTTTTAATGAACACCCATGTGCTTATGAATAAATTACCCTGAATACTAGAACACCCATCGTCCTTATATAATTATATACTTGTTCTCGTATTTTTAAAGAACACCCAAGTGCTTATGAAAAAAATACTTGTTCTCATATTTTTCTTTGTACACCCATCATCCGTATACAATTTTTACCTTTGTTCATTCATCTCATGTGCTTTCACATACTTAGTCAAGTTTTGCATTTTGCTATAATAGGAGAACAAGTATTTTATTGTTAGGATACAAGTGCCTTATGTGCAATGCATAGTCAAACTCTTTTATACACTGGTGAAACTTATCAGGTAATTTGTAATTCAATAAGCATGTAGTACACATCATCCATACACCACTAGAAATCCAAGTTTCCATATTATTTCTTCTTTACATGCCAATTTTCTTCTAGTGTATATTAGTTTGTACATGTGGTAATCTATCTTTTATGCTTACGTCTCGTCGTCCCTTTTTATCATTAATTAATTAGCGTATGTAATCACTTTTTGAAAAGTCCCTAGTCACTATAGGAATTATATCCGTTTTTTTAATGCTTTGTTGATTTATTTTTTAGCTAACATGATTAACTATTTAATTTTTTGTTTTTGTTCCAAAGCAGGGATCGTGTTTTTGGTGCTTTAATTATGAAGTTTATGCAAGTCACTGCAAACATACATGTTTTTATAAGGCGTGCACATATGTTCTAATAAATTTGATAAGAAAGCCCCGCGTGCACCTATGTTCTTGAAAGACGTGTAGATATGTTCTAATGAATTTGATGAGGAAGTGAAGAGTGCACACATGTTTTTAAGTAGCGTACACATTTATATTGGACAAGATATTTGTACTTAAATTGTATTTTATTTGATATCGAATGTGTATACTATTTATGTTCTTGGTTTGCTATTAATCTTTAGAGGTTACATGTATTTGTTTTTGTTTTTGTTTTTGGTCATGAATTTCAAAGATCAAAGAATGTACACTAGAAACATATGTACAATTATTATTTAAGCGAAATAAGTTTGACAAAACACATATGCACTTTCAGAAAACATGACTGTTGAAAAACAAAAGTTAATTTTTAAAATTTTTTTTAATTCCGAAAATTAAGGGGCTTATAAAAACGTTTTTTAATTAAAAAATTCAAAAAGAAAATAGAATGTATTTTACTATTTTACCCTTTTGAATTAATTAAAAGATTTAATAATACTCCATTCTTATTGGTCTAAATGAGTCTTGTAAATCTTCGATCTAATATGGGTACTACAGTAATGCGCCCTATATATATATATACTAGCTTATAGCCCCTTGGGATGGTAGCTATAGCTCATAATATTACTTTACGAATTCTAAGTTTACATAAATAAATCACGAAAACACAAAACATAATGATATTAAAATGAAAAGAAAGAATGTGTTCATTTTATATATGTAAAAAATACAATAAAACGTGTGAGAACAAATACAGTGTATTGTGCTTATTCATACACGAAAGAAAACTTCTATATCCACAATATTGGTTGTGGAGTTTGTGTATTCTTCGTCTTTGTGACAACAATGCTGTATGTTTTAACGTTTGCGGAAACTGGGAAGGATTCACCCTATCTTGTAGAGTACCACAAAAATCCGTGGGTCATTTCCAATAAATTATTTTGTCAGCGCTTTATTATGACTAAATAAATTCAATTACGATCTGAGTAAAAAAATGATAAACTGTAGAGACCTCACGACAAACAATGATATCCTGATAAGAATTATACGACCTGTGTAGCACCCCACAACTTAGAAATAGATCCTGACATGAGATGTTTCAGTGAAATAGCGAAGTTTTAACTTCAAATGATATCGGAATAACTCACTCCAACCATCAAAAATTTATGAGAAGAACGTGATATATACAATCAATAAAATTTACAAAATCAGTGTAAAGCAGCACATTACCTTCAATCCTTCGGCTAATCCAAGCCCTTGGAAAGATTTTGACGAAGTCCTGTTAGCTTTGTCAAAGGTCGACTTAAAAACTAATGCCAACCCAAGCCTGCAAAAATGCAACCAACAAACGAAAAACCCAATTTTAAAACAGATGCTTCTACAATAACATTCACACGATCTATGTCATATAATCCAAACATATATTCTAATCTAGAAAAAAAAAAAAAAAAAAAAAGAACATACTTTGTAGTAGGGGTGAGCAAACGGACCGGATGGACCGGACCGACCGACAAAACCGACCGGACCGAACCGAAACCGACCGGACCGATGGACCGACGGTCCGGTCTCGGTCTAGGGCTTTTGCCGGATTCGGTCTCGGTCCGGTCCGGTCCGGACCACAAACCCGAAATTTAGCCTTGTTGGACCGGACCGACCGACGGACCGACCGAGACCGGACCGACCACATTCGGTCTCGGTCTCGGTCTAGGGTTTTTGCCGGATTCGGTCTCGGTCCGGTCCGGTTTTTCTCGGTCCGGTCCGGTTTTCGACCGATGAGCACCCCTACTTTGTAGTAACAACCTTAATTTGTTTGGCCATATACATAATATGTTCCTCGGATTCGATCACATTCGGACCAGCCAACACAAAAAAAGGCTTAGCTTCCTGTAACCATTTCAACAATATTAGTTCTCATACTTACACATAAAAGGAACAACAGTAATGTTATACCATTGTAAGCCCAAACACTTACTAACCATAATATACTAAATTACAAACAGTTAAAAAATATAAAGTCTGATTTAGCATAAGTATGAAGTATAGAAACCTTAAGCTGGTTGTATAGGAGAGTTGATAAGTCCATATCTTTGAAGAATTAAATCAGAAACAAATAATATTTTTATAAAACAAAGAATATTTCTTGTAAAACAAATAACATTTCAATAGAGGTCGGTTCTCAAATTAGAAAAGACAAATAAAAGATAAGTATGAGAATTAACAACCTTTGTATTTACAACGAGACATGGATACCGAGATAACAAACACAAGGCAATAAGTTCGAATGTAATCGAGCACAAATAAAATCTGAACTGACATATTCACATGATCCACAATATCTTTCTTTCTCTTTTGAAATGAGACGTATAATATGGTCATAAAGTAGAAATGTTCAATTAGTGAATTCAAGCTACTTTTATGAGAATTGGAATCAGTGTCCATCAGCTTAAAGGAATTTAAGTTCCAAGAAATTACCTGTTCTGGTTATGTTTGTCATCACCTTCAGCATTTTATTTGGTGACTTTTTTCCTTCCTAGACTCGCCTCTAAACCAGTTCAAACACACTTGTATAATGAAACAAATAAGTAAACTGTAAGTCGGAATTTATATGGTTTTTGCCTGCTGTTACAAAATCTGCTAGTTCCTGTAACAGATTATACTACCAGATTTGGGGTTATTCAGTGATCCAAATTTCTAAGGACAAAATTATAGGAGTAACTTAGAATTGTGCAAACATGTTTGTTGAGGCAATACAATGATGCACATATTATATAAGCATTTTATTTACCAAAGCACATATTATATAAGCATTTTATCACCCTATAAATTCACAATGTAATATAACATTAAAACTAATGAACATGTCAAATCCAAAACTTATAAAGTCGATAAAACATATAAAATTTAAAACTTACAAAACGGATAAATGGTACTCGGTTTGAATGTTAACCTCAAGTCCTCAATCCATACGGTCACGGGTCAAGTGATATGCTTACTCGTGGTCGAGATAACCGATGGGCCTTGATCGACAAAGATATCAACCAAAATGTCACATTTGCTTGACACTGATGGTAATATATAACTAAGCTATTGAAATAATGGAGTTTAATATTGGGACCACAGGATATACGCTACAAACCACTAAAATAGTCGCAAACGACCACGAATAAGCAATAATCAAGCATTTTTAGTGGATGAGATTTTTATATGTTATCGTGAATCTTGCTCCCATATCTCTTCCTCGATTGCGAGAACGGTGTGATCTTGTTCTTAGGATTTTCATAACATCCGAGCCCCACCGCCGTGGAGTAAAGCATCCTGCATATCATCGAGCAACGTTTTATAAATCAAGATATGATGACACTATGCTCATGAATATGTTGATCTATCTAGTTATGTTTAATCACTCAATAACGTGAATCTTAATTGATAAGCAATCACCCAACACCGATTAGGCGTTCCATTTTCAAACGGGAAATATAAGATGGATGCTTATGATCCGAGAAACTTTACCTGTAGGTAAACATTTTTCGAGTGTGACTACTTGCAGGATCTAGCAGACTCCATCGCCCATCATGTTAAGATTGTACCTGTTGCCGATGTAGGAAGAGTATACAAACAAATGATTATTTATAACTGCAAAGGTAACGCTAAGCCATCTAAGGAGGCTCCTAACTTTGAAATATACAATGACATTCACTTTTATTTATTGTAATTGTATGATATGATATTGGATGGTTTGGGATTGCTTATTTCTAAGTGCTTATTTGTTTTATAGATGTTTATAAGCAGAATTGCTTAGCTACTTTAAAACCAATAGTATAAGCCGAAAACCACTCAAACATGAAAGTCTCAAACTCCCAATAAAACTGCTTATCTGCTATTGCCTTTTGAAATAAGTTGTTTTCCAATATAGCTTAATTTACTCCAAATGAAATAGCTTATTTCAAATAAGCAATCTGAGGGGGTGTTTGGATAACCATATTTTGTGTGCTTATCGCCTTATCAAGATTATGAAACCCCATAAACCTAAATTTTTTCGGTTTATGAGTTTATCAACTTGAGCTTATAGCTTATAAGCTCAAGCCAATAAGCGCAAAAAAATGAGCTTTATTGGCTTTTCATGATCTCAATAAGGTGATAAGGCTACAAAATAAGGTAATCCAAACACCCCTTCAGATTCCAATCATCCCCTAGTCACAATCTTTAAATCCTGGGCAAAAAAAAAAAAAAAAAAATTTAATAAAAATCTAATCTTTATCATTAATAACCAAAAACCCAATAAAAATTTACAATCTTTTTTACGATGCAATAAACAAAAATACTAAATTATATAAAAAAAAAGTTATAAAATTTATTAAAAAAAATTACCTGGCCATCACTAATATCATCTGATTTCTTGGAACAATACCTAGAATCACCTTCATCAGCCAACAAATATACTTTATCCATTATTACATTTGTTAAATTAATAACAAAACCCATTTTTTTTAATTAACCCTTACTTTCACAAATCGAATCAAAATTAATTAAGGGTTAATTTGAATTGAAAAAATGAAGCCGATCATCATGAAGGTATATAAGATCATCGTGAAGGTATATACTTGATACTACATTTTTTTGTGTGTGTTTGATGAATCAGGGAAGAAAAGAGCGTTTTTTATTTCGTCTATGAATGCCTGGGACATAAGCAGCATAATGGTGAGCGAGCAAAAAAAACATCACGTTTTAATAATCTAATGGTGAGCGAGCAATACATCCATAGAATATGAATGCCTGGGACATAAGCAGCATAACCAATGAACAGGTACTCACCTTAAAGCTAGAAGGCGCACGTGTACTCCATATGATAGGTTATCATATAATGTACCAGTATGACTACAAATAATCAGTACATCGATATGTGTTAACAATTAAACGCCAAGTACAATCATCTCATAGACATCCCCATGCTCGATAATATGACAATCGTCTAAATTAGCAGCAACTAAAATCATCTCATTGAAATCAAGGTCATCTGTTTCAGAACAATGAAGATCACAAGTTAATACTTAAAAATTATTGTACCATTGATGTGAAACTTGTGACATATAACACTTAAAATTAGTGGTTTTGTCCTTCAATTTTAACTAAGAGCTATGAAAGACAGATTAAAGTAGTTAAACCTAAGCAAAGTAACTATATCATAGACCCCTTACTGAGCTTAATTGCCTCGTTATTCCTACCAACTACCAAGCATTACAAAACCGGTCTCAAAATTATGAAACTTGTGAAATACACAAGATGCAAAGAAAGCGACCTATATAAGATGAATATTACGAAATATGCTTACCAATGTTTTATGGGTCATAAAAGCTTCATATGAATAAACCTTGGTCTGATTTTATATGGATTATCGTTTTTTCTCCCGTGGTTGATGTTCTAATAATAGTATTGTTTTTGAAAACAATTGATTTTGCGATTGTGGTTAGAGGTTTTTTGTTGTGGTTAATGATGGATGGTATATTGTGCAATGAGGGTTATTTGATGGAGTGAGTTATTTGGGGGATTTTGAATTTCGAAATGTCGAGTGAGTAGGGGAGTTACTGAGTCAGTTTTGGTTGAAGGAGAGAATGTAGGGATAATTGGTGAGTGATTTCTGGAAGAATTAGGAAAGGGCTGACAAGGGAAGATTGTAACGTGTGTTCATTAGTTTGGGAATGCAAACATCTAACACAACTTGTGACTTTATCATCTGGTTGAGGCGCTTGTCTTTGGACATGGATACCCGAGTTCGAACCTTTCAACTAACAATTTTTTTACTTATTAAACCGGGAATAGTGCCTAGTCACTATTTACACCTCATCATATGATGCTCCATGTCATCATTAAAATGCCTAGTAAGCATTATACATGTGGCATGTGTAGCCTCATATATATGTATAGATATATATATATATATATATATATATATATATATATATATATATATATATATATATATATATATATATATATATATATATATTTTGGGTACAAAATTTTGAATGATATATCACATGTGATATATCACACGTGATCCGTGAAGTCCCATAAATTTTGAGGGCCCTGTGTTATTTTGAGAATATAAGACTCCTGAACAACATGGAAGAATCACGAAAGGATCAAATATTTGTAAAATAAATACGAAGTATATCAGAAAAGGTAAATATACAACAACTACAATATGCACAACAAAAACTACAATTTGCGATCTTGTCATAGTCAGAGCGGGATATTAGTACAGTATAAGGTAACCATCCGAAAACATAAACAAAGGTTCCAATGTTGCCTCGGCAGAGAGTCATAATCATGCATATAATATTACTAGTTATAATATCCGTGCACGCACGGGGTTTTGACAAAAAAATTTATTCTCAGACATCATCAATATTGTGTCTTTAAAGGTAATTGCATAAAATTATATAGTTATAAGTTTCACACGCATGTAGTTTACACATAAATCAAATTTATTTTAACATTTTAGTTCAAGATATACACATATAAGAATTTGCCCATGAAAATTATGATATAAGTACAACTAATACTTATGCACGAGTTTTTCATTATGCATTAATATCCATTATAATTTGGTAAAATATTTGTAAAAATTTCTGTTAGGTAACTCACGATTTAATTTTATTTAACTGACAAAGATGTTGATGTTATTATTTAGCTGACAAAGATGTTATTATTTAAATTTCACTATTGATATTACGTTGTACACATGATACAAGTTTAATAGCACATAATGAGCGTTGATAAAGTTAAAGTATACTCTTTAAAGTTTTTAAAAATACTTTTCTAGATATCCTTATATAAATAAATAATAATTACATGAGTCATTGTTAGAAGTACAATCGCAGATATCATTTTTATATTAACGCATCCGTGCTTACAATTTGATAATTATATTCCGCTTTCATAATTTAGCCAGTATTTAAACGTAAACTCGTGTCCACATAGGTTAAACTTTTAAAATGAAATAAATGAGTCCTTATTGAATGTATATAGTAAAAAAATTGATACTTATAATCTTATGCAAATTTATATGTTGTTATTTTAAAACAATGTATACATTATATTTCTTAAGATATAAAATATAAAGGGTATAAAGTATAAGGGGTATTGTTTATAATCCAAAGTTATTAAAAAATATGAAGACTTATAATATTACACTTAACTCTAATTTTTAAAAATTCAACCACTAAAGTTTTATTAATTACCTCATCTTTTTTAAGTTTTTGTTTTAACAAATTTGACACCTATATTTTTATGTGTTTTTTTTTCAACCAAATTTCTCCACCAAATTTATTAAAGTTTGACCAAAATCAATTTAATTTTGATTTTTATTAACCAATCACATCACACGATTTTGCTTACGTGGCGAAATCGAGCTCTCCTATTAGACCAATTGTTTTTTCAATAAGAATAAATTGACAAAATTACTCCAAAATAATGTAATTCCTTTATTATATAAAAGATTTGACCACACTTAAAGGATGTATAAAACGAGGATTTTCACTGTGCGTTGTCAAGAAAGCGTCAGATATCGATGTTGTTGCACACACCGAAATATCAATTTTTTTACTAATGAATTGGAATTTTGGGTTTTCTTAAGTCATTTTATTATTAATGTAGCGATTACAGCTCATACACCAAAGTCTATAGCATTAGTTTTAATAACTTGATTTTTGAAAACCTTGATTTTGAGCTAAGTTATATCGCTAAAATATGTCTTGTTTTGTGTATCCCATAATCGCCTTTAACTTCGTGAAAATGACTCATTGTTTGTACTTGAGGAAGTTATATGGCCGTTAGTTTTAGCAAAACTTAATATGCCTTAAAACGCCCTTTAAGACCGACACGTAAGAAAGCTTAAATTGCACTTCATGACATCGCAAATGATAAACGAAACCATTAAAGTGAAGTTTTAAAGCGTAACTGAAACACTCAAGAGCTTTTTAAACATGTATGCAAGGGAACACCGAAACGCCAACACTTAAATCGTAATGCGTATTATCAATGGAACACTGAAATGACATGGAGTAGAATTAATAGTTTTCACAAAAAGAGTGTCTATGATACATCAAGAATTACCCATTTTCACCCATTGGCAGAACCACAGATTTCCGCACCATGCGCACTCGATTCATCAGATGACAATCACAAAATACATGACTCTATATACCATACATAACTCACAATCGCTAGGAATTAAACATATATAATTTGCATATAACTATAAAAGTCTCAATGTCGTTATACCACAAAAGCAATCACTCTTCCATTAGTATACCACACAAACGATAACTAAAACATACGAATGACATTGCGATTTCCCAACACCATGGATTGTTCATCAATTTGTTTAACGATATGATCATACACTAACTTAAACGAAACATAGATTGTTCAACTACACTTCATCAAATAATCAAGATGACTTGCATCACCTAAACTTGAACAATACCACCTCCCACTAAAACGCCACAATTGAAACACAACAAAATGATCGCACTTCCATCGCCACAACTACTTTTTCCTTGCTTCCAAAGTGATGAGCTCGAAAAGATGGCCTTTAGCGGATCTAGTCCCGGTTCATTTCTTAACGTTGCTTTTCCCATATCTTCTACCTTAGTCGAATCGGATGTCATTGTTGTACCCGAGATTGTAGAAAAACTAACATGTGTTAACAATTAGCGAACACAAACATTTCATTTAAAACAATATATATAAACCTAAATATTCTAACCTTTGATGTCATTTGGTGTTACAATCATTCCATTTGTTTTGATGGTACCGTCCAACACATCATCTAGAGTGAAATCAACACCTCCAATTTTGCTCGAGGTATTGAAAAGAAACTGAATATATGTTTCTCCCTTCTATCGCCAGTGTCTCTCGCCAAGATTCATTGGGGTCGGGTGTTTGAGCATTTGAACCAACTTGGGACACGTATATCCGGTGATGACATCGAACACGGGTGAAGAAAGTAAACAATGTTCTTGCCATTTCATTCTAATCAAATGCTTTAAATTATACCGTATGATATGAAATTGTGAGCATCGGTTTTAGGGTGACCATGGTGCGAAATTTATTAGTATATTACCTATAGTCGGGCTCGCTGGGTCCATGATCTATGCACTCCTAAACTCCATTATCGCCACCTTGCTCATACATCGAGTGCATGATGTTTAATACCAATCCATAGATCTATTGATGAAGTATCATTGTTTCACGTGTCCGACACCAGTAACCATAAACAAACATAAGTGTTTTCTAAAATACAAGGCCAAACACAACTTAATACGTATGGACTAAACTATCAATCAAGAAAAGCATATGATGTAAGTTTAAAGGTTCTTCGCTTCATGATAACTTACCTTGTAGCTCTTTGGGTTTTGCTAAAGCTGCAAAGCTAAAGAATATCGGTTCCTTAGCCTCTCTTTTTCTCGATCTTCGAGACGGTATTTGCATACGTCAAGTGGCGGATTAATGTTGTACTTTTTCCTGTATATGTTCCATAGTCATATGTAAATAGCCAACTTACATGCCGAAAAATTTTGTTAAAAAATTATTAGGCTAAATTCGATTCTAATGCAAGTCACTTACTCAGCCTGAGAATAGCCAGCTTCTGGAATGTCTGGATTTAAGGATCAACACTATAAGTGCACATTTCTTTCAAGAAGAAAATGTTCTTATACTCTTTTAAATGTTAAGTAAATACCCTTGTAACGTAACACTCAACATGAGCTGACAACAATTGTGATGGGCCTCTCCATCGTTTCAAGTAAGCCCTTGTCAAACTCTCGTACCATGTCGTCCCACATCGTAATTTAGTTATATTTTCGCTGTCCATGTGACAATTTTAACAGATTCCAAAAGAAAGATATATTGCTCATTTTGTATTAAAAATTTGTTGTGTATATGAAGTTACTTACTCCAAATTTTCAATGTCAATTTTTCTTCTTACAATCTGCCTACTATTGAGATCTCCAGAAATAATCACCTCCTTAACCGATCTTACACAACCTATATAATCTATGAACATAAAACAAGTTTAAGATAAATGTTTTTTTTACAAAGGACAATATATATAATCTATGAACATAAAACAAGTTTCCGATCTTACACAACCTATATAATCTATGAACATAAAACAAGTTTAAGATAAATGTTTTTTTTACAAAGGACAATATAGATATGCATTACTTGTTAGAACAGGATGCTGGATTTTACCCTGCCTATATAGTTGTGGTATCTTGAAATCAAGATGATTATACAAAAAAAAGTTAAAAAAATGGTTTGGAAAACCAACGGCTGATATATTTTCAGACTTCAAGTATCTTCCAAATCCGAGACTCGTCCCTGCTCTCAAGAGTCTGCTGCCACTTGCTTTCCTTTCGCAACTAAACTCGAAATCCTATCTCACGATCTAACCTCGAGGAATGAACTAAAGTACTCAATGTCACCGACATTCATATTTTCTTGTATAGCATTTCCGCACATTGAGACATCATAAGATAGATACTAACAATTTACATGAGTATTGCATATTTAAATTTGTTGAATGTACCTCTTTGTCAAGCAATAGACAACAATAGCCAGTCGGTTCTGGCCAGGGACATTTTAGGCTATCAATCTGCGATAGACTCGTGCTTCTAAGGTTTTATTTCGGTCCTTAGGATTAAGATAGCCAATGTTGTTCTCTACCATTCTAATGACAACATTAAATATAAACAAACTTAGTGCTGAACAAAAACATTGATAATAAAAAGCATCAACAACATCATGACAAAATTAATGTCAACAAAATGACTGTAACACCCCAATTTTGATAAGTTTCAGAAATAAACTTATATATTGCTATTAGAAACTTAGAAAAGTTCTTATGTTAGTATTTTTAGAGATAAGGACTTATAATGTAAAATACTTAACGAAAAGACTAACGTTGCAAGAGACTTAATAGCAAAAACTAAAGACCCTTAGATTGGTAAAATTACCATTGTACCCTTATGTATTATTCACCTCATAATTCAAGAGTTAGCCAAAACAACGCACATGTAGGTGTGTGTGTTTTGGAGGTGGTGTCTCAAGAAGAAAGGAGTGTATTAACACCTTTCTTCACTTTGAAGAATTATTTACAAATCAAGCATTAGTTAGTTTATTATCACAAGATTAATACAAGGTTTCAAGAATTAAGGTACAAGGCTCTTATGTTCAGCACGAGAAGTGTTATATGTTGTTGGTGTGTTCTTAGAAACATTCAAGTGTTAAAAAATTATATCTCTTTCAAGTTATGATTAAAGTTAAGTTCATATTAATGCCTTTCAAGTGTTTTATTCTTATTTGAGGTTATGAAAACCTAGACATGAATTATGGTGAATTTGATATTAGAAGTTTTAGTATTATGATAAAAACATTTCAAGAATAATATGGCTAATTTATGGTTATTAGTACAGAAATATTCATGATGCTAGTTTTTGTTGATGTTTAAGTATGCAAATTAAGGGGTGTTTGGCACTAGCTTATGAAGTGCTTAAATCAATAAGATTGCTTATAGAATTGTTGGAAAATGATCTTAATATGTTAAATAAGTTGAGATATAAGTTTGGTACATAGTAGAATAGCTTATCATGGGTTTTGGGTCATTTTTGACATATTTTAAAGTAATATCATCATGTTGAATTGAAATTTGTGCGACTTTGAGGGTTGTAGAAAATAGATGCTTTATTGTATTAATTGAGGTAAAAGCCATATTTTATCCATATGAGTCTACTTTCCAACCCAAGTGGTCTCAAAGTCTAACTCCAAGTTTAAGTAGGTCAAAGTTGCATATTATAGCAGACACCAAGAAATTCTGCACAAATAGCCTTTTTGTAAAAGTGTGTTTAATGATTATATATCAACTTATGTGATCATGTTTATGTTTTTTAGACCCAACACATGTTACATAAATGAACTAGTAATTTCTAATGGTATTAGAATGGTTATCATATGTTTAGGTGCTCTTGGAAAGCTTACAGAAGGCTAAATAAGACTTAGAGGCGAGTAATGTAATATTAGCTTCATGTTATTAGACTTAACATGATGTTGGAAGATATGCAAGGTTTCAGGTATAGCCGAAACAAACCATGTTTAGGATGCTCACAAGAAGCATCGTTTTCAAGTTTAGTGTGCCCAAAAAACGCATAAAAAGTCATGAATCATGCCTAAGAAATGCAAGGTATGGAATTCCTATAGAAGCATCCTTCATGGATGACCCGAGTATAGATAAAAACAGGCCTAGAAGTTATGTAGAGATCATGAAATTCAGAATCAAAAAATCCTATTCATGTCATGTATAAGTACCAAGACGACTACAAGTCGTACCATTCATGTCATGTACAAGTACTAACACGACTACAAGTCGTACCAATTATGTCATGTTGTTTACTATTATGTTCAAGTTATAATTGAAAGTATTATTATATTTATCTTGTGTTCACTTACTAAGTCCCAAACGCTACCGTTCTCGGTTCACATTTTATGTAGGTAAAAGAAGATAAGCGTTGAGGGGCTTGTAGATTGTATCTCGAAGTGCATCTTTGGAAGATAACGTAACGCTTCGGTATAGGTTACGAGCGAGTCTTACTCGCACTTTTATATTGCTTGTAACGCCTTATATTTTCCAAGTCTTTGTTAGCATCAAATATGTTTATGTTCGGTTTCAAGTTGTTTTAGAAGTGTATGAACAAGTTAACTAAGTATGGTCCAAAGCGGGAGTGTTTGGCAAACTCCCTACGTTTGTAGTAGAAAGCTTCCATTGCCATGGTTATGTATGAAACATTTCAAGTTATATTTTAAGTCTATGTGTTTAGTTACATATTTAGTTGTTATGAGTTTTGCGAAAATGGGTCAAAAATAAATGTTGTGCAGCTTGAGGCACTTGGTCGACACCGGCTAAAGGCTTTATAACGGCTTTGGCGGCTATGTGCATCGAAAGTTTTGTCATTTTGTAAATGGTGTATAAAATGAACCGGACCTTCGGGTGTCGTACCAACTATTGTTGGAAAGTTAATTGAGTCTAGTTTCATAATAAAATACTTTAAAGGTCCGAAACTTAATAGAAATATAAAAGTATATATGAGAAGTAATGCAAATTTACTTGAATCATGTTACGTTCAAAAAAAAAAAAAAAAAAAAAAAAAAACCTCGTCGAGTCACGAGCGTTTAAATAACGCCTTTAATAAGAAAACAATTCATGACTCTCACTCGACAAATGCGTCATAAAATTACCATGATACATCTTCTTATTAGTTTACTCTCTCGGATGAAAACCATGTCATATTTGTTTAATAATAGTGTAATGGAACATAATTTCAAATAATCCTCTGTAGTTTAAATTATTGTCGAAAGATTTTATAACACATATGTTTCCTAGTATTTGGCGACTTCACTAGTTTAAAATAGTTATATGCCATCGTAATCTTATCAAAGATAAAATCTAAGACGACCTCTACAAAACATTAAGTTTGAAAACAAACATTAGAAAACAAATATAAAGCAAATATGCAAAGAAACTAAAACAACAAAAAGCCCACAAAAGAGTATACACCAAAATCATTTCTTTGAAAACATCCAAAACCCACACATGGACTTTCGTAATCATCATGTATTTATTCAAAGCTAGAAAACATTTATTTTCAGAACAAATCTCAAGCAAACAAACATGAACCTAATCCAAACTCTACTATGAAAACAGGCTAATCAAATGGTGATACAATCATGCCGTTAATATATGCATCATAAAAAATCCAAAAACATAATGGTTAAAACAAAGCACATGCACACCAATAACAACTTCATACACCATAGATTTACCAAAACGGTTCAACAATAAGTTCCAATTTGTCTAACCTTCAATTACATGAATATGGCACACGAATACTTATACACAAACACACTAAGTTGCAACAAACAAAGCATCAAAGATTTAAAGCAAACCACATACTTATACATTCCAAATCACAAACTGAATTTCAACTTCTCTAACCCATAATTACAAACAAAACATGAAATAGTCGAATTGAAGAAGCAGATTAAAAAATTGTTTAAACATACCTGCAGATGAAAACCAAACCGAATGAGGCTAATATGTCGCACGACTGCACCAAAACACTAAAACATGCAACGAACAAAACATGTAACACTTGAAGTGAACTTACTTAGTTTCCATATCTGTAAACCCTTAAAACGTAAACATAACACATTAAATGCACTAACAAACCAAAAAGTCACAATAAACAAAGCATCAAAACGCGACTACAATGAAAACATGGAATAGTCGAATCACATTACGGTTTTATGTTCAAAACTACACCCACATTGACAAGGAAGATTAAAAAGCATCAAACATAATCGCAAATGAAAACCACTCCAAATGAAGCTAATATGGCACACGAATACACCAACACACTAAAACCTACAACAAACAAAACATGAAACAACTTAAGTAAACTTACTCAATTTCCATATGTGTAAACCCTAACCACGTAAACATAACACATCAAATGCACTAACAAATGAATATAAACTAAAATACACACTTATACCTTCCAAACCATAAACCGAATCTCAAGTTCTCTAAACCCTAATTGTAAACAAAACCTGAAACAGTCGAACGACATCACATAGTTACATGCTCAAAAATACACCCAAACTAAAGAAGTGGATTAAAAAGGTTGTTTAAGCATGCCTGCAAACCAAAACCACTCCAAACAAAGCTTCTAAAATCTTCTCACAATTCCAAATCGAAGATAAATGAGAAGATAGATAAGCCACCACTACTTGAAATCCCCACTAAACCTTCTTTGTATGTTATATATAGCTAATCACACTGATAATGGAATACGTGTGTTAAGTATATGACTAAACCAATAAATTAAGTGACAACTTAGTGATAAACACGCAAAAAACACACCTATTAATCCGAAGTACACGTGTTAAACATGCAACTAACCTCTCAAATTAAGTGGCAGCTTAGTGAAAACCCCACACACAATCACACCAAAACTAATTTCTTAATCTCCCCAAGCCGACGGCTCGGCTCGGCGTGTGAACAATGCCGGATCGAGCCGCGGCCCCACAATGCACCAAAGTTGTCCCACTTCCATGAGCCGAGCTTCAAATCAACGGCTTTAGAACAATGTCGACTACCATTTCATTGGTGTGGTTGGCCCAAAGAGAGGTTAGATAATCAATCTTCAAAGAATATGCTCAACTGCTCGTGAAACAAAACAAAGGTCGTGATAACATATACCACTTGGTGGTTACCTGATATCACTTGGAATCGTGATCACTTTCCAAAGTAAACTATTCGACCCTAATGCCTGGGTATCACGAATATCTACTTGGGATAAGACCAAATGCAGTTAGAGAATTAGGCACAATTCTATAACCCTTGCGCTTATAAGTGTTTAGTGTTTTCTGTGTCTTCTACATGCATAAACAGATCTCCTATTTATAGGAGGTTACTCTCAACTGTTCAAATGGAATTATGAGGATTAATCGGCCCATTAATCACCTCATAACTGTCCCCATTATATCCGTTAGTGGTTACATGACCAATTAAGCGTGGTCATAAAGAAGTTGTAATCGCCATTTGGCAAGATTTTCCATAAGCGATTTTCCACTAGCGATACTTTCCACTTGCGGAAAATACGACCTATCGGTGGAAACACCGCTTATCGAGACTTTCATAGTACTAGCAAAGGATACACCACTGGAAACACTCGCTTCGGTGGAAACATCGCTATCGCTGGAAACATCGCTTATCGATGGAAACCACAAGCGATTTTCCACAAGCAAGATTTTCCACAAGCGATTTCACCAAGACTACCAATACAAACCACTATTAGAGTCGGGTGTTCATGGACCTTATGGGTGTACACTCCGTACCTCCTAACCCATTACAAGGTGTGAACTAATCCCACAAGTGCACTAAATTTTCCAACAATCCTCCCAAATTTAGTTCACTTCTGCATGAAAAATAAACATCAATCAAAACATGTGCATAAACGTAAATGTCCCGAGGATTGAATTTCCATCTTACTAAATTACACGTTCAAATATTCGAGAATCGGGGTGTTCTAAGAATTGAACCTTCAACCCATTTGAATACCGAAGATAAAATACACACAAGTTTTCAAACACTTAAAAGCTCCGACACTATACAAGCCATGTGTCCATATCTGATTCATAAATGTTGTAAAAGCTAAAGTTCAAAGCTTCCTCAAGCGGCAAAACTTCAACATTTACGTAGGTGGTTCCTCTTTATTCATGCTCCCGCCAAGCACTTTTTAAAGAAAAATTAACCATTAAGTAAAGACTTCATCCTCCTTTCGGCAGGTTCGAGCACAACCTTGGGATGTAAATAAACATGTGCTCAGGTCCATCGAATGTTCGACTTTCCACATTGAACTCGGCTCCCAAGTTTCCTTAGGAGGAGTTGGGTGTCCTAGCATTCGATGACTAAGTTGGACTTAAACCCATCCCTTTAGCGAGACTTTATAACCAAGTCTCTAGCCGCACCTTCACAAGTGATCGACTAAGTTACATTGAGATCTCACAAACTCTATAGATACCACCCCATTCATGATAAGCTCACGAATCATGCTATGTCCGATACCTAAGTGTCTAGACTTACCATTGTACATCCGGCTATAAGCCTTAGCCAATGTAGTCGCACTATCACACCGGATAGAAATAGGTGCTATAGGTTTAGGCCACAATGGAATCTCAAGAAGCAAGTTTTTCAACCATTCACTTCTTTACCAAAGAATGCTAAAGCCACAAATTGATTCCATTGTTGAACCGGTGATGCAAGTTTGTTTCTTGGATGCCCAAGAAATTGCACCTCCACCAAGTAGGAATACCCACCCACGGTAGATTTAATTATCTTGATTATTCTTGATCCAACTTGCATCGGTGTAACCTTCCAACACGATGGGTAACCAAGATATGAGAGACTATAATCCATAGTTCTCTTCAAATACTTGAAGAGCCTCCGAACCGCTTGCCGTTGATGAGCACTAGGATTACTAGTATACCGCTCAATTTTCCCACCGCAAAACCAATGTCGGTCTTGTACAAGTCATGGCATACATCAGCGACCAATTACCCTAGAATACTCAAGTTGAGATACTGACCTTGCCATGATTAGGCATCGACTTCTCACAGTATCCATAGGTGTACTCATCGAGTACAATCAAAGTAATTGAATTTCTCAACACCTTCTCAATATAATGAGACCGAGATAGAAATTCTTTTACTTTCATGTTTAATCCTTATACCAAGGATAACATCGGCCTCCCCATGTCCTTCATGGAGAACCTTGATGACAAAAATTCCTTTGTCGGTCAACTTGATTTTGGTCGGTGCCAAAGATCAACATGTCATCAACATATAGACAAATGATGACTCCTTTACCGATTCATCAAATTTGCTATATACACATTTGTCGACCGGTTAAGAACATAACCACTAGACAAAACCACTTCATCAAATTTTTGATGCCATTGCTTATTTGCTGCTTTAGTCCATAAAGAGACTTAATCGGTTTACACACTTGTTTTCATTGCCGGCAAGATGAAGCCCCGAGGTTGGTTCATATAAACCTCCTCTTCCAATTCACCATTCAAGAAAGTCTGTCTTCACATCCATCCGATGAATAACGGATTGAATTGATGCCAAGGCAATCATCAGCCTTATGGTAATCGACACGAGCCACAAGGGCATAAGTATCAAAATAGTCTATTCCCGACTTTTGTTTAAAGCCCGAATGACTAGTCTAGCCTTGAACTTTTCAATAGTTCCATCTACCTTCATTTTTCTTTTGAAAATCCATTTGCAACCCGAGGCTTGCAACTGGTGGTAGATCAACCAACACCCAGTGTTGTTGCCCATGATAGAATCCATCTCATCATTGATTGCTTCTTTCCGAAAGCAATATCTCGGGACTTCATTGCTTCTTCAAATGTCTTGGGATCATCCTCAACAATGAAGCAATAGGAGTATTGGTCCGAAACCTTATCCTTGTTCCTTCAACTAAGTACGTTGAAACTCGGGTCCAAATGATTTTGGAGTCCTTACCTTTTGCTCTTTCTCGAGCACGTGTTCGAGTTGTTGAACCACAACCTCATCGAGGACCACCGATGGTTCACCATCGTGACCTCTCGATACACCAAAGGTCATGAGTTCCATTAGTAATCCTCGACTTAGTCTAGGGACCGATGAGAATCTATTCTCATCAAAGTCTGCATCCTTGATTCAATAATGGAGTTAATTGAAACATATTCATTAGGTTCAATAACATAGAACCTAAAAGCCTTGGAATGCTCAAGATATCCATCAAAGATGCGATCAATGCCTCTTTCACCCAAAGTTTTCAACTTTGGATCGTGGAGTCTTACAATGACCCTACAACCCCAAACCTTGAGATAATTCAAGTTGGGTTTCCTTTTAGTCCGAGTTCATAAGGGTAACCTTGTTCCTTTTGTTGGGAACCCTATTTAGCAAATAGCAAGTCATTAACATAGCTTCACCCCTAACCCTTGACTCGATCCTGAATATGACAACATGGAATTAACCATCTCCTTCAAGACCTGTTTTCCTTTCGAAATACCATTTCTTTGAGGAGTATAAGGGCGATCGTTTCATGGATTATTCCAACAGATCGAAAGTATCGAGTATCCATGTACTCACCTCCCTATCGATCCTTAATCTTTGATCAAAGACCCAAGTTGTAATTCAACTTCGCTTTTAAATACTTTGAATTTATCTAATGCTTCATCCTTGGTATGTAACAGATAGACATAACAAAATCTAGAAGCATCATCAATAAATGTCACAAAGTACTTCTTATTCCCCAAAGAAGGAGTGGCATGCAAATCACACAGTCATTGTGAATAAGCTCCAAGATCTTAGTCTCACGACTAACACCCTAAAAGGGTTTCTTGGTTATCTTGGTCAACATGCAAGTTTTACACTTTTCGGTGTCCATGTCAAAAGCAGGATTAAACCATACCTAGACATATCTTGCATCCTTTTATAGTGAACATGACCAAGTCTAGCATGCCAAAGGGTAGAATTAGTCCGATCATATGTGGTCACAAAAGTCAAATAACACCGCTGCTGGTAATATTAAGCCCAACATTTGATTACATAAATAACCAAAACCAATAAAAACACCACATTTAGAAAGAACAAATTTATCGATTCAATAACTTGTTTATATCCATGATTATTCAAAACACTACTTGAAACCAAGTTCTTCCCGATATCGGGACATGAATAACATTAAACAAAGTTATAATCTTTCCCGAACTAAACCTAAGATCTACACAACCACGACCATGCACCAAGGTCATTGACTCATTTCCCATGTGAAGAATAGAACCATCATTCGGTGACTCATAAGTCTTGAACCGCCTTCTATCTTTACACATGAACTGTTGCACCGAGTCAACCCACCACGCAACATCATCATCCTACACATAAAAGATTCGATACATATGTAACATAATAAATCGAAAAGACTTATTAAACATATTCGACCTTTCAATTGAGTTGGTGAACCACCACCCTCGAACCATTAGTGCTCGATCCATTGGCTTTACCACCAACTTTAACACCTTTGCAATCCCTTTTAATGTGACCGGTTTGCCACATTTCCAACAAGTAGGTGTAGCCTTCTTGTTAGGATTTGCCCTTGTGTTGTCATAATATTTGCATTTGCCTTTGTTGTCATTGTACCGTGGAGTTGTTATGCTCCACCATATTGACAACAGATGCACCAAAGACATTGCTACTCTTTGGCTTGTCATTATCCCGCACCTTGAGAGATTCCTCAATGCGCAGATGATCGCCTAACTCAACCGAGTTAACTCCTCTTTCTTATGTTTCAAGGTATGCTTGAAATCTTTCCAAGAAGGAGGAAGTTTATCAATAACACAAGAGACCTGAAATAGCCTCATCCATGTGCATATTGTGTTGTGTAAACCTTCCAAGTATTCCAAGAAGTTCATTGTATTGTTCCATAACCGGTCTTGAATCGGTCATTTTGTAATTTGTGAAATTACTAACAAGGAACTTCTTACTTGATGCATCCTCGACCTTATATTTGGCATCCAAGGAATCCCACATTTCTTTGGAAGATTCAAAGTTCGATAAATATCAAACAAAGAATCGAGACATACCATCTGAATAAGACCTCGATCCGTAGTCATCATTCTCCCACTTGCTCCTCCTCCCGATCCGCTCCACAAGTAGCATCATCACCATCATCGTGGAATTGGAGTAGTCGGCACATAGACCACACTCATGCTTGACACAGAAGTGCATCTTGTTATGCCACCTCCTAAAGTCCACCCCTTCAAACTTGTCCAGCTTAGCAAAGTTTGAAGCCATGTGTTTCATTGCAGCAGTTGCCATTGATTATCACAAAATAGTTTACTTTGATTGTTGGTGTGGTTGGCCCAGTAGCAAGGTTAGATAATCAATCTTCAGCAGATATGCTCAACTGTTCAGCAGAAACAAAACAAAGGTCAGCAGTAACATATACCACTTGGTGGTTACCGGATATCACTTGGAATCGTGTGATCACTTTCCAAAGTAAACTATTCGACCCTAATGCCTGGGTATCACAAATATCTACTTGGGATAAGACCAAATGCAGTTAGAGAATTAGGCACAATTCTAGAACCCTTGCGCTTAAAAGTGTTTAGTGTTTTATGTGTCTTCTACATGCATAAACAGATCTCCTATTTATAGGAGGTTACTCTCAACCGCTCAAATGGAATTATGAGGATTAATCGCCCATTAATCACCTCATAACATCCCCATTATAGCCGTTAGTGGTTACATGACCAATTAAACGTGGTCATAAAGAAGTTGTAATCGCCATTTAGCAAGAATTTCCATAAGCAAGATTTTCCACTAGCGGTACTTTCCACTTGCGGTGGAAACACCGCTATCGATCTTTCATAGTACTAGCGGTGGATACACCACTCGTGGAAACACTCGCTTTAGTGGAAACATCGCCTATCGCTGGAAACATCGCTATCGCTGGAAACCACAAGCGGTACTTTCCACAAGCAAGATTTTCCACAAGCGACTTTCACCAGCACTACCAATACAAACCACTATTAGAGTCAGGGTGTTCATGGACCTTATGGGTGTACACTCCGTACCTCCTAACCCATTACAAGGTGTGAACTAATCCCACAAGTGCACTAAATTTTCCAACAATTTCCACTTCAGTAAATGCTAGATATTATAATGTTGTTTTAGAAAACTGACTGAACTAATTCTAACAATTTTCTTAAACTTCGACTAAAAGTGTTGATTTTCTAAACTTATTTGTACTTATTTAAGAAAAAAACTAAAACATTGGGATAACAAATGTGAAAAGGTATGAAACTTAGGGATCAAAATGAATATAATCAAAGATAATCAATCATCTTCCTCGACTATATGAGGTCTGTAACTCTTTATATTTTTACTTTGAAATCGCTTGAAACTAATATCTATTACATTTATATAAAGTCACTTAAACTTAAAGATATAGTGTCATCAAATTTATGTCAAACCTCATATTAAATCAACCTCGCATTTTGTAACATCGAAGGCCCCAAAAATTCAGGGCTTGTACGCTTGTGCACTCTACACACATTCAAATCCAGCCGTGAATAAGATATAACATTAATCATTTGTTTAGAACTTCAAATAATTTATCGTTGTTTTGAATTTAAAATACAAATTATTATCTTTCCAACTAAATATCACACATAAGTTTTAAATTTTTAAATCAATACAGTTATTTGTAGAATTTTAGAGAAAATACATGAAATTTTTTTATATTGAAACTTGCTTGATGTTGTAACATATTGGTTTTCACAATCACACAAGTAAGCTCAATATGGGCGTATGGTTTAGAGAGAGAAAGTGAAGGTTCTAGAGAGATAAAACAAATGGAAGGTTGGATTACCAAATGAACATCCAACCCTTTCCCTTGTGGGGAGAGGGCTATTTATACAAATGACTACGCCCTCCTTCGGGCTGTGGATCAGGCATACAGTGGGTAAAGACCCGTCCTTCTTCCACGGTGTTACTTACACTACTACTAATCTAACTAATATACTATTACGTCTACGAGCTATAATATGCTAAACATACGTTGGGGTGACCGACACTTCAGTATGGATTTTCTAAATCCTAACAATCTCCCCCTAAGGGAGGTCACCCCAATAATTACATTGAAAGAGTCTTAGCAATTAATCAATAGTCTTTGATGCTCTAGCTCGTAGACCTTGTAGTTGCAAAGCTTTAACATCGTGTAATAGTAGTGATTCCATGACTTGGAGTGATTCATAGATATGTGATCAGCAACACAAAATCTCTAAATTATCCATTGTTGTGTTGCAATCATGTGAATTTATGACTTTTGGACCGACATGCTCACATTCTGGATCATGATATCTTCTTATCAGAGTTGCGGAAGCTTTTATTGATTCATGATATTTGCGGCAGAAAGGTAAGCATGGAGTGAAAACATCGAGCCGATTGATGACGATATGCACTTATCATGATTTCTTTAGAAATGAATGTGTTGTGTGAGCATGCGGTTATGGATTGACGCCTCAATTGTGATCACCGCAATCTCGCCGAGTTCCCGCATACAAGCTAGCAATAAAAGCGCACGAAAGTGTCTTTGATCACTTTCGTTGAATTGAGGTACACGCCCACGTTGCCCGTTAATCGATTACCAAGATCGCCTCGTGATCGTAGTATTCAAGAATCTCCTTGATAGGATTTCGCGTTGCTCTAGTTGTTCTCAAACCGAACGCCTCAAAGAAGACAACATGGAGTGAGTGAACCAAGAATTGAGGTTTTCGATTGAAGAAAATGATTTGAAAACAATCTGTATTGCTTATCGAAAAGCATTTTGCAATACAACGAAGGTTTTATATTGGAAATCAATTTTCAATCACAAACACCTTTTGATTTTGAAAACATACTACACAGTCGACGTGCTAAAGAAAAGAATTTTTGTGCACATCGACCGGTTTTTCAAAGGTATCCGTCGATCCATTTCCTGTACCAAGGTTGATTCAAGGTGTGAATCGCCCCATCGTTTCTGTCCAGTTGTCACATGTTTGATCTATTGGATAGATCTCACATGTCACCTACCAAGAGCTTGTTTGATGTTGGCTTTATAAGGTTTTCCATCTTCATTGTGAATATGTGAACATATCACTCAGATGTTCTGGCAATACCACAAGGATAATGAGTAGGACTCTTAAGATATATTCTCACTTTTCATATTGTGTGAAACAGTGAGTCTTCATTGATTGTGTCCTATTGAGATTTATTGATGATCTTGTAGCTCTAGACTCAATAGTGCACATTTGGTTCCTATGTCGGAGACTAGGGAGAGGGTCTCATTCTTCAATATCAACAATCTCTAAGAGAAAGTCGATAGATAATTTAGGTTCCCCGTGAAAATGAAACAAGTCCTTTTAAGAGGAACTTGAGTAGCTTGGGAAGTTGTAGTGCGATGCGTCCGGGTCCATGACGTCTTGTCTTCAATACCGGTGTTACCTTGGTAACCACCAAGAGCATATGAATTGAACCCGGTTTCGCCTAAGGTTGAAATAATGGAGGCCATTTCTTTTCACCCTTTTCTCATTCATTTCTTTTTCATTCTTCAACCCCTTCAAGCTTCGAGATTTCATAACTAGAACCTTGTTGGGTTTGTTCCATTCTAGCTCTATCTCATCCGCACTCTTCCCATTTCTCACTTTTCTCCTTTTTTCATCATACCTAAGGACTTCTACACTATCTAGTGAATTATCCCTGGGTAGATCCCTCCGGCTCTGGCGGGATCATGGGAACGAATACCTAGCCTAACCATCCTTATATATCCATTCATAAAGTAAATTTGGTCGGTCTTTTGGTATCGTTCTTCTGCCATTGAAACCACTTGAAAACCATTTGAAATCAATACAGGTACTTGTGATACAAGATCAAAGCATTTTGTACCTGAATTGTTTTTGATATTTTAGAAAAGCTCCCCCTCAACATGTGCATCATAGATTTGAAATTGCTTTAGCACATGGAGGCAAGAGGACTTGAGAATCTCAGATTAAGAATAAAGAATTCACCTCTTTGATCAACATTTTCAAAAAATATCAACATCACTTTCCCGATCAAAATTAGTATTTTAAATACTTTGTGAAAGATATTTTGGGAAAGGATGTGGTTTTCAAAAGCTCCCCTTGATGTGAAGACTATTTGATACATTTTAGAGCTTACAGGGGAAATATGATGCAAAATTCACGATTGTTGTAGCCAATGAAACCTTTTAAAGTTACTATCAAGGTACTCTTGTGAAAGGAACTTTTATATTTACTACCTTGATAGTTTTGTCAATTTTCGAAATGCTCCCCCTCAATGTGAGCTTCGATACACAAAAAAGGTTTAGCACATAAGAGGAAAGATGCTAATGTATATTGAGTCTTGAAGATCATGTTTTATTAGATTGCATATTTATATCACATTTTCTCCCCTGATCAAAAATTTCAAATCCTTTGAGATTTTGGATCTCAAGTGATTTAAATATGTAATAAAATCTTGTTGGAGAAAAATGTGTCTGGTTTTATTTGATCTGAAACAAAACACTCCTAAATTCCCTCTTCAGAACAAAGGGGAACTACAAGCCAGAACCTATCACTACTATATACATTATAGTTATTGTTGTTCATAGTATAATCACCACATTACACATAATATTAACACAACATAGCTACTAAAGTACGATGTCTTCATTACATTCTTTGAAGTAGCTTGTAGTGTCCTTCACGCACTCTCCCACCCACAAAACTTTCAAGGTCATGGAAAATCTTTCTTGTCTTAAGTCTTCGTCCGATAGCAAAGAATGAAATCTTCACACCTTTACATCATGTTCCGTCCGAACCTCGTGTTGTTTCCCGGCTTCAAATTGACCTTGAACTCCTTTACCCTTTAATCCAACACTTCTTCGACCATCTTGAGCATACCATCACTGGACTTGTATAGCTCACACAGCCTCAGTAGCATTCTTGAGCCATATTTATCAGTAAAGATAACTGCTCTTGGAGAGTCAATCACTGAGTAGTCGCGTCTGAATTCATGCCCAGAGGCTTCCCATTGAGGTCCGGTGAGATTGACCTGAGTCTGGTAGCTTTCTATACCAAGTTGAAAATCACCTACTCTTTGTCGTATCACCAACCCCCTTATCCATAGATTGACCGCAGAGAGAGGGACTTCTTTTCTCGAACAGTGAGATGGTCAAGATGCCTTGGAGGTTCAAAGGTACAGATCTTCAAAGTCACTGGAGCAAGTGCTTGAAGTCATTTTCTTCAATAACATGGTCTTTCAAGTCACTCTTCTCGTGACGATCTTCTTCAAATAATCATAGCCATAAATTAGGAAGATTTCCACACGACCACATTTAGAATTCGCAGACTTGGATCGTCTTGTTTTGCTTCTTTTCTTCACCATGTCTTTCAATGTAGAATTTCTTCTTTTGAACCACCAATGAGAAATGCCGTATGAGGCAACAATGTCATATACTTGTTCTTTGTCTATCCGAAATGATCGGTACCATCCGCTCAAGACACGGATCTAAGTAGGTTGTAGCTTTCATCTTGGAAATAGATAAGGCTGGTCTTCTTCCTTCGTTCCAAAGACGTAGGTAGTCCAGTCTCGGTTGAAGAAGAATTTCGATTGAATAGTCTTCATCCGTGTTCACCGCCAAGAGGAAGAGGATTGTTGACATTAAAACGACTGATATTCTCATCAACTTGATCAGTCAACATCTTGTGGCATTCTTCCATCTGGTATTGATGATGACCGACATCTGAATGAAAGACTTTGACAATTTCATAGGCTAGCCCTTCAAGATTGTTGATCCCAGTTGAGCAAACGATCTAATATAGAAACTGACTTAAACAAAGAACTTATTAAGTATTACGCGGAATTTAATACTTAATCTTAAGAAGAAGAACAATAAACATTCAACACCTCAATATTATTATTATTACGAATACTCTAACAAGTATTAGGGTTTTACAACCTTGAAGTGTATCGACCTTAGATATAAAACATACGTATATCTAATCTAACCTAGGACCTCCTTTTATAGGCTAAGGAGTCCTTTACATAATACAATACGTAACCTACAACTTAAACAAAGAACTTATTAAGTATTACGCGAATTTAATACTTAATCTTAAGAAGAAGAACAATAAACATTCAACACCTCAATATTATTATTAATACGAATACTCTAACCAAGATTAGGTTTTACAACCTTGAAGTGTATCGACCTTAGATATAAAACATAATGATATCTAATCTAACCTAGGACCTCCTTTTATAGGCTAAGGAGTCCTTTACATAATACAATACGTAACCTACAAGATAAATATCTTTTCCATATTTATCTAATACATAATACTAAACCGACTAAACAAGACTAGCAGTGGTTACAATACATTATCCATGGTTATACAATACTACTAGCCGTGGTTTGTCATCATCTGTGGTTCCATTCTTCTATCCGTGGTTATATCAATTCTGTCCGTAGTTCCAGTACTTAAAATAATTCTTGATCCAAGGAACCAAAAACCCAACAAAGATCTTTGGGAGTGATTGACGAGATTCCCTTCTTTTCACAAAACCATTTCATGAAGCTTCCCATATCACCAGTGATATGTAAAAGTGAATCTTCCGAGGGGCTTCATAGTTGGTCAGTAATGGTTGTTGCCCGCTTATTGTCGGGATTATCGAGTCGACTCGTGAATGGCCCATGAAGGTTCGTGGAGTTTGAGGTCTTTCTTTGGTAAGCCACTTTGAGACATATCCTTGGATGGTGCAGCTCTAGATGTTTTGATGCGTTTACCCTCAATATAAGCGTCCCACCAATCTTCATCTTCAGTAACTTTAGGTATATGCTTGGTGGAAGCGTCATCATCTTCTGATTCTGACTATGGTATGATGTAAGATTCTTCATTCAGTATTTGCTCTTCTGGGACAGTGGAGAAGGTGGGTGTGAACCGAGAATCAACAGTGGTCCATGCAGTAGAAGTCTTCTTAGACCTTTGACCACCCGATGAGCCAGTTTGGTTAGAAGGTTCTTGTGGAGGTGTTGGCGGATTTGTCTTTTGAGTCGTAGCAGTGCCAGAAGATCCACCAGTTCCAGATGTTCCAGCTCCACCAGTTGGAGGAGGAGGAGGTGGTGGAGATTTTGGTACTCCAGACTTGGACTCCATCAGTACAGTTCTTCTTTTCTTCTTTCCCTCCCTTTCACGAATGTCCTCCAGAAACTATAGGTGATTATAATGCTTTATTGATTCTTCGAGCGCCTCATATAATTTCTTATGAACTTCGTCCAAATGCTCTCATACGTCGTACATTCTATCAGAGAGAACTGATCTCATATCTGAAATAGGAAAATCCTTAAACCGTTGAAGCAGCGGAGCTTTCATTTCCCATTCTACAACATCTTTTACTTTTGATTCAATGGCATTTGCCACTTCAGTGTCAAAGTTGAGGTTCTCCAGCTTGGATACACGACGATCTAGATACTTAACGGATTCGGGCAAATGGTGCTTCTCGAGGACCTCGATTCTCTTAAGTGCTTCTTCAAGAAGTTGCTCTGCAGTTTTGGCGGGAGGTGGTGAAGCTGGTGGTGTGACAAAGTCACTAATAGTGACAACAGTTGGAGGAATGGTAGCAGGCTCGGGTGGTGGAAGTGCGGTTGCTTGAGCAGGAGCGGGTGGTGGAAGTGCGATTAATGGAGTTGTTGATGATGAAGTGACAATGGGTGTTGACATCGGAGGAATAGTTGATGTGTCTTGCTAGATAGTGACCGAGAACATAGACTCAACTTCTTCTTTTTAATCGTTTTGCTTGTCAGACTCGATGTCTGAGGGTCTGTCCTTTAGGAATTGATCACCATACGTAATGTCGGGCTCAAGATTCTTTAGTGATGACAGAGATCCTGAGACATGTTTGCTTCTTCTAGACGCACTTGTTCCTCGAGATCTTGGCATAAGAATCTCCTCGTGAACCTTCCAGCAGCTTCATTTCCCCAACCTCTGTAACTTGTCCGCTGCTGTCCATTTGTTCATTCTCGCCTCAAGATCGAACTGCTTTTTGTAGAAGGTGCAGATTCCTGACTTTCTGACTGAGTGTCACTATAGGCATGAGTTTCCTCCTATGTATCAGACACATCCTTTTCCACTCCAAAATGTTTTTGAGCTGAGGATGATTCAACGCTTCTTTTCTTGAGCTCAAATTGCGTTGTCATTTCTGGAGTCGGAGTGGAAATAGTCAACAACATCTTAGCTGCTTGTTCAGCTTCTTCTCCAACAATTCCTTTGCCTTTGCCTTGTGCAACGGGAGTGGTTTGGCGTGGTGCTGACTCAGGTTCTCGTATCGTGACCCCTCCCACTGGTTGTCTTTGAGGCATGTCAAGACTTTCCAGGCTCAGTTGGATTCCTTGTTGCAGTGCAGCTTTGTCTTCATCCATTAATCTCATCTCTCTCTCAGGTACCTTGGACCCCTTTTCATTTCCCTTTCCAGTATATCTCTTTCTCCTTTTTGGCTTCTGAGTAGGAGAGTCAGCAGATATAGATCTATCTTGTCTCTTTTTAGGAAGACTTTCGTATTTGGGTTGAGTGGGAGTTGGATTGGGTGTGTCATCAGTGGCTGTGCCAGAGGCCTTCTTTAAGTATTTCTTGAAATAATCTGCCTTCTTGATTCTTTCAGTGAGAAGAGCTTCAGGTATTGGCATGCCAAAGATCTCTTTGTTAGTTCCTTTGGCAACATATTTCAGGTTACCAAGCACAAATTCATTACTCGCCTCATGTAGGACCGATTCACTTCTCGGATTGAACATATTTTTCTGTTGCAAGTATTGGATGATTAACTTTGAGAACCGAATGCTAGGAATCACCCTCTTGTTGCTGGATTTCCTTCCTTTGACTTGATTCAAGAAGTTTTGTCTGTCAATGAGGAATGTGTCCATAGCCAATGAGAATTCTTCCCAAATGCGTTCAGCGAAATCGATATTCCTCCTTTTAACAATTCCCCACACGATTTGTAAAATTGGGGCCCTTACTCTGTCAAACCCTGAAGTTTTGCCGGTTAAACATAGGTTGAGGATGGTGGCAATGGCTCTCCATGGTTGATACATATCGTTGGTGATTATTGCAGAAACCTTTGTTAGTTTCATGGGATATCCCAATTCTTCTACAAAGTCCATTAGTTCATCAGCAGTTGGTGGTGAAACAAATGGATTAGCAGGATCTCGTGGAGTGATTCCAAGGTTCTCCCTAAGAGTCTCTATGTCGATATCATACCACTTGTCATCCAGCTTACTAGAGTATGTGGCAGTGATCTTGTCCCAAGTTACGGTGTTCCAGAATTATTGTAGATAAATGGCAGGAATAGTACACCTCATGGTCAAGGCACCAAAGAAGTTGGTGTTCTTCAGGATATCTATAGCAATTCGGTAGATAGGGTTTGGTTGGTTTCTGTCCACATCTATGTAGCAGTTGCTTTTAGCAATGTCTACCCATTCATTATGTGGAAGAATTTCTTCCTCGGTAAGTACTATAGGTGGAGAATTGGTAGCAAGATTTTTAGAAGAAGTTGTGCCTGCCATTGTAATTCTGTAGATCACACACAAAACAACAACAATATCCGGAAACTTAGTTAGGTTAGATGAGATCACTGGATCAACCTTATAGCAACTCCATATCTTAGACATTAAGTGTGTGATATAAGCGAATGAACGAGCATACACACATTAGTAAGAGCAACATGAACAAGGTAGAGACGTATCAAGTGTAGGACACATACAGGCATCACATAGCATAGACAATGGAAAAAGGGTAAATGCACATAGACATAGCAGATACACGATCGACACACAATGACCAAGTAGGTACAATGAGGAAAACAGTATGTTGGACTAATCACACGGAGATAAACATGGAATAGACAAGTCGCATCAGACGAATCGCACACTTGAAAAGACAAATTGCTTTAAGGACAAATCGCATAAATTCAAGGACAAGTCGCATCGGTCAAATGCAGTCAAAAAATCGCACTCGTTAAGACACATAGGACAAATCGCATCCTACAAATCGCTTAAACTTAACAAGTCGCATATGTAACGATAATAACACTTTAAGGACAAATCGCATAGGTCAACTGTAGTCAACAAATCGCACACATCAAGATGCATGAGACAAATCGCTCAAAGCAAATCGCATTCATCAATTATGACAAGTCGCATATAGAGTGTAAAGAGACAAATCGCTTTACTCAATTGATACGACAAATCGCATCAATAAAATTAAGGTGACAAGTCGCTTTAACAAAATTATATGAGACAAATCGCATACTTAAGATGGTAGAGACAAAACGCATTAGAGCAATCATACGACAAATCGCATACAAGCAACTTAAGACAAATCGCTTCCAAGAACACTTAACGAAATAACCCAACAACAATATCAATAACCACTATTGATGACACAGGCATACATAATCCATTAAGATGATGCAATATCACATAATAAACACATGTTTGTAATAAAATCACAGATTCACAACACTCCAACTCACCAATTATCCAAGTTCATCATATTTACGCATACGAGGGGGAGAAACATCAGTTCAATCTATCCAATCTATCCAATCCTACTCAGTACTCATGATACCCTAAAGCATACCCATCTTCAAACTATACCAATTAATATATATATATGCATTGAAACAAACCTAGATGAAGAATGGGTCGAGGGAAAGAGCACGAGAGATTCTGTAGATAAAATATAGTTAGAGTGATGCATTAAGCAAGATTGTAAGATGAAACATGCGTGTTACTTGATCAGAAAACTTACCACAAAAACGTTGTTATGTCAAATCGCTTTGAAGAAAAAATTGAGAGAGAAACGTGTGGAAGTTTGACCAAGAATATGAAATGTTTGACCACAACACAAATCGCATCATTATTTATACCATGATTTAAGTTTTGACAATTGGCACAATCAGTCATTGTTTTAACAAATCGCATACTAAATAGAGTTAGGACAAATCACATCAAATAAACAATAACCCAGTCGCATTCATTTCCTAATATTGACAAGTCTCATGCTAAACATATCATGGACAAACCACATATCACATAGCACATATAAGAACATAATTTGGCACAACAATTAAATCAGACTAAGTATCATGCATCAACAAAACTGAAGTCACAGTATATCACAGAAACTTATCAAATGGGAATCATGTAGAGACAAGTTGACAGTCAGAGAAGGCAGATTGAAAAATTCTCCCCCTCAATCAATGTCACGGATTAAGTGTGAGTGAACATTGATTGAATTAAACTCATGCAAGTAATAGAGAACATCTGAATAATGTAAGTATGGGTAGACATGTATAAAACAAAAAGAGTAGAGCTTCATTCAAATCGCATCTAAGGACCCGTCATTATTGAATGACATTTCTAGGACCGTAGATGTTATCGATACTAGAAGATACATCTTTATTTGACTATTATAAATGAAATTGTGTGGAGAAATATATATATATATATATATATATATATTAATTTTTTTAATATATAAAAGATGTAAGTCAATTATCCAAGAACCGATGAGATACGAGTCCACGAGCATAGGCGATCAGGAGTCATAGTACAATGTAAGTCAATTCTGACAAGCTAAGATTCCCGAATGAGTAGTCTTCAGTTCAGTTGAAAACCAAGTCATGATGTTCATGATTGAATTGAGCATTGTACCTGAAAAAGACTGAGGAGTATCTGCACTAATAGCATATGTAGAATAAAATTTGGATGGGTTAGTAGCAGTTATCTCCTATTCATTGGGTGTTTTACAGTCAGGCCTCGGGATGTCATTAGTGGCCAGTGTTCTGATTGGGATCCAATTGAATCCAACCTTCTTAAAAAAATTTCCCGTGGGCATCCACTTAAGACAGGAGCTAGAGGTGTGATTCCATATGGATTCAACGTTCTTAAACAATCTACCAGTAGGCATCCATTTAAGACTAGAGCAAGTAGAGTTAAATCTCTTAGTCACAGTAGAAGATGTGCCATTTCCCTATTCTAGATTTTATACATTTTGCTGTTAACGAGTTCCTTAGGGGAGTGGTCAGACATTTGATACTTCTTAGGTGCACTAGATGTTCTTCTTACATTCCTGATCTTAGAGCTTCGAGCATTAAACTGAGAATTATCTTTCATTTTATCGGAATGGATTAGAGAAGTGACTGATTTTGGCAAAACTGTGTTCTCATCAACTTGGGAGGCAAGCCTTAATTTTGAGGGTTTAAATCTTTCTGACTTAAATGCATTAGGCTGCCTAATTACAGATCGTTCTTTTGTAATTTGTGAAATTGGCTTCCCCAAGGTTGATGCTTTTGCAAACTTAGTGTTCACTCCATTTCCAATAATTTTTCTAAGCTCATTTTTTAAGGAAACTATCGTGAAGCTCTTATCCTGAAGTTTCGCTTTGAGGACATCAATGTCAGCTATCAAAGAATCTGTATGATCTAAGGGCTTGTTCAGATCCTCTTTAGTAGGGACACATTGTTTAAATTGTATCTTCCTTAGAGACTCATGTTTCCTTAATAAATTGGCCACACATAATGCTAATTCATCATTCCTAGCTTTGACCGAATCATTAACCTCAATATTATGCTTGTTCGTACCCATATTAATTTCCATATGTAATTACGAGATTTGTTTTTCGATTACATATGGTTGAATCTTTGTCTTGAAGTCGGGTTTTAATCGGTTAATTTCAAAAATTCTCGAAATTCGACAATTACGGATTTATGCAAGGTTTTGTAGCAAGAAAATTTTCTTCCTTGTTGTATTGCAATTTCGAGAAATGCAATGTTTTCAAGAATTGAGTATTTGTTTGAAACTTCATTGAAAATTTTCTTGTCAACCACATTGTTAGTCGTGATATGATTTATCGACTCGACCTCGATTCTGAGGACATTTCACCACATGTTCCGTGAAATCATTAGTATGAATGCATTAAGCACATATGGATTATCAATAAGTGTTACCGAAGATTCTGCACTCAACGAAGATTCTGCGCCCAAAGTTTGTTCGTTGAATATTTTCCACTCAGGATCCTTCTTTTGTGAGGCAAAATTATCTGAACTGCTTGTTGCTTCCATTGTTGATGTGTACAGACATCGGGTTTCAAGACTACCCAGAGATTACCCAACTCTCCACACTTCTCCATTGATTGCATCCCATGTTCATTCATGTGATCACTGTTATGTACTTCTTCACATTGTCCATAATGTGGATGAATGTATCAATGAACTCATGGATTTCCATTCCAGTATGTTTTTGAAAGAAATTCCATCAAGTGTTGATCGAATCTATTTGAATATTCCCCATCGATGAATGGCTGAAATTGTTTGTAGATTACTTGAAGAGCTGCACTGGAACCATCCTTTTGAACCTTTTTATTAGTAAGTTGTAGCTTCAATTGTTCTAAGTTCAACAACAAGGTTCTAGTCAATGTGGATAAATCCTGACGGAAGAGGGCACTACATGTTCGATCCATAATCATGGATAAAAGCTGTACGAGGTGGGAGTGAAGTAGTTGATAGGGCTCAATGCTGCATTCCATTTGCATGGCATTTTGTAGCATTAACAGGTGTAATTCCTTAGCATTGGACTCAGGGTATGAAGTGTTTTGATCGTCATTGGCTGAATTAATCATGGTTAAACTTTCTGAGTAGTAAATACTTTCTATGTTCTGCACGGTATCATATAGTTTGAGCACATTGGAGATTAAGGGATCAGTGGTGTAAGACATTGCGTTAATAACAGATAACAAGTCTTAATTATCAACAAGAAGTCAGGCAGTTAAACACAAATCGCTTCAGACAACCCACTTAAGGACAAATCGCTTCAGACAAAACGCGCTCAGGACAATTCACTTTGCAGACAAATCGCTCAAACTAGACAAATCGCTGTAAACAGACAACTCGCTTAAACACATAAGTCGCTTAAGCAGACAAATCGATTAACCATACAAATCGCACAAGTACAACCACTACTTTGTCCTTTCTTGTCGTTTTGTCTCAATAGACAAATTGCATAGTGTACAAATCGCTTCCCAGAAATAGACAAATCGCTTCAATAAGCAATCCTTTGAGAGACAAATCGCATAGAGACAGGGACAAATCGCATACTAGAAAACTTATCCGAGACACAAATCGCTTACTAGAAACTTACTAAAACACCACTTTTCAATCTAAAAACAACCCAACCACACTGATTCAAGCCTTCCAAATCAAAACCTAAACACTTATAATGATTCTAAACACAAAAGTACTATCAAAATCCAAACTTTAACACTAGAGATGATCCAAATGATGCAAACTACTCTAAACACATTCAAACCCAAAAACCTTATGAAAACCACTAGAAATCCAAGAACATGAAAGATGAATGATCAAACCATGGCTCTGATACCATTTGTAACATATTGGTTTTCACAATCACACAAGTAAGCTCAATATGGGCGTATGGTTTAGAGAGAGAAAGTGAAAGGTTCTAGAGAGATAAAACAAATGGAATGTTAGATTACCAAATGAACATCCAAACCTCTCCCTTGTGGGAAGAGGGCAAATTATACAAATGACTACGCCCTCCTTCGGGCTGTGGATCAAGCATACAGTGGGTAAAGACCCGCCCTTCTTCCACGGTGTTACTTACACTACTACTAATCTAACTATTATACTATTACGTCTACGAGCTATAATATGCTAAACATACGTTGGGGTGACCGACACTTCAATATGGATTTTCTAAATCCTAACAGATGTATCACATGCCAATTTTTTTTAGATTCGAAGACTAAACATGCTGTCGTAAAATGGACATAAGTATTATTTTTTGGTGCAGAAAATGGTGAATCTTTTGAAGTTGTATAAAAATATTTAGGCTCATTTTACGACAACTTTTTAGGTGTTCAAACTTACAGATTAGTGTTATATCACATGTGATATATCAAGTGAGTTTGAATATCAACTTTTTTCTTTCTATTTTTTCAAATTTTTATGAATAAACCGTATTGATTTAGATATTGAAATATTATGTGTGATATATAGATGGAAAGCTAAGGATATGTTGTTTTTTATGAAAAAATAGAGAATCTTTTGGAGTTCTATACAAATATATATGCTCATTTTAATACAGTATGTTGAGTGTTCGAACTTACAGATTAGTGTTATATCACATGTGATACATCAAACGAGTTTGACTATAAAAAGAAAATCATTTATTTTTTTCAACTTTTATGAATAAACTGTATTGATTTGGAGGTCTAAAATTTATGTTGGATATATGGTTGAAAAGCTAAGAATAGTTATTTTCAATGCCAAAAACGATGAATCATTTGGGGTTCTATAAAAATATTTATGCCTATTTTACGACATTATTTTGAGTGTTCGAACTTACAGATTAGCGTTATATCACATGTAACATATCAAGCAAAATACTATACCTAAGAAAAAAAAAGAAAGAGAAAAGAAAACCTAAAACTATAAAAAGAGGAAAAAGTTTGTTAAATATACGAAAGTGACAATTTATTAAAAGATAATTAAATACTCGTTAGAATGATGTAATTTATGTAAGTTATTGATATGATAATTACTGTATAAAAAAGGAGTGGTACAAGTAGGTTCTAAGTTTCTAACTAGAAATATTAATTAATCTTCTCAAGAAGATAATATTAATTAAATGAAATTCTTTCTCAAACTAGTATGTGTGATACATTTTTCCCGACTTTATTGAATGGAAACTCGATTTGTGCAAGAAAATAATATTAATTAAATAAACTTCTTTCTCAAAATAGCATATGTGATAGATTTTACACGACTTTACTAGTGGAAAATAATTGAGAATTTAACGGTATGCATAATATCTTTTTGTAAAGATAACCAATAAACTTGTGACAACCTTTGATTCTTGAAAGCAAATATACAGAATGTACATAGCGTCATAGCATATGTGTCCTAAAAATAAAGGGCGTATCGAGTATGGTTTGTGTGGAATGACAATTAAAAAATAGTAATGGTAGAATTAAACAAAAAAAGTAAATAAATAGAAAAAAGAAGAAATGTCATGTCATTAAATTTCTTTACAAAACTTTTGTGGTTTTAGCATTTCTTGTTGAAAAAATAGTATTTTCTACATGAATTGCAACATAAAGTAGTCTTTGCAATTGTATGAATATTAAACTCACATTAAAACATAAAATGGTAGTAACCAGATCGATTTTTATGACCGTATGTTATAGCGGGTGAAAAACATTCATTATGTAGCTACTAAATAAAGTTTAAATAAATAAAAAGTATTCGCAACAATAAAAAAAAAATGATGTAAAGAACAAAATTGTAAAGTTTATCGAGTTTAGAGGTTAATTTGTTATATGATGAAACTTAAAAGGTTTTAAAATATAAAGCTTTAAGGTTAAAAAAAAAAGCTTTTTTGTACTTGTCAACTAACTTGGAAACCAAATTAGATTGCACATAACTGTGACATATCAATCATGAGGTTGTATCTATATCGACTTTGACATTCGACTCATCACATGATCTTACTTTCGGACAAATACCCACCGGCCTCCACTCCTTATCAACTTCAATCGTTGGGGCTCCGTTACCTTTTCTTAGTGAAGAAGACTAATTAGTCACCATTTCTATAGGCAAACATGAGATCCTAAAGAGATTGCCCAACATGTTTAAACGAATGACATTATTAATAATATTCTTTTTTGCTTCATCCGGAAGAAGTAGGCATCTTTTGGTCGAATCTCGTTCACCTTTGATGATGATCTTTTCTTCTTTATGGTTTTTATGGGTGATCTAGTGTAACGCGTAAAGAAATTACAAATATATTGTACCTGCATACGTAAGTTAAAAGAGAAACAATACTTGCTCATCTTTGCTTGATCATCTTTCTTACATTTAACATTCCAAATTTATATGACATGTTCTTATCAGTCGACATTGAATCTTCTTACAGCATCTAAAAGCAATTTCAATGTGAACTCAAAGAATCAATTATTGAAAACTTTTGTTTATTGTATGTCGGAACTTTTTCCTTCAAATGCTATGATAGTAAAATATCAGAATGAGATATAATGCTACACGCTTCTGATTATTCTCCTGGTAAATTTGCGGACCACGTCGTTATCTTTTTTTAAAGATCATAATATCCTCTTTATACTCTCCTATGTCAAAATAAATGTCCACTTTGCACAAAGTTTTAAAAAATATCAGTAAATTTCCATCAATCAAATATCGTTCTCGTACGTGTTGATCATAAATCGTGAAGACAAGTCTTAAGAAGAACAACCACTATATCCATTATTTATGTATGCATTCAAGTTTTGTATTTGAATCAACTATTCTTATGCATGAGTCAACTACATGCATGGTTTTAGGAAGGCAATAAAGGTGGTGGCAGTCATGATCTCATTTCTCACTCATGCCTCATCACTCACCAATAATATCATTCCAGCTCATTCATGCCTTTCTCATACCTCATCATACTCTTTTAGTGGCAATAATGATTCCATACCTCACCTAATTTTATTTTTTCATTTTTTATGTTCATAATTATATTAAACAATTTAATAAAAACATAATAATTCATTAATAATTAAAAGAAAATTACATAAAACTTAGAAAAAAAAGGAAATAACTAGTCATCGAGGTTTGATAAGTCTTGAGCCGCTACGTGCTCCGTAAGATCATATTGGAGACGGTTATGGATATCTTCGTCGAGTAACTCCGATAGTACATTGTAGTTATAAACTGGCGCAACCGGCTGATCCATTATATGAACCGGTGATATTGCCATCTCGTCGTCTTTTAAAATCATATTATGAAATATAATACACGTATAAACGAGTTGTCGAATCTTTTCGACTGACACAGCCCGGAGAGGACGACTGAGAATCATCCATTTTGCCTTAAGACGACCAAAAGCTCGTTCGACATCCTTTCTTGCAGACTCTTGTAGCTTCTTGAATCTCTTTTCCTTCGGGTCAGTGTGATACTTATATGCTTTAACAAGCGTTGAATACGTAGGATAGATTCTATCGGTAAGATAATATCCACGTTTTTAAAGCCGTCCATTTAGAGAAAATAAACTGTTTGGCGCCATTCCATTTCGCTCCGTAAGATACAATGGAGACTGATTCAAAACATTGATATCGTTGTTTAACGAATGCCAAATCCAAAAATCATTTGAAGCGATGACTTCAAGCATAATAGTTGGGTATTGGCAATCACCTGTCTTATATTGGCCTTTCAAATGTCTAGGACAATTTCGCCAAACGAAATGTGTACAATCAATGCTACCAAGCATTCCAGAATGTGATGTTTTTCTTCATGTGCCTCGAATAAGCGTGCAGCGTCGGTGGGGGCGTAAACCACGTAAGAACTCTCGACCATATAATTCAATTATCGCATGGCAAAAATGATCAAGGCATTCTCCTACAAAATATTAAATAGTAAAAAAAAAACCGAAAAATTTATAAAAAAAAAAAAACGAATTAAAAAAATAAATATGAGAAGGTTAACCTGACGTTCTTCGTGCCATGTTTAAATAGTCATAAAATCTATCCGGAGGTTCACCCGTCGCTAGTTTCCGAATGGCCGATGAGCATTTTATAACGCCGTGAAACTTTTTTTCCCCCTCGCGTCTTGGCCCTATTTAAACCATTCGAATCTCGCTTCAACATCACCAACAATTCTTAAAAACAAGATTTTATTCATACGAAACCTATCACGAAAAACATGGACGGGAAACTTTGGTCGTTCGACGAAATAGTCATTCATTAGAGTTTGTAAAGTTTTTTCACGAAAGCGGGTGACAGACTCCCGGGTTTCGGTAGTGCTTGAGCTTGCCGTGTCTTCAATAGAATCGTTCACGGTTAAATAGGTTGATAGAGTACTACTAGATAACAATAGTTCAGAAGACTCGTCGGGAAAAAGTAACTCGTCCCCGGATGAAGAAGAGGAGGATGAAGGCATTAAAGTGTTGTAGTTGATTTGTTTGTGTGAAAATAATGAGAGTTGGAATAAAATGTGAATAATGTGTATATTTATTAAGGGATTTTTTTAATGGAATAACGGCTAGTAAGCCTTGTAACGGCTACTTTCTCTTCCACGTTCCTCCAAACCGAATCGGCAAAATATCCCGCTCCTGCTCCATGCCTTACCATGCCGCAGCCGTAGCGACGGTGTTGCTGCTCAGCATCACCTCAAACCGAGTGCAAACCTCACCCATTGCCACCACCCTAACCCATTATATGCATTTCATACCATGTTCTCTTTTATTTCCTTAAGTTTAGGTGGACACTAAGTTTTTTATTTCTATATAATTTACAGGGTCGGCTTTAGGGGAGTGCAAGAGGTGCCAGGGCCACCGCTTGACGAGGGCCACCAAATTTCATGCACTTCTATTATATATATGAACACAATATGAGACTCTAGCTTAATTAATTCATGTACTACTTATACATATGTATATTATGCGTGTGTTTGGGGGCCTCTTTGTAGTAATGGCACGGGGCCACTGAAATCCACGAGACGGCCCTGATAATTTATACGATGAAAGTTACGATGGAAGTTCATATAAGTAATGAAAAGAAAAGTGTTTTAAGTCTCTATCTATTTCTTTTAGAGTTTTACCTGCGGGTCTTATTAATCCATTCTCTTAATTTATTTCTTGAGAGATGGACCATCTCAAATCGATCACATAACAATATTGCTTTCATTGATTCATACCAGGCCTCCTAAGAGTAACTCACCACTCGAAGAGTCAATGGCAACCCTAGCCAACTCGTTAGTGAAACTCCTTACCGCCATCAATGCACACAATTCCCAACATGATATTATCATTAAAAAAATGGTTTTGGTCGTACAATAGACGTATACTTTACGAAATGTACCGTTTTGGTATGTGTACTAATTTCCGTTCCATTTTTTGTTGTCTACTTTCAACTTTGTACCATTTTGCACACAACTTTACAGGCAACCGGCTAATATTTAAAAAAACCGGCTAAAATCCTATGTGGCATCGCTGACTTAATTTGACTCTATATTAAAAGACCAAAACGTTTCCCATTTCATTATTAAAAGACCTAAACGTTTTCACCCCTTTTCACCTTAAAAACCCTAGCCCTAATTTCCAATTTCCATATGATCTGATCAACAAAAATGCGATTAACAATAATTTTTCACCACGATGGTACTTTCACACCATCACCACTCATGTATGTTGAAGGGGATGTTTCTACTATTCATAATATAGACTTCATTGGGATGACAGTTATTCGTTTGTCCAAGTTGCTCAAAGGATGTTGTCAGTTCCCCGTTAAAGGTATGTATTATCACATTCCTGGTAAAGAGCTTAGTAATGGTTTGAAGGAACTTAAGAATGATGTAGATTTAGCAGACTTTATTGCCCTAGGTGTTAAGAATGGTAATATTATTGATCTGTATTTGGAACATCATGGGTATGATTTATCCCATTGGGTACAAACTGAGCTTGGGTTTGATGAGATACCAGATGAGGATGTAGAGATTGAAGACTTAACAGAGTATGGGGTTAGTGATTATGTAGGAGAAGATGATGTAGAGATACCATATAGGACTCATTTCTGAATAAACTATGTAGTGGTAATTTTATAAGTGATCATGATGAGAATGCTAGTGGTGCTGATGTAGGAGAAGGTAGTGATAAGGAGATTGATTTGGATGATGAAAATTTTGACAAGAAATATAAAATCGATCTTGGTGTAATTTATCAAGAATTTGATCCAAGTCTTCCTTGAATGAAATGAAACCATCACTTGGGTTGAGGTTTGAACATCCCAACAACTCAAAGACCTTTGACAAATTATGGAGTTGCTAATGGATACCAAATTGTGGTATAAAAGGAATGATTATAGGACTTTGCATGTTATGTGTGGAAGGGATCTTGAAGAGGGTAGGAGTGGAGGTAAGAAAGGAAAGAAAGGTGAGTGGGACTATAAGAAAGCTAAGGGTGTTAAGATTGGTTCACCAACTAAGAAAGGGAAATCTGAGGGTGTTAAGATTGGTTCACCTAATAAGAAAGGGAAGGCTGCTAAGATTGCATCACCAAGTAAGAAAGGCAAGGGTAAGACTGTTCAGTCCAACTCACCATCAAAGAAAGGTAAGGGTAAGGTTGTGAAGGCTACTAAAAAGAAGACTGAAAAGGGTAATTGTTGCACATTTAAGCTTTGGGCTTCCTAGATGCAAGGTGAGAGCTCATTTCAAATAAAAACACTCATTCCACACCACACTTGCTCTAGGAACTTTGATTTAGGTGCACTAGTAACCTTTAAATGGATTGCAAAGCAGTTTGCTTATAAAATACTTCAGGATCCAAGTATTAGCTATAGGAGCATTAGAGATCAAATAAAAAAGAAATTCTTGATCAATGTGAGTGTTGGTCATTGTAAAAGATCTAAGCAGAGGGCCCTATTTGATCATGAAGGTGGTCTTATTGAGAATTATAGTAGACTATGGGATTATAGGAAGCAAATACTACACACCAATCCAAGCTCTTTAGTCCATATGCATGTAGAGGAGAAGGATAGTGGTAAGATACACTTCAAAAGATTTTATGTCTATTTTAAGGCAATGAAAGAAGGATGGAGTGCAGGCTGTAGAAAAGTAATAGGGCTTGATGGATGCTTTTTGAGAGGAACATGCAGGGGTGAGCTATTGACTACCATGGGTAGAGATAGGAACAACCAAATGTTACCCATAGCTTGGGTTGTGGTCAACATTGAAAACAATGATAATTGGGAATGGTTTTTAGCTTGTTTATGTGAAGATTTACAAATGCACATGGGTGCCTATATGACCATCATTTCTGATGGTCACAAGGTATAATTCATTACATTTTTCATTCTGTTTAACTTATGATCATTTGAATATTTTTATCTATTTAACTTAGCATCTGTATTCTACCATATGATCATTACAGGGTTTGATGGAAGCTGTAAAGACCATGCTACCATATGCAGAGCACATGCAGTGTGCTAGGCACATTTATGCCAACTTCAAAAGGAAGTGGAATGGTCTACAATACAAGAGTTTGTTTTGGGCTGCAGCATCTACTACAATACAACATGTCTTTTACAGCAAGATGAACCTCATAGGTAACATTGATCCTGAAGATAAACAATGGCTCATTGACAAGAACCCAAACACACGGTGTAGGGCATTTTTCAAGATGGATAAAGGCTGTGTAGCATATGAGAATGGCATCTTTGAGTCTTATCACAATGCAATAGGTATTGCTAGAGGTAAGCCAATTATTACCATGTTAGAAGAGATTAGAGTGTACTTAATGCAAAGGCTATGTAGCATGAATAAGTTAGCCGCTAATGTTGTAGACAACATTACACCTTCAATTATGAAAGAAATAGAGAGATTGAAGGACACCCAAAGATTCTGGATAACCTATGTTTGTGGTGGTAATATGTATGAAGTTAGGAAGTGAGATGAATCCTATGGTGTGAACTTAAAGAGTAGGACATGTACCTGTAAATGGTGGGATTTGAGTGGGGTTCATTGTGTTCATGCTGTATCAGCTTTTGGTTACATTAAAAGTGATCGAGTGCTAGGTGTTAGTGCATGGTATTCTAAGAGGATGTGGGTCAATGCATACAGTTATTTCATTAGGCATGTGGGTGGTTCATCTATGTGGCCATACACTAAAGATGAGCCTCCATTGCCTCCAGTACTTAGAAAAATGCCAGGAAGACCTAGAAAACTTAGAATTAAACATGCCACAGAGAGGGTCAATGAAGTTAGCAGGAGTGGAAGAATGATGACATGTATAGTTTGTTGGGAGAAGGGTCATTACAAGAAGACTTGTAAGAAAGAGCAACAACCTAAACCAGTCAAGGAAAAAAGGAAACCAGGTAGAAAGAAGGTTGGTTCTTCATTTCTTTTCCCAACTGATGTTATGGACCAAAATGGTGAAGGATCCAGTGGTGTTGGTCCTAGTAGTGCAACTCCAAGTGGTGCTGGTCCAAGTCGTTGTGTTGCTCCAAGTAGTGCAACTCCAAGTGGTGATGATCCAAGTAGTGCAGTCCCATGTGATGCAGTCCCAAATGTTGCAGGTTTCATGAATGAGGTAACATGTTTGGTATGTGTAAAGTTTAAGAATATTTGTTGATTTGCATGCTAAAGTAATTTATGTGCTATTTACAGAATCAAGTTGAACAATCAGTGACAGAAGATCCTATTGAGGAATCACAATATAATTAAATTCCTACCTAACAGAGTAAGACAAGCAAGACTGATGCACATGTGGTTGATGAAGCAATTGCTGCTGGTTTACTCAGGAGTGCAGCTTTGAAAAGAATGTGCAAATATGAAAGAATTGCAAAAAGAGCCAAACCATACAAATTTGAACCATATGGTGCAGGATCAAGTGCTGATAAAGCTTGGGATGTTAAAGATGTTCTTGCAGAAAAATAGTTGCTTAAGTATCGTGAAACATAACTAGTATGAATAATGTAGTCAAACTTTGGGTAATGTAGGTGCAGTGAACATGGTCTTGGTTGTTGGTAGTGACTTTATACCTACCACTAAACAATGTCTTGGATAGTGTGACTTTATGTCCACAATTTTGGTTTGTAATGCAGGAAATGGTCCAATTTTTTGTGGTTTATTGATTTGTCATTATGTGTTTCTTTAGCATTTAGATGTGATCCATTACAGACAATAATATACCACTTGCTTTGGTATGTGGAGATGACAAAAATATACCACTTGCATTCATCAAAATATACCACTATTCAGAGAACACAAAACATTAAACTTGCATTCATCAATAAAAACACCTAATTCTTCCTATAAAACATGATAAAACAAGCAATAATACACATGAAACCAACAATCTTCCTATAAAACACTAAACTTGCTTTGGTTTCTTTCAACTCTTTTTGCATCTCCAACACATGCTTCTCCATAGTTGACTTTTGCAAGTTAAAATCCCTTTCAATGTCTCTTATCCTTCAATACAAACCATTCATCCTTTTTTCTTGTTGTTTATCCTTCTGAATTAGCTTGTAAACCTCCTTTTTGTAGTACTCACTTGGTAATTCTTCATCAATTTAGTAAAAAGTCCTACATTTTGCTCCCTTATAGTAATTAACGCAACCAAGAAAACGTTTTAATGGATAATCAATGGTTTTTGATGTTTATTGAATGACTGGTTCATCACATTCGCAAAACATAGGTGGAGGAGGACGCCTATGAATAGAAGATGATGAAGATGCCATTGATTTATCTTAATTGAATTTGGGATGTATTAATTTTTTGATGAAATTAGGGTTAGATCAATTAGGTTTTTTTGGGGGTTAATTTTGGGGAAGACGTAGATATGGTAGATGGGTATGTAACTTGATTTTTTTAGTGGAAATCCGACGTGTCGTGCACACGTGGATATGTTGATAATAGTTTTGGTAAAACAAGTTTAGCCGTGCAAAATGGTACAAAAGTTGAAAGTAGACAACAAAAAATGGAACAGAAATTAGTATATGTACCAAAACGGTATATTTCGTAAAATACACGTCTATTGTACGGCCAAAACCAAAAAAAAAAAAACTTACCAACAAAATACCAATAAGTTTATCACTACCAATACTGCTCAACCCGACAAAAGCATGGCTCAAGTTCTCACCGCGTCCTCTTCATCTATAATCAAGATGGAAAACGACGTCGCCACACAACTTGAAACTCCATTTTTTCCCGTACTTGCTCCGTCTGCAAACCCAGTTAACAAATCTTGAAAAGTCCAACATGAGATAGTCATTTTTCCATCCAACAAATCTCTATCAGACATATCACCTTGCATCTCTCGCCAAGGACAAGTTCACACTAAACCAAGTTTGGTTCTCGCCCTCACCCTTCATTGGACTTTGTTTTCGTATCCCCAAGACATTTCTTCCGGGTCTCCCATGCATCCCACCCAAGTTTGTTTTTCTCCCATCACGACACGACCCACCTTGGAAGCTACGTGACACGAGCGATAAAGCCACGAGCCTTGAGGACAAGGCTTGTTTTGAGGCGCGGACTATTGATACGTGTTGATCATAACTCGTGAAGACAAGTCTTAAGAAGAACAACCACTATATCCATTATTTATGCATGCATTTACGTTTTGTATTTTAATTAGTTATTCTTATGCATGAGTCAACTACATGCATAGTTTTAGGAAGTCAGTAGCCCATTATATGCATTTCATACCCATGTTCTCTTTTATTTCCTTAAGTTTATGTGGACACTATTTATTTATTTTTTAAGTCTTACCCGCTTAAAAGGTATTATTAATCGATTTTCTTAATTTTTCTTTTTTTATGGTTGATCATCTCAAATCGGTTTTTTAACACATTTCTACCCACTAACTTTTGATTGATTAAAATTAAAAAAAGTTGGAGTATTTATTTTGGGACATCCCAAAATAAAAAGGTGAACACTTAATTTGGAAAGAAGGGAGTATATTTTTTGCTAGACGCGTGATCTATTTTGGTCAAAGAAATGCTAAATTTAAAAGTCCAAGGTGTTATATAAGGCAATACTCTCCGTTCGAAAATAATTGTTCACCAACAAAAAATATACAAATTGTATGTCTATTTTTATGTGTAAACATGCACCGCATCATTTTGTTGATTAAAACAAATGGGCATAATTTTTCGCAAGACAATAAAATACTAAAACACATGTTTAGAAATAAAATTATTTATACCGACGCCTCAATTATTTATAGAACCTCAATGTATCACATATTCATATGAAGTAGACTAGGGCTATGTTTGACACAGAGCTTATGGTAGTTTATAGGGTCTTGAGTTTTTAAAATAAATCGGTTTATAAAATAAGTCTCGTTTGTTACATATGCTTATGGAGACTTATAGCTTATAAAATAAGTTATAAGTCTCTATAAGCCCAAGCCCATGGCATATGGCTAGTTAAGTTACTTAAATACCTTTAAAAGATAATGAATTATCAAGTAAAAGCTGAAAATATATGTGAATTTAGTTTGATGTTTTTTATGTGATTTTATATTAATAAACTTCAACAACTAATTCACAAACAACTTTATAAAATATAAAACTTTTCTACTTATAATATAAGCCTAGCCTAACTCCAACCTCAACCTCAACACTCCAACCCCCAACCCCAACCCCAACCCCAACCCCAACCCATTGCGCCAAGCATACCCTAGATAATGGAATCCATTTCGCACACATTGAGTTTTCGACTTTGTTTGCTAACAATCCACACATGGAAATCAATGTGTTAAAATATGCATCATGCTGATATTTTTGATTAAAAATAAAATAAAAAATATATATATATATATATATATATATATATATATATATATATATATGTGTGTGTAGAGTTAGGATCAAATAAGAAGATTACTTAAAATAAAAGAAATCGGAAGAACTATAACCGCAAACCAGGATGCACCGACTTAAATTAGATGCATCCATATAATCTTATATGCATTATAACGCATAATAGTGTGTTTTCAGCTTTAATCGGATGCGTATACGATATTAGATGATTTCATGTTTCTCTTGTTTTTCCTCTGCGTGTTGAAATCATGAAAATCAATTTGCACCATATATACATCAAATTAACTTTGAAACTCAAGACGTCAGATCTATATGAATAGAAATGCATCTAATGCAAGTCGTTGATCTCAAATCGTGGTTTTGGCCACTTCACCACTTCTTATTTTAATTTACTTCTCACTGGATCCCTACTCTATATAGATATATTTGAATATGACAATTTTAAAAGCATGAAAAAGACATTGTACCTAAGAAAACACATGTAAGGTTGTAAGCATAGAGATGATGAAAAGCTAGCTAAAAAAAAGAATATTTTATCCATTTTGGTTTGATTTCGAATTTGATCACTAAAGCTATACTTTTGTTCAATGATTGAGCTTTACACTTTTTGGTATAAGTTCATTAAAACTTGGCTTCTAAAAATCGAGAAATTGTACTTATGTAGGTAAGATGTAAGATGATAGCAAGCATGGTCTTGGAAGGGTCCAAGGAGCTCGACAACGATTGATCTAGGAAAATGACTAACCGGGTCTGTTGGTCCTATATTGGTTTTAGATTTTCGACAAAAACATCACAGTCGTTAAATTTGGTGCAAAATATCTCCAACAAAAACAACAAACTTGAATTTTTCTGAAAAAGTTTCCTACTGATTTTATACGTAAGTTGTTTTTGTTATTAAGTAACTATCTTTGGTATAAACATATATATCTTTTTGAAATTACTCTTTTTTTTACATCAAAACAGTGTAATTAAATATGTTGTGCTTGAAATTGTGTTTCATATTGATAGGTATGAAAAGTGGTGAAAGTGGCCCAATGTTTCAGCACTGATTCAAAATTAAAACTTTAAACTATGGTTTCATGTTCAGAAAACTGGATTTTTCTATATATATATAAAGCTCCAATTTGTGACTGAACCGGTTCTAATTCAGAACCAGTCTGAATAGGGAACTGTACTCGTGCTCAACAAATGTGCATTGGTTGCCATCTTAGTGTACAACACGTAACTAACAAGTAACTAGAGCGAACGATAAGCAGACAAAAGATACTAAGAGTTACTTATGAATAGTTTACAGATACATAAATTCTATCAAGTTTAAATGCGATAACAAGTAACTAGAGCGTAATAAAACTGGCGTATAGCCCATTCCCTATCGTTTAAGCATTATCAACATTGCCATTGTGCATACTGGATGAGTCCATTACAGCCATGTTCATTTCTGCTTTCTCTTTTCTAGCAGCCAACATTCGTTTTGTGGATTTATAGTAAGTTGCATATAGTATGAGTTGTAGAATGCCAAGAAGTGCTCCGATCCCGTTAGGTACCTAATAAAAAATCATTCAAAACATGTAAGTTAAGATTAGAGACATAGGAGTAATAATTTAGTATTAGGAATCACAAAGCTATTTTCTTGGTAAATACGATAGAATAATATGTTGTATGCTTTTGGATAAACTTTGGACGACTTCACAGAGTAAAAGTCATTTGAAAGATAATTAAAGTTATACGCCTAGAAATGAACTAAAATCCTGATGAAATTTTAACCCCAGTAATTAAACCTACATAAAACACTACCAGAACAAAAATGTACGCGTGAAAAGAAGTTAATTACCGCGATGAAGGGGTCAAATGGAAAAAAGGCGTACAAACACCAAAATAGGCCGTTAAAGAAGCAGAACAATGAGAGCAGAAAGGGCATATACTCAACACTTTTAGTTGTGATCACTAGTTTCTGCAGAATATGCACCACAAAGCCAATTAGCCCATAACAATGTAACACAAACTGACAATAAATTCCAAGAGTGCGTCTAACAGCCAAGAATCACAATGGAAATGGGTTTCAAATAATCTGGATTGGAAATGGGTATAAATATTTTAACAGTGTTGTTTGTTTAAAATTTAGATTTTGTTATCATTTAAAAGTTTATATATTAAAAGCATGTAAAATAACAAAAATAAGGTCCAAACTCATAAGAAGTGGCCCATAAGGATTCAACCAAAACCCGCTAGACCATAATGAAACGAGTCTATGGGTTATCTATCATTCTATGTTTTAAATTTCATAAACCAAACAACAAGAATGATCTCGATAACCATTCGATTCCTTAAAAACAGGGAGTGCAGAATTCAGGCTTCACTCACAAAAATCAAAAACCGAAAATCAAAACCGAACCGAACAAATAAAAACCAAACCGAAGTTGTAACCAAACCGACTTTATCATAACCGAACTGAATTGATTTAAATATTCGGTTTTCGGCTTGGATATAGTTTTGGCAAAATAAAAACCGAACCGAACCAAAAACCGAATTTACATATAAATATATACTTTTTTTTATATAATTATTAATAAAAAAATATTAAAAATCTTTCATAGTATAATATAAACGCTTGAAACCTTCTTTTTTCAAAAATCTATATAATTAAATAAATAAATAATTAAAAACTAAGTAGTTCGAGTTATTTGGTTCGTTTTTGGACATTCGGTTCGGTTTAATCCAATTTGAATTCAGTTCGGTTTGATTTACCCAGAAAAAACATTTAACCGAACCGAACAAACCAAACAACGCGTAACCAACCCATGAACACTCTTACTTAAAAAATTAAAAAAATGACCTAGTATACATAATAGTAGGGTGAGCAAACAAACCGAAAAACCGAAACCGAATCGAAACCGAAAACCGAACCGAAAAAAACGCCGAAACTAAAACCGATGGTTCGGTTTTACTTTTCGAAACCGAAAAATGCGATTCGGTTTCGGTTTTCGTCCAAAAATCAAACCGCAAAAACCGAACCGAACCGAACCAGTTTTATTATATAATAATATCTAATTAATATAGTATGATTAAATAACTAAATAAATCAAATTTATAAATTCATATTCATTTTGTATGTGGATTTATAATATATTTATCTTAACGTTTATATTTATATGTGTGTTTGTCATGTCGCGTGTTTTGTGTGAATATATCAATAAGTATTCGATAATGATTATGCTACGTGTATATTTACTTGTATGTGTATATCTCATTTATATGTTTGTAATTGTAAAATTATGCAATAAACATTATTATGCTTGGATTGAAGAAAAGTAAAGAAAAATAACTAATTTTGCACGTAAAACAAGTTTGTTGATATAATTTTGTCATACCCAAATATTAACGGTTAGAAACCGAAAAACCGAACCGAAACAGATAACAAACCAAAAAAACCGAACCGCCAAAAACCGAACGGTTTTGGTTTTGGGTTCTACAAAAACCGAACATTGTGGTTCGGTTTCGGTTTTAGCCAAAAACCGACCCAAACCGAACCGTGCACACCCCATGATAATAGTACAACATAATATATTGACAGTTTACAGATTAGTTTTAAGATAGTAACGTTCATGTAGTCTTTATATTGTACTTGCTAATGGGAGTATGAAAAATTTGTTGTCACTTTTGACATGATAGTATAAATTATCAGGTTATAACCATACAATATACGTGAGTCGTGACGTACCATGATAGATAATGGTGAAGCATACATAAGGATATTAGCAGTTACACTTATAGTCCCAACAACAGCTGATCGTTTTTGTGTAGTGTGCATCAAAGTTAGCACAAAAAGGACGAGCGCGCCAAAGGCTATAACCTCAACTAGCCAAACCAAGGCTACCCTTATTCTCTTTCTCGGGTCACAGTACAAGAGAAAAAGGACCAGGTAGACGGCCTCAATCACGGCCCCAGATCCATTGGTAGTGACCACGAGCAAGCTATTTGGGTGAACAAATGGCATTCCGTATAATACCCATAATCCACAGTTGAAAAATGAAGCTAAATATGGTACCGGTGAATACTGTTCTACACTTCCTTTTTTCCAAATAGTGTAAAACGTTGGTCTGAAAAACCGAAATATTCAATTGAAGTTAGAATTTTCATATATTCCGATACAGAATTGAAATGTTTGCTAGTTGATAAAATCTTACACAGTTGACAAAAACAGTGTGACTGAAGCGATGTTTCCTGTCATTGAACAAACAAAATCCCTAATTAGTATACCGAACGAAACAAACTTACACAAAAGATATGCTTTAAACTTATTGATGTTATTAGCTAGGTTCGACCTAAAAATTCTCGACTAGGTTCATAACTAAAAATTCTAAGACTATGCTTTATTGCATTTGAAGATCGTAGTACCTAAGATACCAAGTGTTGTACGAAGAGCTTCTTCAAAACCCATGATCCAGACTGAACTATAAAAGTTACTGGTTTTGCATGCGTTTTTTCTGTTCCCTTTCACAAATTTATACTAGATCATATGCTTCTATGAAATGACATAACTAACCTTGTATGCTTTTCACTTTAACAAAAGACACAACTATACTCTTCGAGTCAATTCATCTTTGGTTAATGGTAACAAAAAGAAATAGGTGATAGTGATACACTGCGATAGAAAATTCCGTTTTTCATTTGATTTTGTCTTTTCCACTCTTTAAAGTTTAATACACAACAAAATTCATGAATGAATTCGTATGTATTTAGAACAGCACGTGTATCATATATTCATACATATATATTGTTTTTTGGGACTGACGGATTTGTATACAACCATTGAATGTGTCGACGTGAATTTACCCGTTGTGTAGCATATGTCTGATGCCACGTTCTCATAATGAACATCTTTTGTCTTATGTTTATTTGTATTTAGTTGTGACCAGGCAAATTTAAAAAGTTTTCAACTGATTTCATGTTTATTTGTATTAAGTTGTATTTATTTGTATTTAGCGAAAAGGAAGGAATTTATTAGCGCCCTGGCGGTTAAAAGGGCCTGGCGTGCAGTAGAACTTATGAAGCGCCTTCCCCTTCTGGGGGACCCTCAAAGTGAGCTTCTCCTTCTACGCTCTTGTATGGGAGTTGCTAAGTCATTGTTTGGGTTACGACTTGCCAACCTTCTTTTTCGATGAGGCGGTGGATGTGTTTGACAATGGGTTAAGGAGTCTTGTTGAAGATATCGTTACTTGGGGGCCCTTTTGGTGATTTTCAATGGCGTTGTCTCCTTCCTTTTCGATATGGTGGGTCAGGGCTTCTTCAAAGAAAGATGTCTCCTCATATGCTTTTGTTGCTTCGGGGTTCAATCTTGGGAGTTGCGGGATCATATCTGCGTAATAATGGAGTTTCTAGCCTGACCACGATTATGGGCGCGCGTTGGGCGTTGCATGCGCCCTCCTGTTTTGATTTGGCGGTTTCACTAGTAAGGACACCGCCCCAAAACCTCAGAAACTTTGGCGAGTGCCTCATCGTAAAATCTCCTGCAATTTGGGAATGGACTTTGGTTTGTCCCTGGCGGAAGGTCATATGGAATGTCTGCAAGAACCGCACACATGTGATTTCCTTACCGTCATCCCCATTGAGGGCTAGGCAGACATGTCTCCAATCTGACTTGGTGCGAGATGTGTTGTTTGATGTCCTTCGGAGGGCGGGGATTTCGACGAAAAAAGAAGCTCCCGTAAATTTCTTACAGACCCTACTGAGGGGAGGTCCTCCCTGCGGCCCGCTGATGTTTTGGTTTTTGGATGGGCAGGGGGAAACATGCTTGTGTGGACCTCACCGGTGTGTCCCCCCTCGTGGATCTTCGGGATAATGGGTTTACGGCTGGGCAAGCTGTTATGAAGGCTGAGATAAAGAAAGTGGACCAACATGATAAAGCCTGCTCCGAGAATCAACACATGTTTGTTCCTTTTGCTTTTGACACTTTTGGTTCCTTAGCCCACGAAGTTGTGCGCTTGGATCGAGTTCGTAAGATTGTGCGAAGAATATATCGCCCCAGGGGTCACGATTATGTTTCGTGAGAATAGGGTTTGCTATTCGTAGTGGGTGGCGCAGACTTGTTGCCCGCTTACCTACCACCTGATGTAAATCCCAATCATCATTTGATAGTAATTAATTTCATAGTTAAAATTCTTATTGTTGAAATAAGTTACTCAACCTGAAAGTGTAAGTTGAGGGACTAAAGTTTGATATTTCAGTTTATGTTGCTTTTATCTTTTGGCTGAGTTTGACTAAAGTTGGATGGCTGAATGATTGAAGTTCACAAGGCTGGAAAGATCAAAGAGGAATGCTATATAGGCTCATAACAAGCTAGGGTTTCTATTAATTCACCCGATTATTTTCACACAGTTTCTCTCTATTGTTATCAACTAAAGTGATCTGTTGATCTTTGTTGTTCTCTTTTATTGTGAGTTGAGTGTTTGTAATAGAACTATTGGCAAGTTAGTCAATAGGCTTGCACCAGTTTGTGGTTCTGATTTAGATCAGTTTCTTTCTGATCTTGTACTTTGGTTCATAATAAAAGTTGGTCTTGATATGAAATTCAAGACTTGTTTTCTTGTTTATTCAAATTTTTTTACATGGTATAAGAAACATGTTCTCTTATCTTTCTCTAAAAACGGTTTCTTGGAAATTAAGGTTTTTTTGAAAAAAAAATAATGGGGTTTTCTAAAATTAATTGGTTTCCATCAATTAACCTTGGTTATTTGATAGGTATTGAGTCTAGTTGTTCAGATCTAATTTTTTCTTGCAAAACGCCCAATTTTTTAGAAAATTAGGGTTTGGGTAATTTTGGGGATTTATCTCTTGATATGTTTGTTGGTTGATTAAGTGGTTTGATCGACTGATTGGTGGTTATTGGTTAATCTTGAGGTGGTTTTGGCTTTTTCCCTAATTCTTGAAATTGAGGTTTGGTTGGTGATTAATTCTGTGTTAATTGAGATCTGGTGGGTTGTGTTCTTGGCTAAGTGAATCAAGAACATAGCCTGGGTATTAATTCCACTGCATCTTGGAAATATTTTGTGCACTGTAACACCTCTTACGCCCTTTATTTTTCATTCTTGTTAATTTTCTAGCATTTTAGACTGTTGGAAGATAGGATTGGGAAAGATTGGAAGTTGTAGATTGATTGTGTCGATTATTGCTAATTGTCTGTGTTTGTTGTGTTTTTTTACTGTTCTTGATTGCTTGTGTGCGCCCTTGACCTACCACCTTGAGTGGCAAGGAAAGCCTGGGAACTACTTTATCTACCCTTTTTTTGTGTGTTTGGTTCTTTGTGTTTCTGTGTCTTGTCATCATGGTTAATTATGATAACGAACCATTTGTGCATGATTATTGATTGTACAATAATTTGTACGACCAGGCCTTCGATGGTGATCGAAGGGTATGAGGGGTGATATGCTTCGCGCCAAACTTGTAGCCAATCGCAATAAGAAATAGTAGACACTTCGTTAAGTGATTATGCAGGGGTTGGGCCTGCGAACCACCTCCGCGTGTGAGTAAGTATATGATATGAGTTGTAAATAATATGATGTATGTGAAATCTCGTGTTGAGTGAACATACCATTGAAATGACTCGTCCAACCTATTTATAAGTGATGAAAATAGCTTGGAGAGTGTTAGCACACGCTTAGGAGATCATGGGGCATCCCCGATTTGTGGTAATCGCTAGGGCTTCATCCCCACTATCTCGGACTTGGCGGGAAGCTAAGGACATAGTGGGAGCGTGGGGAAGACCAAGTCAAGGTTCTTATTTGTCTTGGCATCTTCAGGAAGACACCGGCGGCATAGGCCTTGGTGGCGGATTCCAACCGTAACCATGTCAATGATGAATGGTTTTACGCCACCAATGACTTATGAAGAAAGACTTGGGTCTTAATGTAATGCAATTTCGATCGAGGTCAAGGGGGTCCTTCGACCGATCGGAGGGTACGTCATCAAGCCCCAGGTTGAATGTGATATGTACGAATCGAGAAATATTGCTTACGACTCGAAATGCGAGCGAAACTACCTCTTCGTCACAAAAAACGAACGAAGATGAAAAGTCTTGCATCTGTTGACCGTAATTAATGCCAACAATTATCCTAACCACCCCTTTTCCTCGGTAAAAGTAAACGTTTATTCAAAATTTAAACTAGTTTTGAAATTCGGTGATAAGGAGATAATTGTGACACGTGTAGGGCCAAGATTTAACATATGTAGGGGTATATAAATTTGAAAAACAAAAACCCTAGCATAATTTTAACTTCTGCCCAAGTTTTGCACCTACTAAAACCTCTTCCGATCAAGCCTTTGATCAAACAAGGTAAAGTATTTCTTCACATCTTGTTTTCAAATACTTTATTGTGGATCAATGTCAACCAATAAAAAGTTTGTAATCAAGCAACAAGGTTGCACCTTAACACGGGAGGAGCTCAAAGCGTTCTCACCGATTACCCCATTCCAAAGGAACATAAAATCATGCTACCTAGTAGAAATCAAGGGATATTTGATGCCCACGAAAACTATGTAGGCTCAGATACCCATGCATTCACCACTTCCAATCTTAGAATACCCTTGCACCCTATGATCTTAGAATTCCTCCCAGATTATGAGGTACACATTTCTAGGTTCAACCTTTTGCCTAGCCAAGCTTACAACATACATTGTTATGTGCAAAGCTTATGGGTACGAACCATCATTGATCGTGCTAGGGCTTTCGAATCTATACCCGGAGGAGATTGGTTGACCTTGGCGGAAGGGTGAAAGGGATGTGCCATTCGATAGATGGGCCTTTTACGAACATAAGAAACCGGAAAGGCAAATTCTTTTATATCCAAAACACCATTATCCTTACAACATACTACGCATTGTTAAACCCGGACTTTCAATATGATGAGAAAAGATTCAACGATCCTTTGCCCTATCGTGAGAAGGAACCCTTTGTATCCACGTTTGGCTCGTCATCCAATGATTGTCAAACGTTCCCGAGCCAATTCTTTTCATGGTCGGCATTCTTTGAAAGATGGGAGGGTCTCTTTGCACCGAGATTATTTGTGATGGAGAAAGTATGTACTTTTGATTAAAATAAGAAGTAAAAACTTATCTTTCTGATATTTATCTTATTTGCTTCTTTGTGCAGAGATGTCGTTCAGAAACTTTGTTGTAGCTGGTGGTGCAAAGGAGGTAAGCTTCCTTCCAAAGAATCCCCAAGAGACAAGCTATGGCGTGGGCTCCCCATCGGTGTCTATAAACAACAATGATGTGGACGCCCATCCCATCGAGCTCAGATCATCCGCTCCTCCGTCAAAGGAACCCATAGATGTAGAAGATCAACTTGTGGAGAACGTTCTCGACTCGGACGAACCGGTCTCGAAGGACGGTGGCCATCGTGGGACCCTCCCAAGATAGGTGAGAGGGTCCAAGGCGAAATGGTAGTGCTAAAGTCGTGAAGTCCGCTTGAAAGGAAGCTCATCCTACCTACTCCTCCTCTCGAACTACCCGGCAAAGAGTGCCCAAGGTAAGGTTTGTGGAATTTTCACCATTGAAGGGCCCAGCGGCGATGATATCCATGGTAAAGTTTCTTACCTGTGAACAAAATTTAAGTAGCAATATAATATATTAACAAATGTACATATGTTGCAGGATTTCCTGATACGAAGGAACTTCCCTCTCTCTTAGCTTGTCATCAGCTCGTGGGCAATGTGATCCCACCCAAATCGAAGGGGGTGATGGATAACATGTCCATAGAAAGGCTCTGCGACCTTCATGACAAAAGCTATGTCCGCCAGTGCATGCTAGATAACCAACTCAACGCTAGGACAAGGGAACTGCTTCGTGGTGTCACCAAAGCTCGGGAGGAAATGGATGTTATGCTGAGAAGGGAGAAAGCTAGGGATCAGAAGTATGCAGACTTGGAGAAGAAGTGTGAGGATGCCCTGGAAGATTTTGACAAGAACCCCTTGGTGCAAGATCTCAGAGCTGAGAATGAAAAGCTCAAAGGTCAATCGCAACGAGAGGTCGAATCAAAGAGTGTTGTCGTCAAGGCTCTATGGTCGTTGGCTATAAAGAGCGATATTTGTTCTTTCATCCAAGTGTGGAGGCCTCGAACAAGAGAGGGCGGTTGCTGGACCAAGAGATCAAGCTCCGAAAAGGTGGATGGGTTAAACCTTCGTCGAAAATCTTGAAGAAGGACGGGGTGGACTTGGTAACCAAGGTGATCCCTATGTTGCTATGGAAATTTACCATAGCGATGATGTGGGATTGCCATTGGGAATGTGGTGAATCTTGCCATTTTCCATGGCAAGTGTACCACTTTGAGGAGGTAGCCAAGACTGGGAACCGGTGGTCTTGGAGAAAGTTCCTTACTATAGGGCAACTCATGAAAAAGAGTATGATAATGCGGGTAATCAATTAAGCGCCTTAGAGTTCCTTTCCTTGCAGATGTGACGAAGGACCCAGGCCTCAATTGAGGACATCTTGGCCAAGAAGCCAAGGACGATCCACCTCCATCTTCCTCCAAGAAGACTCCATCACCCAAGGTTCCCTCTCCGAGTTCGGTGATCCCACTCATTCAAGGTTTGATGAAGGCAACCATGTGGTTGTAATTTGATCCCCATGATGGTGTGTACCTGTTTTAAAACAATTGTCGTGTTCCTTTCCGGGCTTCGTGCACGATGAAACAATTAACATGTGGTATATGTGATGTAGGCTACGCCTAAGACAATATTTTATTTTGTTGGATCGTTATACATACTGTTTTAGACTAGTTAGACTAGTCGGTAATCTACATTGAAGCCACTAGGGCTCGAATTTTCCCATGTGTGATTCTTCTCTTTTATTTTTACTTATGTAAAAATATTTTTTACAACCTAAGGCGTATGGTAGATGCATAGCCTCATTGTGTGTAGTTACTTCACCAAGAATATTAGCAATCGTATAATTTAATCAGCGACGGAGGGTCGTGACCCACTCGTCTTGATCCTGTGAAAAGCGTGGGGGGGTGAATACGTTACCGTTTAAAAACGTTAGATCTTTTGTATCAAATCGTTTATGAAGCTTGTTATAATATGAAAGTACCAATTATTATTTGTAACTAATATAAACATAGTAAACCAAGTTGTCACACAAGCATAAACATTAAACCACATCACAAGCAATTATAAAAGTAAAGAGATAAAGAAAGGAAAGTGCAAACCGAACACGAGGATTTATAGTGGTTCGGTCACGGATCTCCTTTCCGCCCTACTCCACTCCCCGAGTACCCAACTCGAGAGTTACTTCACTAAATCAACAAGCTCCCTTCTCGGCGGAGAAAACCTTACAATCGTCGCTTACACTTTTTCCGGTACAAAGCTAAATACCGGGTTCTAGTTCGAGGTAGAACCAACCTAACGTCGCCTATACAATATTTCCGACACTAAGCTAGATGTCGAGTTCTTTTCAAGGGTACAACAACTCCCACTATGTTTTATGGCCCAACATAACAAACCTTGTGTTTTATGGTACAAACACATAAACCATCTAATCTAGTTTGGTGAAAGTGTTGTGATGATGCAATGATGTTTACAATGATGATCCATGACATAAATGTCTAATGGATATGAATGACTACTCTAAATGATCTTCTTAAATAAGAAGTCTTCAATCAATGAGGATATCAAGAGATCTTGAATCTTCATATGTTGATATGCTTTGGTGAATGAGGATGGCTAGATCTCCAAGCTTTCCTTGGTTGATCAAAATGTAAAGTATGCTTACAACAAAGATGAATGTTAGAAGCATTATGATCATGTGATGATATGGGTGATTAATGTATGTTACTACATGATTATCTATAGATCTAAAAGATGAAAGAAAGATAGAAAGAATGTGTGTTGGAAGGGATGAAGATATGAGAAAACCATGGGATGGTATTTATAACCAAAAGTGGTAATCAAAAATATAATAATTTATTAGATTTGATATCTTAGAATATCTTCCAAAATCTTTCCAAAATCTTTTAAAGATTTAGATGACACTATGCATGAGGTAATAAAAGAGTGTTTTCCTTTTATGAAAAATACATTTAAGCAAATGTATATACTTATTAAAAGGTAAGTTACTTGTAAATAAAATGTAAGTAACCTTTATAAAATAAAATATCTAGTTGAGTGCTTGTCAAAATAAAATATATTTTGTCAAGTGTAAGTAAACTTTAATACTTGTATGAATATTATAGTTAGTTTACTTGTACAAATAAAAGTATATATTTGTTAGACATTTTACAAAAGATGTATTTGTATAAAATACTTGTGAATGCAAAATGTAAAATGAGGTTCGAAATAGAATGGTTAACCTATTAAAATACTTAGTGACTCTAAACGTATTTTAAACATTCTAAATGATTTGTTAATGGGTTTGATCATAATGCCACATAACAAACATGTACGAACTGTGTTGTAACATACGAGGACTTGAGACATCGAGAGGTCTTGAATGTATGTTGAGACAAATGTAATTACAAGTAACTTGTACATTTTACGTTATGTATTACAAGTTACATGTTTGTCATCAATCAAAACAAATGAGACCAGATAGATTAAATATCGTAATATTTGCACTAACAATCTCCCTTTTGATGATGACAAAGATATGTAAACGTAATAGAAAGTAAGATGTAAAAAGTTACTTGTATCCTTACTACCTTTACATTACCTTCTCCGTTTACACTCTTCTCCCCTTTTGTCGAAACAAAAGGCGTGTCCTGAGTTTAACTTAATTTCTCCCCAAAAGGCGAGCTTGCATCATCCCTAGCGAGTTAAATCGTCTACTTCAATCCGTCCCTTGTTTGGTAGCGGATCCATGGATCAAATAAAGAGGCTTAACCTACATCAAGGTTAGTTTTATGCAACAAAATTATGAGAAATATATGAAAAGAAAAAGGCATAGCAATGTTAGCCTATTTTCTCCACTTTTATCGAAGCACAAATGCTTGTTGAAAAGTGAGAATGATGCTAAATCGTGCATGCTCCCCTCGACGGTTGCTCCCCTTGTTTGAGGCGTCGGGGTATGATTAAAAACCTACAAAACAAATATTAGTGCAAAACTATATTCGTCATTGGACGAGTAAGTGATATACAACAAAGTGTGTATAAGATGCATTCAAGAAATTCTTGACGGAAGCTCCCTTGCTCTAGGGCGTCAAGATGAACCTTCAAAATAAATATTAGTATAATAGAAGCTTTGTCTTTAGACAAATATGTCATATACAACCAAGTGTATAGGCGATGCAATATGAGTGCTTAAAGGATATTCCTCCTTGTTCGAGGGTGTCAAGAAGCACCTAAAATAAGAAAAATAATTGATGCAAACTTCATCCTTAGATGAGTAAGTTATATACAATCGAGTGTATATGATGATGAACCTACAATGAAAAACATTAGTGCAATATATTTCATCTTTTCACAAAGAAAAATAAGATGTATATATGTTATAAATGATATAATCAAAGATCTCATGAAGTGTAGTTTCCTAATTTCAATCATAAGAAAAGTGAGAATATAATATGATAAAAGCCTACAAAATAGTTCCTAGAAAGAAGATATGGAGTCTCCCACGGGTGTGCCACTAGTGGTGCTAGTGTTGGTGTCGGTTTACTAGTAGGATTCATGTGGTGATGGTAGATGACTCGAGATTTACAAAAGTAATTTTTCGCTAATCCATGGTGGTGATGATTAGTGAAAGTGGTGATGGAAGGTGGTGGTGATTAGGTAGGAAGCTATTAAGGAGTTAGAAACTCGTATGTATAGCAAATATAAAAATATGGATTCATGCAATCCTTTAAATCGTGTCAAGTGACCAAAGCTAAGAGGAAAAAATATGAATGGACATTGCATTTCAATGATGCATAAGGGTTATGATTTGGATGATTTATTGATGCTAACAACCTATTGTTTTGAGCAAGTTCTCATATGCTTCAACCCAAGAGTAATCAATAATGCATTCTATCTAAGAGTATTATAATGAAGATACCAAAAATATAAAAGTGATAACATGAAGATAAATTGTTCATCGATTGACACGAATTATAAAGATGACCTATTCTAGGTGACAATGGGAAATGTAGTATTAGCATGGTATTGACCGTCATGGATGATTATCACATTGAAAAGAAGTGAAGACAATATGAAAATACTAATAATAATAATGAGTACCTATATGAGGATGACATCATTTGAGAGTTGGATAGACCAACGTGTTGAAAAGGTGTTGGGAATGGTCGTTTTGATTAATATATCGTTTGCGACAATGACATGCATGATATGCGGAAAAGGATAAGATCCTATGATGGTGTTCTAGATAGTGAAGTTGTAAGGTGCTAGTTTAAGGAAAATCCTATATGTGGAGATGAAGACGTTTTGTAAAAACACATGATCGTTTTCACTTGATGAGGTATTGGTGCAAACTTGTGATAAAAAGTTAAGAAGGTTGAACTAGTTGTGGTTTCGTGAACCGGTTTTAGCTAAGTGGTGTTTACCTATGTGTTGGTATTTTAGAGTCTAAGAGACATAAATTTTGACAAAAGATAATTATGTGAATGGATTTCTCTCCCCTTAATTAGTGGACATCCAACATAATGTGTAATGTATCAATTAAGGAATGACAACAAAGTGTTTAGGAGGTTATTCGGGTTAACGAAAAAGGTGAGCTTAGTGATGTTTTCTGGATGATGGTTAGCATACAATGAACTTCATCCTTAAATTCACGTACCTCTTCTTGATTAATACGAGATGATCGTATGATGAGGCATGTGGTTTCCTAATAGGAAGTGAAGAGGATTAGAGTATTGTTATAACTAAATAATGATGGAGATGATTTTTGGAAAGCGGAAGCAAAAGTGAGATTTGGAAAGAGGTTGGTTGAAAGACAAAAATGCAAAGCCAACCCGCTAGAACTTAATTCTATATACTTTTAAACTATATGCAAGTGTAGGGGTCCCATAAAGCATATTACTAATCTATGTAGCAATAAAGGGATTATGCAAAATGAGCATATAATAGTTTAAACCAATTGAGATAACAAATAATTTGGTATTAATCTACAAAACAAATTTGTTAGTGACAAAAGATGTTAACATGATAGAAATCAAATGATAACATATTATATAAGCAAAACAACACATTGCACTTAAGTACACAAGAAATCACCATACAAGATAGCATCAAGACAATCATATTATGCAAGAATACAACTTTATTCAAGACATTTCATTTTGAGATTGTTTTGTCGTTAGACTTAGACGCTTAAGTATACTTGGCTTATAAATTAACACAACAATCTATGTGATTAATTTCTAAGATAAAAGGCTTTTAAAAGTTTGTCATACCAAAAGCACTTTGACATATTATATGTGCACACGTAGCAAACAAATAGTGTGACAAGAAGCAAAAGAAACAAGATGAGAGATTCATGCAAGCCATGTTTAAGACATAACAATTTGGAGCATGTAGCATTTGGATCGTACTACACATAAATATAATGAATGCCAACTAATAGCTTTCAAACACAAACATATCATATCAAAATTATCACGTTTCAAAATGACATATTATAATTTCATAAGTAACATGTTAATCATGCTAAAACTAATTCAAAAGTAAGTATCATGCAAATAAAGTTTTAGGTTAAAACGCGTTTAGTAGCATGAAACAAGAATACAAGCATTATAAAGATAAAACCGTACTAAGGTTTACACATTTGACTAGTTATCAAACACTAAGATAATGTCAAATCAACTTATCGTCTCAAACAAGAACATGTAATCAACACACGTAAGTGCAATGCAAGTGGTTTTAAAAGAAAAGTCATATATACTACTTGTTTGATTAGTATTCCTAAGGCGAGGCAAACTATCAATGTTTTAACATTTACTTTAGGCAAAAATAGGAATACAGATTTTTCAAGTTGGAGAATGAATATGAGACTATTACTAGAGGTGCTCAATTAAGGCTAAACACGACCATTTTTACGGGTGATTCCACATACCCAACTTCTCTCCGGAAGCAATTCAACCGTTAGGTCAAATTGAGTTTCTAGTGCAATAGGTTCTCCAAGAGTCATTCTCATGTTAGAAAGATGGGAACTCCTACTTTTGCATATTAAAGTGCATAAAGATGATAGTTTGCTAATACTTGGCTTAATGTGACTTAACTAATATGCAATATAACTAAGGTGATGAAGGCGTCATGTTATACACATGAATTTTAACAATGGTGTGTTTGATAAACAATGTGTTTGAATCTTGTGTTTAGAATCTAAAGTTGTTCTAATTACACATCTAATTGTATGATCTAATGGATGACATCTTTTATGTTGAGTTGAAGTGTGTACTTTAAATGTTAATTGATCATCTAAGACTAGAGAATGGAATATGTTAAACTAAGAACATTCTCAAGAGAGCTCTTTGGAATATTATTTAACAAGAATCTAATTGAGGTTACCAACTTCAATAGATCTTGTGTATGCTCTAAAGATGTGTAGTTTTAACCTTGGATGTGCACTCGGTTTGAGCAAGGTTAGGTTATGATGAATGCTTGAAAGGAAATAGATACAAATAGTATCTTTCAACAAATGAGATTATCCCATGGGATAAGGTTATCATGCTTATGAAAACAAGTATGACAAGATGAATTGGATATGCTAGTTCATAGAACTTGTAGATGTTTGTTTCAAGATCATTTACCCAATGAGGTGTAATGAAATCTCTCGTAACACAACTATTTATGTCATGAGAGTGATGCATAGGATATACAATATCCTTTTAACAAAATGAAAGCTTAACGCATGAATCTTAGTCATAATGTTCTTCAAAACATCATGTTTTCCTAAATGAAGATATGAAGCCAAAGTGTTTTGAATCGGATAGTCCCATCTAAATAAACTTGGTCTCAAGATTATATTCACTAGATGATGACAAGAGGAATTCACTCGAGTTTCTTATGTATACTCCTCAAAGGTCATTGTTGCTTGGGGTGTATGATGTTGGCTTTGAGATTGTATTTTAACATATGTTGTTAAAATGTTGATTTGAGGTTTAACGAAATTTATGCGAAGTTTAACGACAGTATTACTAATACTTTGATAATTTGTGAAGGTAGTACTACTTATACCTAGTGGAAATTGACAACAATTACCAAGAGCACCATGCTTATTTGATAGTTGAGGTTCTAGCCATAATGAATTATCTAAGTCCTTATATGTTGGAAAGGATGTTTGAGTTTGTTCAAACATGCATTTGATTCAGTACAAGTGTTGGACACAAGGGCTTTTTGAGCAATACACTCAATGAATTCAAATGATGGTAAGGATGGTGGATTGGTTGATCTAGGTGGTAGGTCTTCTAGTGTCTAAATAAGGATGTGGTGATGTAGGGGTTTGTTGTGCTATGGGAGTACTTAGGTTGAATATTTGTCCATAGATGTTGAACACAAAAATACGGATACTAATTCTTATGGTTCATTGGTTGCTACAACTAGTGGGTGAAGTGTTTGAAGTTTTGGTCATGTCTATGAAGCTTAGGGGCTGAGGTATAGGTTCATCTTGAAAGGGCACGTTTGGTTTAAAGGATGCTCTTGGAAGTTCATGAGCAACACGCTTAATGGTGCCAAAAGATGGAAGAGGATAGTAGGTGTCAAAGAGGATAAGTGGCACGATGGGTTGTTTGTTTTGGATAAGTGTTTGATTCATTTTAGGATTAGTGTTTTAACATGTGTTGTTAAAATACTTGGGTGTTGATTTTTCGGATATGACTTTTAATGACTACAATCGTAAGTCGCATATACTTGAATATTTCGGATGAAATACTTAAGTTGTCAATCCTACCTTGTTGATACTATGGAGCTTAGATTGCACTCGAGGATAGCAAGACTCTTTAACATACATGTGAGTTATGACTCGATGTAAATGCTTATCGTCTTGGAGGATGACACATTATTTTCATGTTAACCAGGTGAGGCAATACATGTACATACAAAACAATATCTATAGTCATATGTTAGACTTGTGTATGATATCTTTGCAAATAATGAGTCCAGTTTATTAGTCTTGGTAAGTCATCTAAGTCATCCATAACGGGTGAGGAGATGTTGGTGGTGTTGCACAAAGTTTTGATAGGTACAAGCTTTGGAGACTTTGGTAGTGAAGTTGTTTTGGATGATGGTGGGTGATTTTGGTGGTGGAGTTGGAGTACTCAAGTTTAGAAAGTTCACATCTTGAATGGGTGATGAGATGTTGAGAGGTAATGAGTCTGAGGATGAAGAGCTCAAGTTAATGAAGCTACAAGATCGAATGCTAATCCTAGTGGTTTTCTTAAGTGGCTTATTTGAGGTTAAGGATTTAGTCATTTTGACTTTGCTTTAAGAAATGCTAAGCTTGAGGAAAAGTAATGATGAAGGTGTGAAAATGATCATCTTGAATGTGTCAATTTATGGAACTAAGGATTCATGGATTTGATGTTAATCCATACAAAGATGGTAGTTTCTAATGAGATGGAAGTGTATAAAATCATGTCAAACATCATAAGTTAATCCATTGAGGATGTGTTGAGTGAGGTATGAAAGATATGTATTAACAACTATCCTAGAAATCAAGTTTGGTAAATTAGATTGCGGGATTTAGTAAAATTCAATAACTTACCAGGATCCACGGCACCATTTCTTTACAGTGGAACCCTTAAATTGGTGCCGCCGTCCGTCTGTCATGGTATGGCGGTACCAAAATGCATAACAGACGGTACCAACATTTTGGTGCCGTCGATCCGTGGACACCGAAAAAGTTCACAGACCCATTTTTAGGTGTCGGGAGTTTTCGAAACACGAAATTTTGCTTAAAATATGTGACATTAATTACTTCTAGTTAGGAAAAGTCGATAACACATATACAAACATAGTGGAGCATAGACTTTGACCAAGGGCTAACGATTTTCACATAAAAGTGAAAATGGGTAAAATTGATAACACACTTGTGCTATCCACTGCATAAACCGGTTAGCATACAACATTGTTTTAAGTCATATTATCATCCTACAAAGTAAAACAAATAAATTACATCATACAACATTGTTTTGTCCTTGTTCCAAACACTCTCTTAAAACCTCTATTTTTCAAATTACTTGACTAACTTACTTAGTACTTATTGCTAAGCGAGTCATGACATTTCATAAGCTATGCGAGATGTTAGTATAACCTATGCAAAGGAAGTGATCTAAGTCTATAAGTGATGGTAAAACAATTTTCCAACTAAGTGCACAAAATCTAGCAAATGTCCTATTGTGCATAAACAAGAAATCGTCAAGCAAGCGAATAAATAACATGGCAAGATTGACATTATATTATGCAAACAAACAAGTGTAAACAACAATTTGAAAATAAGCAAGCAACATATATGCAAACAACATAAACAAGTGGTCATTTAGCATAGCATAACAAAAAACACTTTTCGTCAATTTGCGTTTAAGAATGACGATGTATACCAAGCTTAATTAGTTTCCTTTAAACATATTACCAAATTATTTAGTTTCAAAAGAAATTGTATCCAAGTTTCAAGAATACCAACTTAAATTACTTGATTCAAAAAATTTGAGTTTTTATGTTAAAGCGAAACTTAATATCTTAGATATACGGTAGTATTTGGTCTATTTCACCTATTTAAAATTTTACTCAGGCCATGAGAGTATTTTTAAATGAAAGTAGACTCAATTCCCTTTAAAATGATAGGTGGTTCGACTCCTACGGACTTACGGTTAATAAGTTATGAATTTTTTAAGTTGGCAAAAAAACTGCGTACTGTGCAGACCAAGGAACCAAAAGTTTACAAGCAAGGAGCCCTTTTTGGTTCCGCCCGGTCCGTGGTCTTCACGAAAGTTTGAAAATGTACTTACTCATGGCGAAAAAGTGTAGGACTTACTAGATTTGATAGAAAAATATAATACACATATTTTGTTTATTATTTTTACTAATGTGACTTATCTAAACATTTAACAACAAAATTTCTAAGTATAATTAGCAAAACATTTTTCATATTATATTTCGCTTCAATGGTAATTTGATACATGGATCGTGCTCCATTTTAAAACCATTTGTTTTGAAAATAAGAGCTACGAGGCTCTGTACCAATTGTGAAAGCGTGGGGGGGTGAATACGTTCTGGTTTAAAAACGTTAGATCTTTTGTATCAAATCGTTTATGAAGCTTGTTATAATATGAAAGTACCAATTATTATTTGTAACTAATATAAACATAGTAAACCAAGTTGTCACACAAGCATAAACATTAAACCACATCACAAGCAATTATAAAAGTAAAGAGATAAAGAAAGGAAAGTGCAAACCGAACACGAGGATTTATAGTGGTTCGGTCACGGATCTCCTTTCCGCCCTACTCCACTCCCCGAGTACCCAACTCGAGAGTTACTTCACTAAATCAACAAGCTCCCTTCTCGGCGGAGAAAACCTTACAATCGTCGCTACACTTTTTCCGTACAAAGCTAAATACCGGGTTCTAGTTCGAGGTAGAACCAACCTAACGTCGCTTATACAATATTTCCGACACTAAGCTAGATGTCGAGTTCTTTTCAAGGGTACAACAACTCCCACTATGTTTTATGGCCCAACATAACAAACCTTGTGTTTTATGGTACAAACACATAAACCATCTAATCTAGTTTGGTGAAAGTGTTGTGATGATGCAATGATGTTTACAATGATGATCCATGACATAAATGTCTAATGGATATGAATGACTACTCTAAATGATCTTCTTAAATAAGAAGTCTTCAATCAATGAGGATATCAAGAGATCTTGAATCTTCATATGTTGATATGCTTTGGTGAATGAGGATGGCTAGATCTCCAAGCTTTCCTTGGTTGATCAAAATGTAAAGTATGCTTACAACAAAGATGAATGTTAGAAGCATTATGATCATGTGATGATATGGGTGATTAATGTATGTTACTACATGATTATCTATAGATCTAAAAGATGAAAGAAAGATAGAAAGAATGTGTGTTGGAAGGGATGAAGATATGAGAAAACCATGGGATGGTATTTATAACCAAAAGTGGTAATCAAAAATATAATAATTTATTAGATTTGATATCTTAGAATATCTTCCAAAATCTTTCCAAAATCTTTTAAAGATTTAGATGACACTATGCATGAGGTAATAAAAGAGTGTTTTCCTTTTATGAAAAATACATTTAAGCAAATGTATATACTTATTAAAAGGTAAGTTACTTGTAAATAAAATGTAAGTAACCTTTTATAAAATAAAATATCTAGTTGAGTGCTTGTCAAAATAAAATATATTTTGTCAAGTGTAAGTAAACTTTAATACTTGTATGAATATTATAGTTAGTTTACTTGTACAAATAAAAGTATATATTTGTTAGACATTTTACAAAAGATGTATTTGTATAAAATACTTGTGAATGCAAAATGTAAAATGAGGTTCGAAATAGAATGGTTAACCTATTAAAATACTTAGTGACTCTAAACGTATTTTAAACATTCTAAATGATTTGTTAATGGGTTTGATCATAATGCCACATAACAAACATGTACGAACTGTGTTGTAACATCTGAGGACTTGAGACATCGAGAGGTGCTGAATGTATGTTGAGACAAATGTAATTACAAGTAACTTGTACATTTTACGTTATGTATTACAAGTTACATGTTTGTCATCAATCAAAACAAATGAGACTGTATAGATTAAATATCGTAATATTTGCACTAACAGAAGTAATCGATGGCTACGACCAATAACTTTACTCCTCACGAGCAGCGGTAGAGGGCCTACAATATCTATCCCCATTGGTGAAGGGCCATGCGGACGTTCTGAAGTCATATCTTTCTTTGGTAGCCTTGGGACTCTTGAGTGGACTTGGCGGGCTTCACACTTCGAATGATGTCGACGGCGTCCACATGCATCGAAGGCCGTAATATCCGACCCTCGTGACTTTAGAGACAACGGAGCGGGGTCCTGCGTGAAGTCCGCGGGATCCTTCATGCACTTCTTGAATGATGTTGGCGGCTTGCCTTGGTCTACACAACGAAGCCATGGGGACGAAAAAGATCTTCTATATAAGTAATTCCCATGATTACATCTTGTGGTGCTTTGATGCGAACCTTCGAGCTAACCCGATCTTCCGAAAGTATACCACTTATTAGATATTCTCTAATTGAAGTCATCAATTCGAGTCTTCCTCTGTATTACGTCAGACACCTCCTTTCGGACGATGGACCTATCTGCTAATACTTCGACCAAAACTTCCTTAGTTAAATGAGCAAATGTCATTGATGCCAGTTTGCTAAGTGCATCCGCCTTCTTGTTTTGTTTCTCCGAACATGTTCTATGTTGTAGGATGCGAACCCTTCGAGCATTTCTTTGGCCTTATCCAGGTATTGCTTGATCACAGGTTGTCTTGCCTCGTATGAGCCTTTTATCCGGTTGGCCACTAGTTGTGAGTCAACAAAAATAGCGGTCTTCTACTTCCATGTCTTTGGCCATCGGAGACCTGCTAGCAAGCTTCGTACTCTCTTCATTGTTCGTAGCATCGAATTGAAGCGGGTGCATAAGTGTACTCCTTCCCTTTGGGATCAACGAGCATGAGACTGCTTGCGCCGGAACCATCGGAGCTAGAGCTCCGTCGTTATAAAGTTTCCACCCTTGATTGCCTTATCGCTTCTTTTCAACAACCTTTGTGTCATGCTTGGTTCGGAGGGTGTTTACGCTAAAAAGTCCGCCAATATTTGCCCTTTGACCGAGTTTACGCCTTGTATTCAATATCATGCTCTCCTAGCTCGATAGCCCATTTAGCTATCCTTCCAGTTTCTCGGCTTGAAAGTATCCGCTAATTGGCTTGTCGATGAAATACGGTTATGGGGTGAGCTTAGAAGTACCTTTGAAGGTGTCTCATGGCATGGACCAAGGCCAAATTAGCTTCTCCAATCTTGGATAATTCATTTCGACTCCTGTAGAACCACTCGCTAACGAAGTAGATAGGGTTTGCTTCTTCTCCCTTTACGCCAATAACACAGTGATGCTTTCGAAGGAGGCGCAATATACATGAACAACACTTCGCCTTTGATTGGGGCCGTAAGTGTAGGTAGAATAACCATGAAATCCTTGAGCTTTTGGAAGGTCGTACGCATCTATGCTCCTTTGGGCGATCTCCGTGCATCCTTTGAGTGTTTTGAAGAACGGCAAAGATCTGTCTGCACCCTTCGATAAGAACTCTTTGAGTCGCTAGCTTTCATTCGGACTTTGCACTTCCTTTAGGGATTTAGGAGGCTACAAATCTGTGATGGCCTTTACCTTGAAGGATTGGCCTTAATACCTTGCTTGGTGATCGGATGCCCCAAAATTGTCCTTCTTCCACACAGGGAGCACTTCTTGGGATTTAATTTCATGTTGATGGCGCCGGTCGGTCGAAGGTTTCCTTAATGTCGGAGAGCATATCCTCCTCGATCTACTATTGATGACCATATCATCTACGTATGCCTCCGATTCCTACCTATCTCGCTGGGCGCTTTGTCCACTAGGCGTTGGTAGGTGGCACTACATTTTCAAACCAAAGGCATCTTTTGTAACAATAAACGCCTTTTCCGTAAAAAGGTGTCTTCTCTTCGTCCTCTTCCGCCATTTGTATCAGATGGTAACCCTTATAAGAGTCTAGGAAGCATTTTAGCGAAACCACGACAAGGATTCCACCTTCAATCAATTTACGGCGGTAGCGATCCTTGAGCGAGCTTTGTTAATATCTCGAAGTCTCGCACATTCGCCATCCTCCATCATGTTCTTGACCATCACGGATTGGCCACCCAAGTTTGATACTTCACCTCTCACAGTATGCTGCTTTCTGAGCTCGTCCACTTCTTTGCATCGCGCGGCATTTCTTTCAGGAGCCAAGCTTGACGCTTTTGTTTGATGGGTTCAATATGTTTGAACTCATTGAGCTTGTGTTCGATGCCGAAGGGCTTTCCGTCTATGGTGAGAGTTACAGGGACCCCGTCATGTCGAGTAGGTCCATGCGAAGACATCACGCATTAGCAAGTACCTTTTCCAATTACGCTTTAAAGGATGTTGGGGCCTTTTCGATTACCACCGTCGATCGGGTAGAGATCATTTACCACAATCGTTCTTCACCTTATAGTTTGGAGAAACCGTTCCAATGCCGAAAGGTGTTTGGAATTTGATTGTGGCATGTATGGTTGAGACAACGATGCCCATCTTACGCATTCTTTGTTCTCCTATCAATAGGTTGTAAGGAGATTCCGACCTTACGATAGTGAAAATCGAGTTCTGTTCTTTTAGCCTTCCTTCTCCGATCGTAACCTCTGAGGGACTTCTCCCAGGGCCATGAGTGTCCCCGAGAACCCACTAAGGGTACCTTGAATCTACTCTCTTCGACCTTATCGAAGGTTTGAGCTTTAGAAAACATCGTTCATAGATAACCCGCAGAGCTACCGCGGTCGAGGTAGGCCCTGTTTACTTCTCTGTTGGAGATCAAGACTTTGATGACCACGGGTCATATGAAAGAACTTTCCACGTGATTGAAGGAAAAGTGACATCTCTACTCCGCACAAGGCTTCCTCCGCTTCTTTCCTCTTCAAGCGAGTCCTCCTTGTATACCATGAGGATGGATGCTTGGTAGGTGTGGTATCTTTCCCAACCGTGTGTCGGAGGCTTTGTCTTTACCTCTTTTATACCCTTCACCAAATTTCCCGATTGGCGGACTTTCGGCCTCTTCTATCTACTTCTTGAGTTCTCTGCGGTTGTTAGTGTCGTGTCCGTAATCGTCATTGAAGTAGCAAAATTTGGAAGTATCTCGGGCCTTCTTTTGTTTGCCAAGCGAGGAGGAGGATCAAAGGCCTTCGCAGACCTTTTAGTAGTAAATCTCCCTTGGAGATTTGGACAGATTAACCAAGAGCCCATGGTTGATGTTTTTGTGGTGCGGTGTGAATATGTCCTTATTTTTGTGTTTGTTCCTTGACCCTTCCCACGAAGGATGCGTCGGGGCTTTCTTTGTGACTTTCTTTATTTTCGACCAGAGCCCGTTGGTAGATACTTCTTTGCTTCGATCCGGTGTAAGCCTTCTCACGAAACCTTTGTAGGTTGGGAAATCGGTGGAGAGGAATTCAACGGACTTACATTTAGTAGACCGTGCACGAAACCCGAGATCGTTGGTCCTCGTGCAAGCCCATTATTTGTAACGTGTCATCGGTATATCACGGTAATGAAAGCTACGGTGCTCTCGTTCTCCTACAGCTTGATCTTTGTGCCTTTGTTAGGTGTGTTCTTGTAAACTTTTACATTGGTGAAATGTGATCACGAACTTGGCCTTGAGATCATCCAAATTCACAATGCTACTGGTTTTGCGGTTCCACCATATCTGACGGAGTCTCGTGGGGTGTATGTAAACATGTGACAAATGTGAGGCATAACCCACGCATTCTAATAGCCCTTGAACAAGTGCAAAAGTTATCCGGATCCCTTTCCCATCGTGGGTACCAATATCGCGGGCATTTTCAACCCATCGAGCAAAGGGTAGTCTTATCCATCTTCGAAGGGTGTTGTGGAGCCCATGGGCTCCGAATAAAAGCGATTATAAGGTGGCATGTAGGTAGGGGCGCATTATACGGGTTATGATTTGGAGGTACTCCAACGAGTTTTGATTAACATATTGAGGGTGGCGGTAGGTATATAAGGTGGGTGACTTAGGCGGTATGAAGCATATACCATAGGTTGCCGTAGGGCATACTTCCGTATGGTTGAGTAAAGCGGGGTTGCTAGCACGCCCATTAGGCGGGATAAACCCGCGAGGGTAGATTGAGCACGAAAGGAGGTACATACCATGAGGAGGAAGATTTCCTCCCATTCATTGAGATGGATTGCCTTCTACGGATCGTGAGAAGGCGCTGTGAACCCCGACTCGGTTCTTCCCGGATGAGCCGCCAAAGTGGTGGCAAATTAACTCGTAGCATCCCTTGTTACTCCTTCCATTGGAGCCTTATCGTACCTTCCGTCTAGTGAACCTCTCGGGCGGCTTCAAAACCAACCGACCTTCCACTGGGCCTTGATGCTCGGAGACCCTATCCTTGCAGCGTGTTGCCCGGGGCCAGGGCCTAGTCTCCATTTCAACTCTTCGTCATGCTCATCGATTGAGTATTCCAACTCCCTACGCATCTCCGCATTCGAGCTTGCCTCCTTGAGCCCTTAGTAAAGACTACAATGCTTGATGTTGGCTTCGACAAGCGCTGGACTAATTACCGGTTCGAGGTTAGCGAGGTTGAAGCATGGTTGTTGGGAGTTATTTCGGGGTGAGATCGTGTGGTAAAGTGGATGCGGTTATATTGGGAAGGTTGTTAGGATCATTGGCGGGATTGGTGCCAAGGTCGAGAAACTTGGGAGGGTGTATCTTCTCTTCCTTGAGTCATGCCGTAAAACTAGTGAGTGATTGTTGGGTGTAAATTTGGAATAACGAGACCAATAGTAGCGGGTCCCACGGATGGCGCCACCGATTGTACAATAATTCGTGCGACCAAGCCTTGATGGTGATCGAAGGGTATGAGGTGATATGCTTGCGCCAAACTTGTAGCCAATCTGCAATAAGAAATAGTAGACACCGTTAAGTGATTGCGCGGGGTTAGGCCTGCGAACCACCTCCGTGTGTGAGTAAGTATGTGATATGAGTTGTAAATAATATGATGTATGTGAAAAGCGTGTTGAGTGAACATACCATTGAAATGACTCGTCCAACCTATTTATAGGTGATGAAAATAGCTTGGAGAGTGTTAGCACGTTTAGGAGATCATGGGGTGTCCACGATTTGTAGTAACAGCTAGAGGCTTCATCCCACTATCTCGGACTTGGCGGGAAGCTAAGGACATAGTGGGAGCGTGGGGAAGACCAGTCAAGGTTCTTATTTTTCTTGGCATCTTGAGGAAGACACCGAAGGGCATAGGCCTTGGTGGCGGATTCAATGGTAACCATGTCAATGATGAATGGTTTCATACCAATGACTTATGAAGAAAGACTTGGGTCTTCGTAATGCAATTCGGCGAGGTAGAAGGGGTCCTTGACTTGATCGGAGATGCGTCATCAATTATGAAGAATAAGAAAATGAACCCATTACCCTAATAAATAAACTTGACCTTAGTGAACAATTGCATTTACACCCTAATGAATCTGCCTCCATGACTGTTAAAGGGACTGAAAATTATAATGTATGGTCTTGTGCCATGTTGTTGGCTTTAGAAAGAAATAATAAAACTGGATTTATAGATGGTACTTGTAAAAAGTCTAATGTGGATGAGGTCTTAGGTAGACAATGGGATAGGGTTAATCATGTTGTCCTTGGGTGGATTTTAAATTCTATATCAGAAGAATTGTTTTTGGGTCAAATTTTTTTAAAAAGGGCTTCTGATGTATGGACTGAGTTACAAGAAACTTTTGATAGAGTTGATGGATCAGTTACTTTTAACTTACACCATAAAATCAATTATCTTTCTCAAAATGGTAGCTTTATTGTTGAGTATTTTAATAGGTTGTCTACTCTGTGGAAATAGTTTGATGCATTTGTTAAACTGTCCAGGTGCACTTGTCATGCATCTGATGATTAAAAAACATAAATAGTTAATGAACTTGATGTAATTCTTAATAGGGTTAGATGACTCTTATATGAAAATAAGAAGTAACATTTTATCTAGAGATCTTCTACCTGATGTTAAAGGGGCTTTTGCCATCATTTCTAGTGAGGAGTCTCACGGATATGTGGTCACTGGTTTAGTTGGTGGAACCTCGCAAATGTCTCAGTCATATGTGTTTAACTCCAGTGTGCCTAATAGAGGGAACTCTCAGAGGCCCCCAACCTCTGGTAGTTCTCTCAGACCTAACAATGGCCCTAGAACTACTGATAATAAGAGGACTGATGGTGGTCCTACCTTTGTTTATGAGCATTGTGAGTTTAATGGTCATACAACTGATAGATGTTTTAAACTCATTGGGTATCCTTCTGATTTTGGAAAAAGTAAAAGAAAATTTAATAATCAGGATACTCAAAATTTTAACAAAAGATTTGTTAATAATAATAATTTTGTTGGTTTTAGCTCCACTTCTATATTTTCTGATGAACATATTTCAAAACTCATATCTTTGATGAAAGAAAACCCTGTTAGTATTGATCGAAAAGGAAAAGGTGTGCATGCCAGGTATTACTTTTAACAAAAGTAATTTTTTAATCAAAACTTTAATAGATTCTTCTGTAACAATAGTAAAATGAGGTTTGCACTTGTTGCATCAGGTATTATTGATGATTCTGGTGCAAATTAGCATCTAACATATACTGATAAATATTTGGTGAAGGTTATTGATATTTCCAAAATTGGAATTAAGGTTTCACATCCTAATGGAACTGAAGCCTTAATTACCAAGGTTGGAAATATAATTCTCACCAAACATTTATCTGTATATGATGTGTTGGTTGTAACAGAATATTGTGTCAGTTTAATGTATGTTCATAAAGTGGATAGAGATAACAAATTTTTTATTGCTTTTGATGAAACAAAATGTTAGGTTTTACCTCAGGATTTGAGGGGAATGAATGTTCTGGGGATCGATAAACAGATGGATGGTTTATATTACTTTGATGGAAATCAAGGTATTGACTTAGAGGTTAAAAACTTTGAGTGTTTGTAATTTGCCTAAGAAAATTTGGCACTGCATGCTTGGTCATCATTTTGATCAAGTTTTAGCAGTGCTTAAAGGTGAAATTAGTTTTCAAAATAATAATGATAATGAGCCTTGTGACATTTGTCAAAAGGCTAAAAGCTAAAAAAACTAGAGTACCTTTTCCTCTACGTGAGCATAAAACCGTTATTCTTGGTGAACTTGTTCATTTGGATCTTTAGGGTCTTTAAAATTAAAAGTAAAGAAGGTCACATATAATTTTTTAACTGTTGTTGATGATTTCACCAGGGCTGTTTGGGTTTACTTACTTAAGGATAAGCATGAGGTGTTTGATTGTATTCAAGTTTTCTATAATCTGGTTAAAACTTAATTTGATAAATGTGTTAAATCTTTTAGAAGTAATAATGGCACTGAGTTTGTGAATAACCAGTTTAATAAGTTTTATGGCGATAAAGGCATTATACACCAGACATCTTGTGGTTATACTCCTCAACAAAATGGGATTGTTAAGAGGAAACATATGCATCTTTTGAATGTTGCCAGATTCCTTATGTTTCAGGGGGGATTACCTTTATACTTATGGTCTGAATGCATTTTAACTGCCACTTATATGATTAACAGATTGTCTTCTTCAGTGCTGAGTGGAAAGTCTCCTTACAATCTTGTCTTTAATGAAAAACATGTTCTTAACCATTTAAGGGCTTTTGGGTGTCTTTGCTTTGCCACTGTTCTTACCAACTATGATAAGTTCAATAGTAAAGCAGAAAAATGTGTTCTTGTTGGATACTTGAACTTTCAAAAAGGTTATAAACTTTACAATCTTGAAAAGAAACAATTTATCTTTTCTAGGGATGTTAAATTTTTTGAAAATATGTTTCCTTTTAACGTAAAAAATACTTCTGTTGCTCCTGACCCTCTCAGTCAGGGTTTAAATAATGTTAACTTCTTTGATGAAGTTACATGTGATAATCCTGGCACACCTAATGATGATCATAATAAAACTAATACCCCTTTGGGTAATAATAATCAAAATGATCACCATTTGGGTGAAGGTAGCAACTCTTTACATCTAGGCAGTCCAATTATTGACCATATATAGAGTGATCTGGGGCACTCTCTTGGTTCCATTGGGTCTACTAGTGTAAATGAGATGGCTGCAACACCAAATGGTGTGACTATTTCTGAAGGTGACTGTTGTCCCTTTCTTGAACAAACAGCAGAAACACCTTTTCAAAATGATTGCCAACCTTCCTTAAGAAGGACTGATAAAACTTCTGTTTTTCCTAATAACTATAATGAATATGTTGTTGATACCAAATTTAAAAAGTTTGTGAGTTATTCAAAACTAAGTTATGAAAACTTCTGTTTTGTTTATGAGTTAAAAAGTCTATTGAACCTAAAACTTATAGACAAGCTTGTAAGGATCAGCATTGGAGAGATGCAATGAATAAGGAAATGCATGCCCTTTACAATAATGACACCTTCGAAATCTGTGAGTTGCCAAAGGGTAGAAAAGCCATAGGTAACAAATGGGTCTTTAAAATTAAGTATAAGTCAACAAGGGAAATAGAAAGATATAAAGGTAGACTTGTTACCAAAGGGTATAATCAAAAGGAATGTGTTGACTTTGATGAGACCTTTTCTCCTGTTGTGAAAATTGTTACTGTTAGCTGCAGTATCAATTTTGTTGTTTAGATGAGTTGGCTTATTTTTCAACTTGATAGTAATAATGCATTTCTGTTTGGTGATCTTGATGAAACTGTTTATATGACTCTTCCTGAGGGTTTTTTTATATGTTAATGATAAAAGGGAGTGTAGACTTAAAAACTCATTTATGGGTTAAAACAAGCACCCAGGAAATGGAATGCTAAGTTGACTAGTGCACTTCTTGAGAATGGTTTTAAGCAGAGTAAAAGTGATTATTCTTTGTTTACAAAGAATGAGTCAGGTAACTTTGTTGTTTTGCTTGTGTATGTTGATGACATTATTGTCACCGGGAATAATTGGAAGATATTGAAAACTTTAAAGTGTTTTTTGAAATCTAAATTCAAATCAAAGATTTGGGAAAAATTAAGTAATTCTTGGGTATTGAATTGATTGATACTCATCAAAGGGTGTTTTCGTCACAAAGAAAATACTATTTGGATCTTTTAACAGATTTTGGCTTGTTGGCATGTAAACCATCTGCTTTTCCTCTTGAACAAAACTTATTTTTAACTAGTGAACCAACAGCAAGTGATCCATTGATAAATAATGTTACTGAATATCAAAAACTTATTAGGAAATTGATTTATTTGACTCATATTAGGCCAAACATTGCATATTCTGTCCATTGCTTGAGTTAGTTTATGCATATTTGACTCATATTAGGCCAAACATTGCATATTCTGTCCATTGCTTGAGTTAGTTTATGCATAAGCCTCCTAAGTCTCATCTTAAAGTAGCTCTGAAAGTACTTAGGTACTTAAAGGGTTCACGAGGAAAAGGAATTCATATTACCCGGTGCCCAAATGTTTCACTTGAAGCATTTGTTGATGCAGACGGGACAAAATATGTTATAGAAAATTTGTCACTGGTTACTGTTCTCACTAGTTTCATGGAAAAGCAAAAAATAGAATACCATTTCTAAGTCTTACATGAGGTGAATCTGAGCCATAACCTCGTGAACCACGAAATTGTTTGGGTCTTAAAACTTTTACAAGATCTGAATTGGGAACTTTTTTTTACCTGTAAAGTTGTATTGTAATAGTCAGGCTGCAATCAAAATTGCAGCTAACCCAGTTTTTCATAAGAGAACTAAATATTTGGAAATTAGCTTACACTTTGTAAGAGATAAGATTATGGTTGGGGTTATTGAAACAGTTAAGGTTAACACTACAAATCAAATTGTAGATATTTTAACTAAGGGTTTAGGCTAGCTTCAACATGATAAGCTTCTGGATCAATTGGTGATGTTGGATGTCTTCCAGGTTGGAGTTAAATGGGGGATGTTGAAATAAGTAACTCAACCTGGAAGTGTAAGTTGAGGGACTAACTTTGTTATGTTTGATATTTTAGTTTAAGCTGCTTTAATCTTTTGGCTGAGTTTGACTGGAGTTGGATAGCTGAAGGACTGAAGTTGACAAGGCTGGAAAGATTAAAGAGGAGTGCTATATAAGTTCATAACAAGCCAGGTTTCTAATTAATTCACCCGATTATTTTCACACCGTTTCTCTTTGTTGTTATCAACCAAAGCGATCTATTGATCTTTGTTGTTCTCTCTTATTGCGAGTTGAGTGTTTGTAATAGAACTATTGGCAAGTTAGTCAATAGGCTTGCACTTGATTAGCAGTGGCATGCTTTGTGGTTATTCTTGAGATTCAGTTTGTGATTATGATTTAGATTAGTCTCTGATCTTGCACTTTGATTTTTTGGTTGATAATAAAAGTTGGCCTTTGATTGAGATTAAAGACTTGTTTCACGGTTTTTTACACTTATATTAAAATATTTGAAAGTTGGATTTACTATTCATCAACGATAATCTCACTTTCACCAATGATAAAAATAGTCTATCAAATTTAGTTAAGTTTCGTAATCAATTCTTAACAAATTGTAAAATTGTTCTTTTGTTCTTTTCGTTACATTCGATTATATAACTTGATCCTTAGGTTAAATATCATTGTTTGTATATGATTTACATAAATAATCCTTTTAGTTATTCACCGCTTTCAAAAATAATGAGTTAAGTTTAAGGATTATTTGTATTACAAAATATTACATAAATAGTTTCTATTCATTCATGATAATCTCACTTTCACCAACGATAAAAATTTTCCTTCCATTTTAGTTGAGTTTCTAAAACAGTTCTTAAAAAATTGCAAAATCTTCCCCTTTCGTTATTAGATTACAGAAACAGTCCTTACGTTAAATATGTGATTGTATGTGTAACAAAGATTTACATAAATAATCCCTTTAGTTACCTGCCGCATTCAGTAACAATTCATGAGTTAATTTATTACGTAAAAAGAATAATGTTTTTATTATATGTTTCCGGATGGGGCGGGGATGTTGTGCCCCATTCCTGCCCCCAACCCGATTAAAATCTCCATTAAGGACCCGAAACCCACTCCGTATATCGATAAGCATGCCCCGCCCTAAAAAGTTTTGGTTTCAGGTGTTTCATTGGGTTCAAGTTTTTTTTGTCATCTTAAAACGGGCGAGTAAATCCCACTCGTTTATAACACGTGTGTATACATTTAATGGGTTAATAACTGAAAGTATGCAGAGCTTCTACTAAAATTATACTTAAATTATTAAAAGTGTTAAGAGGGTTCAATTGAACCCTCTAAGATATATGCAACCCTGTCTATAGTTGTGACGAGATGTAATTTTGACGACTTTACTTAGATATCATGCTACAACTAAATATTGAATGATAAAATTGATCTACTTACAAAATTACTAGCTTTATGTTTTTTTTTAAATGTTTTTGCATACAATTCTTTTAAGCCTCCTTTAAAAGGAGAAGGGGAAAAAAAATCAAAGAAATGGTTTTTGGACTTATATAGGGTCATGTTAGATATATGTCAAAATTATGTTAAGTTGAGTCACTTTCAAAAGGCTTGAAGATTTGTTTTGACCTACACATGATTTATACATTGAGCCCACACGCATACATGATGCATTCCTATTCACCACCATGCGCCTGTTTTGAGAAGAAGACAATTGCTCTTAAATATTTGTCTGGTTAGGGGTGTTTATCTGTTCAGTTATTAGGTTGTTTGGTTTATTCGATTTGGTTAAAAAGAATTTTAGTAAAATCAAAAACCGAACCGATCTGAATTCAAATTAAATTTAACCGAACCGAATAACACGTTTACGTAATTTTAAACAATATAATATTAATTTATTTAATTATATAATTTTTATGCACTAAAAAAAATTCAAGTTTAAAAAATGTTATTTTTATATTATAAAAGAGTTTTAACGGGGTTTTTAAATATAAATATATAAAAAGATATATATTTATATGAATTCGGTTTTTTGTTCGTTTCGATTTTCATTTTGCCAAAACCATAAGCAAACCGAAAATCAAATATTTAATTTGGTTTAATTCGGTTTTAATCAATTCGGTTCGGTTATAAATTCAATTCAATTTTTTTCGATTCGGTTTAATTTTGGTTTTCAGTTTTCATGGGTCAAACCCGAATTCTGCACACCCCTACTTTCTATTACTTCTATATTCTAATGAAATGAGAAAACTGTTAACACGACTTCAATAATATCATACTAGATATTTAAAATAGTTTAGGCAAGTGATTATACATATTTAGGTAAAGTAGAGACATAATATATAGATCTCAACTGTCAATAGTTCAAAGAAAATCAAGATCATCAAAAGTGATCATGTAAGTACTTGAGGATTAAGATGTATTGATTCCGATAACACGAAAATGACGTTTATATTATGTAACCGAAGACAAATGTTAGGAAGAGGAATAGAAGAACAAGATGATGTTGTCGTCGTTACTTTTAACGATCCAATCTTCACCCTATGTTCATTTGATCTTTTATTTCGATGATGGCATATTCATCTTTGATGTACCCATGAATCTAATTCCGAAAAAGACGTTCCTTCTAAAATCATTTTCCTTCATCCTAACAAATATGTAAATAAAAAATAATAATAAGACTAAAATACACCGTTGGTCCATAAACTTGTTCATGCGCATCACGATGGGACAAAGTTGAGCATTATCATCGCTGGAGGTCCAAAACTTGTGTTTTTTTACTCGTGACGAGTCTCTTGACCAGGATTGACATAGTCAACATGAATTTTGTGGCTTTACTTCGAGGGTATAATATACCATTCACAATTTTGACCCAACCTTCAACCCATGGACCAAATGTGATTATGCCTACTAGCCGTTTCTTCCCTCAAAAGATCAACCCAACTTCCAACAATAACATGTCGATCGATCGTATTAGCAACTTGCCAGATATAGTGATCAGTAACATTTTGAATCGGTTGCTTTTATTAGAAGCGGTGAGAACCTCTAGTTTAGTGTAAAACTGGAGGTATAAGTGGACTTTGCTCACCGATGTCATAGTTGATGAGGATTTCTTTTATTATTTAACATATGAGTTTGATTGGAGGCTTGTTACTAGACTCTTAAATCGGCTTATGGGTCCAATAAGAAAGTTTGTCTTCTCTGTAGAGCTAAGATCAATGCTCGGAAGAGACGACTTTTATTATGAAGAGATTCGTGATTGGCTCTTGTTTTTGGCTCAACATGGAGTTGAGGAGCTGATTATTACAAACTGGTATGGTGAACGAGTTACGTTTCCAACCCAACTTTACTCTCGTAGGGAGTTGAAACATCTGTTACTTTATGTTTGTGCTATGTCTACTTTGGAATATTTTCATGGCTTTCCAAATCTACTGAGCTTAGAATTGATTCATGTCATTTTTCTAACCGGTACAGTTTGGGACTTTATTGCTGGTTGTCCCTTACTTGAGTCTCTTAAAATGAATCGTCCTAGTACAAACGAGATGAGACTGGGATATTGCAAAAGTTAGGAATTTGAAGAAGTTAGATTTGAGATTCGGTCTTTATAATGTTGTGACGACAATCACAACATTCGATATCTTTTACCTAACAAGACTTCAAAATCTTGAGACCCTTACATTGGATTTTGGTGATTGCACGGTAAGAACAATTTGAGTTTTACATTTATAATTTTACAATGTTAAAGAAATGTGTAACAATAATGAAATTTAATCTTTAAAACTTGTTGTAGTTGATACATGAAGCTAATTCTAGGATGAATGTGCGCTTTGTATCCCTGATTAACCTTAAATTGTCCGATATTGATTTTGGGAATAGTGTTATGGTATCGTTCATCATTAAAATGATTCGTGGATCTCCAAATTTGAAAATCTTTGGATACGAGTAAGTGTAATGTTGTAATGCATATGTATCAAATAAACATTCCTAAATTGTCATGTTTGTGTATCTCACACCATTTGATTTTTCGGTACGCAAACACGCAATGTTCTACCTTTGGAAAAATTTTCCAATGTTGTTATGAAACACAATCAACCATGGCGACTACAAGCTGTCGTGTTTGAGCTTTTCCTAGAACGAGCATGAATTAACTTTAATAAAGTTTATACTTGCGTGTTCCCGGTCGCTAAAGACAATCAATATCAAGCTCGATAAGAGTCATGATGGGAATGAAAATATCGGGAAGAGCGGGGTTGGCTGGGAAGTCGTTGAAACTCCACCGAGCTTCCCACAGTAGTGGTAGATTTCTTTGAGTGGTTGTAGTTTATGTATGAGTTGAATACCTATGACAATTCATGTCGCAAAAATAGTTTTTCTATTTTGGTACATTATTTGTTTATACGGTTTGCTTAAAATTAACTTGTTCATATGTTGTTCTTTGTGCGTATTGTATGTGGTTGTAGTTTATGGTGAATGGCTATTTTGTACGTAGTATTTGCATTTTGACTTTGTAAAGTCAAAATTGCAAAACCATTACTCAATATTTGACTTTGTAAAGTCAAAATTGCAAAACCATTACTCAATATTTGACTTTGTAAAGTCAAAATTGCAAAACCATTACTCAATATTTGTTTTGTAGTTTATTGATATGTTTTAGAAGTTTGACTTAACAAAGTCAAACTTGTAATGGTTTTGTGTTGTTTAATCTTTAACTAAGTTGTAGTATACGTAACTTGGCAACTTGAGGGACCAATTGTGTATTTTAAAGTGATTATTGGGCGGGAGTTTTAAGTATGACAACGGCAACCATGAAAGATTGCTGGTTCATCCAAGTTGAATGATCGTATAGCTGTGTGGTTTGAAGAAGAGGTTGCACAAGAAGGGCTTTTGAAAAAGCTAGTTCTTCAGTGCATTGATCATCTGAAGAGGGGAATCATGAAGTGTAGGGAGCTGATCGAAGAGAACGAAGACTCTGGGACCTCGGGAATAGCGCTTGTTGTTTGGATCTGTTGAGAAAATCGATCGAGGCACACACACCAACTTGTTCAATTCATACAGATTGTTGGTCAAACTGATGAATTTATTCGTTTCAACGAAGGTTTTGTTAAGAAAATGGCTGAGCATAATGACTGAATTTTGGGTTTTTCATGGGGGTAGATAAATGCGGTCTTTTGGGTGCTAGTTTTGGAAATATAGGTTGGCAAAAAGGGTATGTAAATTGGATCTTTTGTTTAGTTGTTGGTCTTGGTTTGATGTAGTTGTTTCTGATCTTGTAACCGACTATATTAATGATGAAATATCATCTAAGTTTTATTTATTTAATTTGTTCTTGTATTGTGATATTGGGTGTATTTTAATCTAATTAGTATCAGCAAAACCAAATATCCCCTTGTATCAGCAAAACCAAACAACCCCTTTTATCAGCAAAAGTTGAATCAGCAAAACCAAACACCCCCCTGTATCAGCAAAAGCAAAGGAAGTGGTTTAAAAATATGTGTTGAAAATGCAAATGCTTTATCACTAAATCATAATGTATCACCAAACATCGCCTTGTATCAGCAAAACCAAACAGCCTCTTTTATCAGCGAAAGTTGTTTCAGCAAAACCAAACACCCCCGTGTCATCAAAAGCAAAGGCAGTGGTTTAAAAATATGTGTTGAAAATGCAAACGCTTTAGCACTAAATAATAATGTATTGACAACGGTGTATTGTTTAGGAAGAAATTGGTTTGGTGTTAGTGTTGTGATTGGATGAACACGCTAATGTCTCAAATTGTAACATCTTGAATTTTGACTTACCCAGTCAAACAAATTTATAAAGCAACAAGTTGTAACTTACTATTGTGGTATGACTTGGGAAGTCAAACCTATTAAGAAATGCAAACGATTTCAAGCATATACAATGCACAACCAAACCTGATTACTTACATTAGAACCCGATTTTTATTCATCAATTTCATGTTCTCAACAACTACAAAGTTTACTATCATCTAAACATACACTTAGCTTTAGACCCACAACTCTCCCTATCATCCTTTTCCTTCATTTCCTCCTTTCCTTAAGATATTTAAACAAAATTTCCATATTTTTAATCCTTTCTCCCAAATCGTTAAACTTTGATAACACGATGTCAGCCTCTTCATTCTCCTTCTTAACACCCAAATCCTTTTCATTTGGGCATTCTTCTTTCCTCAACGAACTCAACAAAGCCTTCACCTTATCGTTTTGTGCCATTATAGTTTTTTTTGCTTTGGGTAGAATGTGTGTTGATTGTATTTTAGGGTTCAATGTTGTGTGTTGCTGGTACAAATATGGTTGAAGGTTGGGTTAGATTTTAACTATGTTGGGTCAAAATTGTGAATGGTCTATTATACCCTCAGTAAAGCGGAAAATTAATGTTGACTATGTCGATCACAGTCAAGGGACTCGTCACGAGTAAAAAACACAAGTTTTGGACCTCCAGCGATGATAATGCTCAACTTTGTCTCATCGTGATGCACATAAACAAGTTTAGGGACCAACGGTGTATTTTAGTCTAATAATAATAATAATAATAATAATAATAATAATAATAATAAGACAAAATGCGTATATATCCCTCTCAAAATGAATAATTGCAAACTGTAATGGATTTAAAAGCTGTCAAACAAGTTTTTGCTTGAGGTATCATAAATGTTACCAACTATTATCCTCATGTGTCAAATTTTTGTCGATACAAATACTGACTTGATGCTCACCTTGCCCCCATGATGCCTTTGTCACTAAATACAAACGAGGTGTTTAACATGTTGGATACAAACAAGAGTTAAGTAATAACACGAGGTGACTTATTTTAGAAATTAAAATATATATATATATATATATATATATATATATATATATATATATATATATATATATATATATATATATATAGATTTAGAGACTAATCCTAATTATTCAACTGGTGTAATAACATTTTTTTTTTCTTCTATCACCTAAGTTTTTTCCCTATAACTTAACTAAAAAACAGTCTCTCTCCATAACTCAAATTATAGGATGCTCTTAAACCTCACAGTCTTTAATTCCTTTTTCATTTATTCAAATAAAACACAAATTAAACTAAAATTAAAATTTTATTAGTAATAAAATAAAAGATATAAAAAAGTACATAAAATAAAGAAAGACATAAAAATAAAAGTACATAAACTAAACTAGTTTAGAGGATAATATTTGACTCGGATTTCCATTTTGGCCTATTTGACAATATGCTTGTCTACTAGATCCACCCCGTCGGTGTTGATTGCAACCATCTTCAAGTCCTCGTTCCGTGTTTGAGATTTGATTCATTTCATTCTCGCCCTAGTCTCGTTTCTCATTTCTTCCATCTTCGCCTCACGGTATAAAGCGAGTTGTTGTTGCGTCATCTCATGAAAAGCTTCTTGTGAGTTGGAAGTTGTTGATGAGTTTGAAGATCGTTGACATTTTCTCCTATGACGTTCTTTGCCGGGTGGATGTGACAAAACATCATCTCCAAATAGCTCGGGATCTTCTTCGGTTTGTATTCAACCATTTATGTTTGTCTTTCAAAAAGTTCCAAGTTTTTTGTGAGGAAAATATTTCTTTTCGATGTCATAATACAAGAGGTCAACACGCGTCGCCAAATCTTCAGCATTTTCACCACTAAGCCACACGGATTGGTTGACAATCGCGTTATACATCCCGACTTCTCGGTTCATAAGAGTCCACTTCCCAGTCAACATTATGCGACATGTACCCATTTTTCTCTGCTTGCTCCCAAAACGTATCATTGTTTTGGTCAGAGCCCGTGTTCGGATCCTCGGATATATGTAACCAACATTCCGTCAAAATTAACTCTTCGATTTGAGTCCATATTGTACGAATTATTTCGGTTTTCTTTGTTTTTGCCTGTGCCTTTGCCACGTTGAGTGACGATAGCCCTGTGGCTTCATATTGTTTGGAATGTGGGGATTGTTGTTGGAAAAGTTGGGGTTGGTATAATGGTTGGGTTTGTTGAAATTGTTGGAATAAATGAAGTTGCTCGGGTGTAAATTAGTTGGCAAACGGGTTAAGTTGAAAAATTAGTTTGCGATTTGGTAAGATGAGCCAAATGGTGGAATTTGGTTGGCGTTTGAGGTAATGAAATTTGTGGATGATGGTGTGCATGGATTAGATGAAGATGCAGAATTTGGTATTGGATTTTGTGGGTTGGCAAGCATTTGATACATTTATCGACATTCATTTTTGTGAGTTTAGAGGTAGAAATTAGAGAAGTATTGTTGAGATGTGAAGGTAGAAGTGTATTTAAAAATTAAAAGATTTATGGAGTATTTATAAGAATTTTTAAGAGTAAAAATGGGTTTTGTTTTTTAAAAACATGACTAGTAAGAAGCATCTAACGTCTCCTAAAAAAATAAAATAATAAATAATAAATAATACGATGTCAGACGGCTCTATAGGAGAGCGTCATTGGGCTATAAACGCCACTTATAGCACAGGACATCGTGTGCTCTTAACTGAAAAAAAAAGAAAAAAGAAAAAAACCTCACTTTCATCCTCTATCATCCCCTTTATTATTTATTTTTTCTTTAATTTAAAATCCACTTTCACTATTTTTTTAAACAATATATCTCAAAAATTGTTAATCGTTAGGCAAAACAAATTATACAATTACGAAAAACATTTAATTATGTTTCAATAGAGGGACACTTTTATATACATTCGAAAAAAAATTATCGTCTTTTTGGGTACATGAGTTAGCATGCTATATCACATGTGATGTAATAATCTGTAAGTTCGAACACTCAACATTATGTCGTAAAATAAATATAAGTATTTGTTTAGAACTCCAAATGAGTCATCGTCTTTTGAATTTACAATAAAAGTCACTAGCTTTCCAACCATATATCACATATAAATTTTGAACTTGCAAATCAATACAGTTTATTCATTAATTAGAGAAAATATATGATTTTTTATATATTTAAACTTGCTTGATATCACATGTAATATAACATTAGTTTGTAGATTTAAAGACCGAACATGCTGTCGTAAAATGGACGTACGTATTATTTTTCGGTGCAAAAAAAGATGAATCTTTGAGAGTTATATACAAATACTTATGCCTATTTTACGATAACATGTTCAGTGTTCAAACTTACAGATTAGTTCTTTATCACGTGTGATATATCAAGCGAGTTTGAATATGAAATTTTTTTCTTTCTATTTTCTCAAACTTTTATGAGTAAATCGTATTTGATTTAGAGGTTCAAATATTATGTGTGATATCTGGTTGGAAAGTTAAGGATGTGTATTTTTGATGCAAAAAATAATGAATCTTTTCGAGTTCTATACAAATACTTATGTTCATTTAACGACAACATGTTCAGTGTTCGAATTTATAAATAAGTTTTAAACCTCCAAGTCAATATAGTTTATTTATAGAAGTTATGTGTGATATCTGGTTGAAAAACTAAGAATGCATATTTTTCAATGCTAAAAATGATGAATTATTTAGAGGTCTACACAAATATTTATGCTTATTTTACGATATCATGTTAAGTGTTCGAACTTACAAATTAATGTTATATTACATGTGATATATCAAGCAAAATATTGTACCGGAAAAAACCTAAAGAACTTTAAAAAAAAAGTTTGTCGAAAGTATATGAAAGTACCAATTTATTAGAAAATTATTAAATTATTGTCATGATAGTGTAATTTATATAGATTAATGGTTTAATTTAAGAATATTTATTTTATTTTATTTTATTTCAAAATAAATGACTGAAATTTGTTTCTTCACAGGCAGAAAAACAATAGGGGCTAAATGAACTTTTCTCAAAACAATATATGGTATAGATTTTTCACGACTTTTTTGAGTGGAAAATAATTGAGTTTAACGGTATGCACAATCTCTTTTTGTAGAGATAGCCAATTAACTTGTGACAACCTTTAATTCATAAAAGCAAATATACAGAATGCTACATAGCGTCATGGCATATGTGTCCCAAAAATAGAGGAAGAATGGAGTATCCTTTTTGTGGAACGACTGTTAAAAAGGATAATGCTAGAACCAAAAGTTTTACAAAAAAGTTCACACTTACAATTACGTGCCGCAAGTTAAAATGTAATGTCATTGTATGAACTATTATCTTTTAAATTTTTATGATTTTATCATTTTTCGTTAGAAAAATATGATATTATATTATCTACATGAATTGCAACATAAAGTAGTCTTCGCTATCCTATGTATTTAAACTCACATTAAAACATAAAATGGTGGTAACGAGATTTTTATAATCGCCTGTTGCTGCAGGTGAAAACATTCACTGTGTAGCTACTAAATAAATTTTCAATATGTTTTTATAATAGCAGGGTGACCAGCGTTGCGTGGCGATGCTCGTGTGACTATATTTTTGACGATAGCGAGGTTTTTCAACGCATTGCTTTTAAAGAAGGAAAAAAGAATGTCTCACAGAGGTTATTAACTGAATATTAGTTTGTTTTACTTACTTACGATTTAAGAACATAATAAAAAGTTTTTATAGCGAGGTGCTTATCTGATTATATGTTTTCATAACGCGAACTTAACACATGTCGTTAACTTAATGGAACTACTTTACCGCACAACATTGTTTTAAAAGAATCGCAGACATGCATCACAATGCAACGACGATATTGCTAGTCGTTTAAGACGTGTAATATTATATGTCATTTAAAAATAAATGGTGTTTTTAAAATAGCGGCTTTAGCACCATCTAGTGGTATCTATATTGCTAAGTTGTGGTGGTAAATGGTGGTCCATTGCGTGGTCGAAAAAGGTGGTGTCAGAAAGTCTGACTACATAAAAGATTGGTTTCTATGATCCACTTAATGATTTATAAATTTTATTTAGCAGGTGTTTTTAAAAAGAAATAAAAGATGATTTATGCGCTATTGTTGTACCATGTGATATATTAATTTTACTTTTGAGTGAAAAGGTATTTTAGTAATATCATTCATGAATTGTAAAATTCATTTAGCGGGTGTTTGAAAGATGTAAATGATAAAATGATTTATGCATTATTTATCTTGTACCATTTGATATATTAATTTTACTTTTAATTGATAGGGTATTTTAATTATATTATTAATGATTTGTAAATTTCATTTAGCGAGTGTTTTAATGAAAAAAAAATTAGATGATTTATGCATTATTGTTTTGTATCAAGTGCTATATTAATTGTACTTTTGAGTGAGAATATTTTATGATATCATTAATTCTGGCATTAATATACATAAATGTTACAAGTTAGATGATTTATGCATTATTGTTTTGTACCAAGTGTTATATTAATTGTACTTTTGGTTACAAGTTTAGTGGGTTACTTTTATTAGAAATGTTTTTTGTCTTAAAAATTTTAAGACTTCTTTATTTAGAATGTCCTAAACACTTTATATAGTAGTATAGATAAAAAAGTATTGACAACATTAAAAGAAAATTTTATTGCCATTATCTATTTTTATCAAACCGAATAACCAAAATCAACACTTTTCACATTATGATTTTTGACATGGAGGAGCAAACCAATTTGTTCGCTACTTCATAAGGATCAAATATTTATTTAATAAAAAAATGGACATGCCGAGCAAACTAATTTGCTCGATGTTCAATTTGCTTGCTACTTGAAGTTGATTAGTTACTTTTATGTAGTGGTAAAGAAAAGCACATGCGATAATCTAGTGCAATAAGATATTACTAATGCTTATGCAAGAATGTTCCTTTTGTGTACAACTTATATCGTTTTGAGAGTGACGATGATTTTGGTTTATGAGCAAAGTTTATTAGTTACTTTATTACAACAAACCTATAGTCTAATGCAAGGTTTTTAAGATCGGGATCTTATTTAAGATTGTTTTCGTTTTTATAAGATCGTGATCGTAAGATCGAATCGGGATTCTAAGATCCTACTATAATGTCATTTTCTAATAATCTTTGTAATTTCAAATCTACAAATTATTATATATCATAAACATAAAATTATATGAATACTTCGTGAAATGTCGTCTTAAATTGTGAATATGAAATTTTTAAGAAGAATCACATGTTGTTTTTTTAAATTATATAAAAACATAATCCATAATTTGTAGTTTATTACTTTGTGGTTCGAGAAAACTAAGATCGGGTCAGATTAGATCTTAAGATCTTATGGTCAAGATCGAGATCTTATAAGATCTTAAGCTTCTTAAGATCCTACATATAATTCGGATCGTTTTTGCTTAGTAAAATCGTAAAATCGTAAGATTTGAAGCTTAAGATCGGGATCTTAACAACTATGGTCTAATGGGTCGTTATATGTCATATTTTAGTAGTATGGTTACTTTTATGAGTTAGTTCGAGTGATGATCTTTATTGCAAATAAAAGAACACACTGGTTTCATACCAATATACCGTAAAGAGAATTTTTATGAACTAACTAGTAAAACTAGTGTAGTTATTGATGAAGTTTTTTTGGGTAAAAGGTCAAAGACCCGGTAAATATATTACACCAAAAAACATTTAAGTACAAGGGATATGGGTGGATCCCATATCTCAACCCGTTACATAGGCGAAAAGCTTACATAACAAGATATTTCCTATTCTCTATTTAAGAAAATAACCACTACTCAAAAGATAACATTAGACTCCTATGGAGATAAAATTACTTCCTACCATGGCCTTGGAGCTTGATACCATACATGTCATAATAGGCATCCAAATTACCTGGAAGATCGTAAACCCGATCCGCATAATTATCATAATCATAGTCATCATAATCATCTTCACGATCATGACCACCACCAAATAGATTACTCGACTCATCAAAGGTGTTCACAACCTCCTCTTCTTCACTATCAGAATCCACAATCTCTCCCACTTAAGTGAGTGGGTTAACCCTCTTAGGAAAAGAAATAGACGGGAAATCCTTATTATAACCTTGATAATCAACCTTTTTAATAGGATTACCATTATCATCAACAAGAGTAGCTTTTCCATCAATAAGAAGCCTTTCAAACTCCCCAATTTTCTCAACAATAGGGGCAAAGTTATTGTTATTGATGAAGTTACTCGTGCAATTGTTGTGATAAATGTAAGTGCGACAACTTTGGATTCCAGGTGCACGCATAAAGGCTGATTAGTTCTACAAATCTCATTGCATTGACCATAGTAAACTTCTTCTCATTGTAATGAAATAGAGGGAGAATCAGGTTGCACAGAAAAGAGAAAGCCCTCTTACTGAGCAAGACCATTAATTAATATTAATAAGAAGCACTTAACTTAGGGCAACCAGTCTCACTTCAGACAACACATCGCCTTGCTATTTGCATCTATCCTTGTAACTTACCAAAGCGAGGGCTATGTCCTCCATCACGATCTCGAATGAAACTATCCATGGAATCGTGCGCCGTGTGAAACATAGGTCATCGCCATTCTTAACCGAGACTCAGGTTAAGCTCCGTCTCGAAACCTGGCAGTTATCCTGCTCTGTCGAAGCTAATTGGAATGGAACTAGTGTGGTTTTCTAGCTCTTTCTTTTGATACAAATGAATTTCGAATAAAGGAAAGATGATTTTTATTTTATTTTATTATTTTTTTTAAAGCGAGCAAAATGGCATAACGAACAAAGTATTTTGCTTGCTACTTACACGTGTCACAATCATACATCTTATTTTCAAATAGTATTAGCGAGCAAAATGGTATGGCGAGCAAAATATTTTGCTTGACACTTACAAGGGATATGGGTGGATCCCATATCTCAACCCGTTACATTGTCGAAAAGCTTACATAACAAGATACTTCCTATTCTCTATTTAAGAAAATAACCACTACTCAAAAGATAACATTAGACTCCTATGGAGATAAAATTACTTCCTACCAAGGCCTTGGAGCTTGATACCATACGTGTCATAATAGGCATCCAAATTACCTGAAAGATCGTAAACCTGATCCGCATAGTTATCATAATCGTAGTCATCATAATCATCTTCACGATCATGACCACCACTAAATAGATTACTCGACTCATCAAAGGTGTTCACAACCTCCTCTTCTTCACTATCAGAATCCATAATCTCTCCCACTTAAGTGAATGGGTTAACCCTCTTAGGAAAAGAAATAGACGAGAAATCCTTATTATAACCTTGATAATCAACCTTTTTAATAGGATTACCATTATCATCAACAAGAGTAGCTTTTCCATCAATAAGAAGCCTTTTAAACTCCCCAATTTTCTCAACAATAGGGGTAAAGTTATTGTTATTGATGAAGTTACTCGTGCAATTGTTGTGATAAATGTAAGTGCGACAACTTTGGATTCCAAGCGCACGTATAAAGGCACGATTAGTTCTACAAATCTCATTGCATTGACCATAGTAAACTTCTTCTCATTGTAATGAAATAGAGGGAAAATCAGGCTGCACAGAAAAGAGAAAGCCCTCTTACTGAGCAAGATCATTAATTAATATTAATAAGAAGCACTTAACTTAGGGCAGCTAGTCTCACTTCAGACGACACATCGCCTTGCTATTTGAATCTATCCTTGGAACTTACCAAAGCGAGGGCTATGTCCTCCATCACGATCTCGAATGAAACTATCCATGGAATCGTGCACCGTGTGAAACATAGGTCATCGCCATTCTTAACCGAGACTCAGGTTAAGCTCCGTCTCGAAACCTGACAGTTATCCTGCTCTGTCGGAGCTAATTGGAATGGAATTAGTGTGGTTTTCTAGCTCTTTCTTTTGAGACAAATGAATTTCGAATAAAGGAAAGATGATTTTTATTTTATTTTTTTATTTTTTTTAAAGCGAGCAAAAATGGCATAACGAACAAAGTATTTTGCTTGCCACTTACACGTGTCACAATCATACATCTTATTTTCAAATAGTATTAGCGAGCAAAATGGTATGGCGAGCAAAATATTTTGCTTGCCACTTACTCGTGTCACAACCATATGTCTTATTTTGTAAAATGGATGGCGAGCAAAGTATTTTGCTTGCCACTCACACGTATCACGAGCAAAATAGCATGTCGAGCAAATAAAAAATCAAGCAAACTTGTTTTTCTTGCTATGTCCTATTTCGTAACACAAACTTCTAATGTTGAAATTGGCGGAAAACAGGTATGAAAACGTCAATACTAGAAATTTTCACATGAAAAATGAGGTAAAGGACAAAAATATAGACTTTAAAGAGCTTAGGGGTTAATTTGTTATATCATAAAACTTAAAAGGATTTAAAATGTAAACATTTAAAGGTAAAAAAAAGTCTATTTTGTAATTGTAGCAAAGCTTATGTGATATTTTCGTCCTCTTAGCTTTCTCTTGCTACAATCAGCTTTTCTTTTGAACGGCGATTTAATTAAAGACTAGCGAGATGCTAGAGAAGAAAATTACAAATGAGTGGATAGAGTGTTACATGGATTACTAAACCACTCTATCCAATTAAGAGAAACTTTCCTATTCCTACTCGAAAACCAAGTGAATGACGAAAGCTTAATGTCATTTTAGAGCAACTCCTTTCTTGGACGCTTAGGCGAGAAGCTTGCATTGTTCCTGAAGTTCCAGGGGTGCCACAAAGTGGTGTTTATAGCAACATCAAAAGTCTTTTTGAGTTTAGGCATAATGAGGACTCGATCAGCTAATAAGGCCACATCATCTACAGATGAAACAAGGACACACGAAACCTTCCACCAAGCCATAACTTCTTTCCAAACGTCTTTAGCAATTGAACATAAGGCGAATACATGGTCCTTAGTTTCAATATCGTCATCAGAAATGGGGCATCGAATAGAGTCAAGATCGATCCCTCTCTTATCGAGATTAACTCGTGTAGGTACCCTTTTGTTCATGATGTGCTACGCGAGAATATTCACCTTTGTGGGAAGGAATTTATTCCATCTGATGGGTTGAGAGGTTGAGGGATTTGAAATGTGGTTAATATGATTCCGCATGCTTTTCACAGTGAAGTTTATTGAAGAGTCCTCAATGAATTCCCAAATATCGGGCGTCGATGTGTGTAACTTAGAAAGAAGGTTTGTTAGTTCAATCAATTCATTTTGATCACCGTGATCGAGTTGGTCTTAGCGAGCCCAACTAAAAGTAAGGCCAAATGTAAGTGTAGTCGACTGTTGGTTTGGGGCAAGGGCTGAAGATGGGTCGGGTACAATAGGCAAGTGAATGACATAATCAGTGAGATGTGAGTTATGAGAGGAAGTAAGACATCTATCACAAACCGAAAAACTCTTGTTTGTTTCAAGATGGTATAATCGCGGGAATGAGTCTTGAAGAGTTACTCCATCAATCCAATTATCATGCAAAAAAGTGTTTCTTCTAGGGGTGAAAGCGAGCCGAGCCCGGCCTCGCCGGGGCTCGAGCTCGCCTCGCTTATATAAAAAGCTCGAGCTCGAGCTCGTTTGAGCCTCACATTTTGAGCTCCAGGCTAATGTTGACTCGTTAACACAAAGCTCGGCTCGTTAACACAAGGCTCGAGCTCGTTAACATGGTTATAATATAGAAAAATATATATACGTATATATTTCTAAGGCTCGTTTAGGCTCATGAGCCTAAACGAGCCTTTGTATAGAGCTCGGCTCGAGCTCGATTATTAAATGAGCCCAAACTTGGCTCAAGCTCGGGCTCGAGCTCGTTTAGGCTCGGCTCGTTCGAGCTTTTTACCGATCCGATCCCGAGCTTTTCACGAGCGGCTCGGATCGTTTCCACCCCTAGTTTTCTTCCATTTCCAACATTTTTTCTTGAAAAGCCTTGGTAATTTGATTCCAACATTGCTCAGATTATTTTTTAGGTTGCAAAAGCGAGACCATGGACCTGAGGACAAGGAACGAGAAGATGAGTGATACATACCTGTTGATGGACAATGAATAAAACAAATCACCTTGCGCCATAGAGCATTTTCTTCGGTGCGGAATCTCCACCACTATTTCGATAACATGGATTGGTTGCTTGCATATAGACTACCGATTCCAAGACCTCCTTTATGATGAGGGGAGATAACCTTGTCCCAAGCTACAATCAACTTAACCAGTAATAAGAAGGTGTTTCTTTTCTGCTTAATGAGTGAGCCCAAATCTTTGTTTTTTCTTATTAAGGAGGTTTGCAAAAAACTTTTCTCTCTCAATTAAGAGGTCAAACTAAATATGTTAGCAAACCACTTAATTTAAGAAATAACCTTTTAAATAATAAGACAAGCAACTTCATCATAAAAACATGCTACACTTAAACACAAATATATCTCACAAAAACCATGTAATAAAAACACACACGACCACCGAGTCTTGCAAAATTTGACTTCAAGACACATCGAAAGAGAGCTCCCGTAACAATAAAGACGCGTCCAAATGATGCCACATGGACAAGGACGCGTGAAATTTTCTCTTACTACGAACAATCTTTATATAAATATCAAATCAACTACCATTGTCAACTCACATGCAAATCAAATTAGATTGCAGATAAGCTTTAAAAGTTCGTCACTTGTCAATCATGAGGCTGTTATCTATACCGACATTCGGACAAATACCCACCGGCCTCCACTTATCGATTACTTTTTCTTAGTGAATGAAGACTAATTAGTCACCAGTTTTATCGGCAAACGTGAGATCATAAAGAAACGCCCAACATGTTTAAACTAATTGAATGACATTATTCTCTAAAAAGATGTAAATCGGTGAGAATATTCCGATTCCATGCATCTTTTTAATGTCAACCGGACCCTTTCTTAAAAACTCGGCCATACAATGATCACCTGTTCTTATTGAAACGAATGACATTATTAAATATTATTTTTTGCTTCATCTTGAAGAAGTAGGCATATTGGTCGAATCTCGTTCACCCTTGATGTTGATCTTTTCTTCTTTAATTTATGGTTTTTATGGGTGATCATCTTTCTTACATTTAACATTCCAAATTTATATGACATGTTCTTATCAGCCGATGAGATACATTGAATCTTCTTACAACATCTAGAAGCATTTTCAATGTGAACTTGTAAAAACATGTAAACCAAAGCCAATTTAACTTGCAAAACTGATTTAGAATGAACCCAGCCAACCTCCCCTTGGCTCACTCTTTTTATTATAAGAATCAGTTGCCAGAATAGCAACAATTGTTTACAATACAAAAAACTTAAACAATACAAATCAAGTAAAGGGTTTCCTTCTAAAAAAACCTAAAGAGAAGGCTTGAGAGGTGTTACAACCACGCAAGCTTCCAACCAGATCAAGAAGATCTAACAGAGAACTCAATGCAGCGGAAACAAACACCTGAAAATAGAAAACAACCAAGAATAAGAGAAACGGAAATATAAACACAAACAATCAACCAAGAAATATGCACGAATCAGAAAATCATATAACAATGATATCAAACAATACAACCTAAATTAGGGTTTGATACAGAAAACCCTAATTATACCAAGAAACAATACTCCGAGACTCAATTAAATAACAAGATCACAAGATCATTTATCAATTTGTAAAACATGTAAACCAAAGCCAATTTAACTTGCAAAAACATGTAAACGATTTAGAATGAACCCACCAACCTCCCTTGGCTCACTCTTTTTATTATAAGAATCAGTTGCCAGAATAGCAACAATTGTTTACAATACAAAAAACTTAAACAATACAAATCAAGTAAAGGGTTTCCTTCTAAACAACAATCACCAGAACTTAACGAGAGAGATACAAACTTATCACACAGATATTATATTGAGAATGATGAGATATGTGAGAGAAACTAGCTTTTATACTCTCAAGAATTGAAGTTGCACTTTACTCCCTTGAACTCTAAACTTGAAACAGCTTTGATCCTTTAACTATGTAGAAGTAGCTCTTTCAGTCCTTATTGTTTGGTAAAGCTTATATTCAACACTCCCCCATAAGCTTTAGCCTAACTGCATATCTTCATCAACATCAGCAACCCGCACTCCCCCATAAGCTTTAGCTTTCCTGCACCTCTGTACTAGTCTTAGTACCTGCAAAAATATTCAACAATCCAAGACTTTTGCAAAATTTGTTATGGTCAGAAATACCAAGCCCCTTAGTAAACATGTCAGCAATGTTATCCTCTGACTTGATTTTCTTAGGCTTTAAGAAACCAGATGCAACTTTTTCTCTTAGAAAATATAGATCAATTTCAAAATGTTTACTTCTTTCATGAAGCACAGGATTAACCGCTATTTGCATAGCAGAATTATTATCACACCACATCTCAATAGGTAACTCAACATCAACATGCAGATCTGCTAAAACTTTAGCAATCCACATAACTTCACAACACACATTACACATAGCTCTAAACTCAGCCTCAGTAGAGGATCTAGCCAAAACAGCTTGTTTCTTGCTTTTCCAAGAAACCAAATTGTTCCCCAAAAACACAGAATAACCAGTAACTGATCTTCTAGTTATTTTGCATTTTGCCCAATCTGAATCAACAAAGACTTTCAATCCAACATCACAACCATTCTCAAAAGTAATTCCCGCACTGTGCTCATTCTTAAGATATCTCAAAACTCGAAAGCAAGCCTTAAATGAGACTTCATAGGCTTATGCATTACCGACTTAAGCAATGCACAACATATGAAATATCCGTCCGTTAAAGTCGATATATCGGTTTTCCAACCAACTTTTGATAATGAGTAATACCGTATAGAGGCTCATCATCACCAAACTTGGAAACTTGTTTTTTATTATCAGGATTAACTTCAATAGGTGTGCTACAGGGTTTACAACCCAACATACCAAACTCAGTAAGTAATTCAGTACAATATTTCCTCTGAGTTAAGCATAAACCATTTTCTATATCCAAAACTTCAATTCCCAAAAAATATTTAAGTTTACCCAAATCTTTTATTAAAAATTTAGAACTCAAAAACTTTTTGAACTTTTCAATCTCATCAACATTATTTCCAGTGATTATTATGTCATCCACATACACTAGAAGAACTAACATAACATCTTTCTTATGTTTGACAAACATAGAAAAATCATTTGGACTTTGAACAAACTCATTTTCTTTAAGAACTGAAGTAAGTTTTTCATTCCACTTTCTAGGAGCCTGTTTTAAACCATACAAAGATTTGACTAACTTGCACACCCTTTTATCATCCTTATCAGAAAACCCTTCTGGTAAGGTCATATAAACATCCTCTTCTAAATCACCATATAAAAAAGCATTATTAATGTCAAGTTGAAATAAAGGCCACTTATTACTAACTGCAATACTAAGAACACATCTGATGGTGACAATTTTCACCACAGGTGAAAAAGTCTCATCATAATCTATTCCCTCTCTCTGATTATATCCTTTAGCAACAAGTCTTGCCTTAAATCTTTCAACCTCACCATTAGCTTTATACTTTACTTTAAAAATCCACTTATACCCAATGGCTTTCACGCCAATGTAATTCAACCACTTCCCAAGTTCCATTTCTATTTAGAGCTTCTATTTCTTTATTCATAGCTTCTATCCATCTAGCATCCTTAACAGCTTCCTCATAAGTAGCAGGTTCATGTATTTTATTCAAGCATGATATAAAAACAAAGTTTTCTATATTCAGACTAGAGTAATTGACAAATTTATCAATGCTATACTTATGCTTTTTATCCAACACATAATCTTTATATTTAGATGGTAAAGCAGTCATCCTACTAGTTCTCCTAACAGTTTGACCTACTGCTGGTTCAGGAGATTCAAATATTTGCCCAAACAAATTTAAATCTTCACCCTCAGATTCATAATTTTCATCTTCATTAATAATACTCTGTATACCATCAGAAACAAGTGTTTCAGTTGTATACTTAGACTTAGTGTCCTTCCTACTAGATGAACTACCTAAGAGATCCTCACTTTCTGTACCAGCAGTTCCTGCATTATCTGCAGCTTCTGCTGCATCAGAGTTAGGAGTGTTTTCTAGAGTAGTTTTATCTACAGTGCTGACACTAGGAGTATCATTATCTGACACAGACTTATCACTATTGTCTGCACTATCTATATTTTCATCACAGGGCTCATCAGATTCAAGATTACTTTGGCTGCTCTCATTATGTTGATCATAAAAATTGAGATTATTCAAGTTTTGTTCTTCAAACACAAACTCTTTAGTAAAAGAAGTGTTTTTAAAAGGAAACACAGTTTCATAAAACTTTACATCCCTAGAAAAAATAAACTTCTTTTGTTCAAGATTAAACAACTTATACCCTTTTTTATCAAAAGCATATCCAACAAACACACATTTGTCAGATCTAGAACTAAACTTATCAGATTCATTCAACACAGTTGAAAAACATAAGCAACCAAAGCACCTTAAATTTGACAAATTGGGCACAACTTTATAAATCATTTCATAAGGACTTTTCTAGATAACACAAAGAGGGTAACACGTTAATCAAATATGTAGCAGTTAGAATAGACTCGCACCACATGTTCAAAGGTAACCCCCCCTGAAACATGAGGGCTCTAGCAGTGTTTAACAAGTGCCTATGTTTTCTTTCAACTACACCATTTTGTTGAGGTGTATAAGGACAAGAAGTTTGGTGAAGTATCCCATTATTAAGAAGAAAACTGTCCAGTTTTTTGTTTACAAATTCTGTACCATTATCACTTCTAAAAATTTTAACAGTTTTTTCAAATTGATTTTTAATGAGATTAACAAAGTTAACAATATTATCATATACTTCACCTTTATTTTTCATAAGAAACACCCAAACTGCCCTGGTGTAATCATCAACAACAGTCAAAAAATATTTGAAACCATCCCTACTAGTCACTCTATAAGGCCCCCAGACATCCAGATGAACTACATCACCCAGAAATTTAGTCTTATGATCACTTAGAGGAAAAGACTCTCTAACTTGTTTAGCTTTATGACAAATTTCACAGGGACTAGAACTAGTAGTCTTAATATCACTTATTCTACTTTTAAGCACAGTCAAGACTTGGTCAGAGGGATGTCCAAGTCTGTTATGCCAAATACAATTTGACAAAACACAACTTTTAATATTACTATTATTGACCCTCTTACCTTCATCAAGAAAATAAAGACCACCTCTCTCACTACCAGTCCCCATCAGGAACTTTTGAGTTAAATCCTGAATTTTACAAACAGATTTATTAAAGCTAACAACCACATTATTATCCTTAGACAACTTATGAATGACAATAAACCGACATGATAACCAGGAACAACCAACACATCTTTAAGAACCAAATTATTACCAAATTTAAAACTTCCAATTTGTGTAACAAGAGCAACAGTTCCATTTGGATGTGCAACAGTTAAGTTTAAGTGTGAAACATCAATTATATCAAAGAGATATGTAGTAGAAAAAGTTATGTGTTGGCTAGCTCCTGAATCAATAATCCATCCAATATAAGTACTATATGTACTTATATTAGAGTTAAAATTAAAAAATCTACAAGAGAAGAAACTGATAACACAATTAGAAGTCACAATTGTACCTGCAACACTAGCATGAGACTTGCTAGCATCACCTGTAATACTCAGTAAATTCATTAATCTCTGATACTGATCACTAGTAAGAGTATGAGTAGTACTCTTACTAGTATCAGTCACATTATTAGCACTATTCTGATTCATAATTCCTTTTTTAACAAAACCAGGAGGATATCCAACCAACTCAAAACATCTATCAATAGTGTGACCAGTCATATTACAATGTTTACAAACAAGATTAGACACCCTGCCAAACCTTTTATTGTTATTATTATTGTTTCTATTAGAAGTCCAGTTATTGTTTTGAGAATTGACATTATTAGGCTTAGCTGCAAAGGCTGCAGCACCATTTTTAACAGTTTTATTAGTCACATTACTATTCCTGTGAGATTCATCTCTAGACAAAGTAGCAAAAGCAGACTTAACATCAGGCAAAGGATCATTAGTAAGAATAAGACTTCTCACGTAATCGAACCCATCATCTAAACCCATAAGAAATTGCATTAGCCTTAAAAGATCTGAATGCTTTTTCGAGTGGGAGCGATGTCACAAACACATGCAGCGGATCAACAAGAGAGTCAAACCGCCTCCACAAAGCATTAAATTCATGATAGTATTCGAGATAAACTCATACCGGGCCGAGTTAGAGTGTGAATTTTATGATGCAAGTTATAAATCATCGAACCATCTTCCTTATTGTATGTCTCATTTAACTCATCCCAAATAGACTTAGCATTAACAGAAAACACTTGACCTTTATAGAGGTCTTGTGAAATACAACCAAGAATCCAAGATAACACAACAGAGTTACACCTATCCCACTGAGTCTCGACGAAGAGCATCAGTGGTATCTTTAACACATTTCCCATTAATAAACCCAAGCTTATTTCTAGTATGTAAAGCCAATCACAGCAATGAGAGACTGGACCTTATAGTTCTCAGTCCCTTCAAGTTTGAAGGTAATCAACTGAGCACCAATGTCTTGTGGGTGTAAGTATAACGGGTCATATATATCAAGTTTTAACTCACTACTACCCCCTTCATGGCCCTTGCCCTTATCATCAGGACCATCAACCATGATGATCAAACAATAGAAAATAAAAGCACAAGCAAGAACTAGAAATAAACTAAAAAATCAACAACACCTTGTAACTCCTCAATCACAAATAACCACCAAGCAATCTCAACAACTCCAACAACAATCCCTTAAACTACTCAACCTCCAAACAACCTAACCAATAAAACTAACAAAAAACCTAAAGAGAAGGCTTGAGAGGTGTTACAACCACGCAAGCTTCCAACCAGATCAAGAAGATCTAACAGAGAAACCAATGCAGCGGAAACAAACACCTGAAAATAGAAAACAACCAAGAATAAGAGAAACGGAAATATAAACACAAACAATCAACCAAGAAATATGCACGAATCAGAAAATCATATAACAATGATATCTAACAATACAACCTAAATTAGGGTTTGATACAGAAAACCCTAATTATACCAAGAAACAATACTCCGAGACTCAATTAAATAACAAGATCACAAGATCTGTTATCAATTGAATCAGTAACCACCAGAATCGTAAAACCCCCAAAAATTAGAAACCCTAATTTTTGACAAGATCAAATTACTCTTCAGATCTTAACAATCCAAACTCAAAACCACCGGAATAGTCCTCAAAACAACAAGATCTAAACAATAGATCAAGAACCCCCAAAACTGAAGGAAACCCTAATTTTCAAAAAACGTTTTCAAGCTTTGGTATAGAGCAACCTGGCTCTGATACCATGTAAAAACATGTAAACCAAAGCCAATTTAACTTGCAAAACTGATTTAGAATGAACCCAGCCAACCTCCCCTTGGCTCACTCTTTTTATTATAAGAATCAGTTGCCAGAATAGCAACAATTGTTTACAATACAAAAAACTTAAACAATACAAATCAAGTAAAGGGTTTCCTTCTAAACAACAATCACCGAACTTAACGAGAGATACAAACTTATCACACGATATTATATGAGAATGATGAGATATGTGAGAGAAACTAGCATACTATATACTCTCAAGAATTGAAGTTGCACTTTACTCCCTTGAACTCTAAACATGAAACAAATTTGACCCTTTAACTTTGTAGAAATAGCTCTTTCATCCTTGTAATTTGCATAAAGCTTATATTCAAAATATTGTTAAAGTATACATGCTGTTAATTTTTTGTTATAAAAGAAACTTTGAATATGACAATTCAAAAAGCATGCAAAAGACATTGTACCTAAGAAAACACATGTAAGGTTGTAAGCATCACCGAGATGATGAAAAGCTAGCTAAAAAAAAAAGAATATTTGATCCATTTTGGTTAGATTTCGAATTTGATCACTAAAGCTATACTTTTGTTCAATGATTGAGGTTCATTAAAGTTGGCTTCTAGAAATCGTGAAATTGTACTTATGTAGGTAAAATGTAAGATGATAGCTAGCATGGTCTTGGAAGGGTCCAAAGAGCTCGACAACAACTGATCTCGGAAAATGACTAACCAGGTCTGTTGGTCCTATATTGGTTTTAGATTTTCGACAAAAACATATTGGTGCAAAATATCTCCAACGAAAACAACAAACTTGAATTTTTCTGAAAAAGTTTCCTACTAATTTTATACGTAACGTAAGTTGTTTTTAAATTAAGTAACTATCTTTGGTGTAAATATGTTGTGCTTGAAATGGTGTTTGATATTGTTGGGTATGAAAAAGTGGTGAAAGTGGCCCAATGTTTCAGCACTGATTCAAAATCAAAACTGTAAAATATGGTTTCATGTTCAGGAAACTGGATTTTTCTATATATATCAAGCTCCAATTTGTGACTGAACCGGTTTTAATTCAGAACCAAACTGGATAGGGAACTGTACTCATACACAACAAGTGTGCATCCGTTGCCATCTTAATTCGTTTAAATGCGATAAACAAGTAACTAGAGCATATTAAACATGTAGGAAAGTTGCGTAAATATTAGTTGTATTTACCAAAGTAACAAAAGAGCCAAACAACAAACAATAATCCCAAAATTTGTACTAACAGCCTATCTACTATACTCTTTGTATTGCTACTCACCAAACAGTAAAACCCTCCCTGTAGTTCATCATGATCATGATCATCTTCTTGATTCTTCTGTCGATTGTGCACCAGCAACCGGGCCTAGACCATACTTCTGAAAAGCAGCCGTTAAGGTCGGGCCACAAACAACTCGCAATTCTTTTAGCTTCTCATCAAACTCCTCTTTCCAAGCTGACTGGTTATCGTCTACCCATTCAAGTGCTTCCTTTATTGTGGTTTTAATCTTTTTTTCTCATGAGACTCAAGTTTAGCAGGCAACTTATTTTTGTCGTTGATTTGGATCTTTCTGTAGTAGATGTAGTTTACAAGGGCTTTATGGGCGTCTATCTTTTCTTTTACTTTCTTGTCATCTTCAGCGTAATCTTCTGATTCCCAAACCATACGCTCAATTTCTCTCAGGCTCAATTGACCCTTTTTGCTGGTGATAGTGATCTTTTCTTGTTTTCCAAAAGCAGTGTCTTCTGCCTTCACGTTTAGGATACCATTGGCGTCTACTACAAATATGGCATTAATTTGTGTGGTACCGCTGAATTTAAAAGGAAATAAAGCAAGTCTTAGTACCCGCCCTCATCAATCAATCAAATGCAATCTACATAACATTCACTCAAAGTGGAACGGATGATATGAGTGACACTTGAAATGGGTAAAAAATGAGCCAAAGTGTGTTTAAATGGTAAAATCTTCTTAAACCGATTTATTAACTAACATTTATTTATTACTTTATTCACATTGTATTTCATGTCACATTTAAGATATATCATTCATAAAATGAAACAGATTACATGGGTTGAATGGGTGAAATGGGTAAAAACACACCAAATTCAACCCGACTCATTATGACCCGTTACCCGGTCCCCTAATTAATATTGATAGGTGAAAAACCTTTGAGCCAAAGGAAATCCAGAGAGATCAAATGTTCCAAGAAGCCTACAATCCTTTGGGTGACTGCTTTCACCTTCGTAAACCTGTTACATAGATGCAAAGCTTCAATAAGTTATAATTTAGGATACAATTGTCAAACTCCATTGTCCCAATTCAAAACAAAGAGTACCTTAATGGAGAAGACTGTCTGATAACCCTGGTTGATGCTAAATATTTGAGATCTCTTGGTTGGGATCATGGTGTTCTTTGGGATCAATTCCGTGATCACTCCTCCAACAGTTTCAATGCCGAGGGTAACTGGAGCCACATCCAAAAGACAGATATCTACAAGTTAAAACGTTCTTGACATTAGTATAGTATTTTTGAAAAATTGAACCATAAGGGTATTAAATGATAATATAATGAATTACGTATAGTGTCATCGCCACCCTCTCCGCTCATAATGCCTCCTTGAACTGCAGCACCAAAAGCGACAGCCTCATCACGGCTCACGCCCTTGTTTAGCTCATTTTCGTAGTAGTAGCTATCCACGAAGAGTTGTTGAACCTCTGGAATCGGGTACTTCCACCAACAAGAACAATATCATCGATCTCGTACCCACGTAATCCGGAATCCTCAATGACCTAATTCAGATGTCCCTTGGTAATTCCGAACAACTCGATGTTGTTCAGTACCTCAAATCAAGTTCTAGTCAATGACTCAGAGAAATCTACACCATCAAAGAGTTACTCGATCTCAACACGGACTTGCTTCTGGCTACTTAATGCTCTCTTGGCACGCTCCGCTTCCCTTCTTAGCTTTGCAAGAGCTTGGTTATCCTTTCTGATGTCTTTTCCGTGCTTCTTCTTGATCAACTTGATGACGTATTCCATGATTCTTTGGTTAATGTGTACACCTCTAAGATGGGTGTCACCACTTGTGGCAAGAACCGAAACAGCACCATTACTCTTTGTCAAGATGCTGACATCAAATGTTCCACCACCTAGGTGAAAAACAAGGATGTTCTTCTCGCTATCTTTTTTGTCCAAACCATATGCGATAGCAGCAGCGTTGGGTTCATTGATGATTCTGGCAACATTAAAACCAGCAATCACACCAGCGTCCTTGGTAGCCTGTCTTTGGGCATCATTAAAGTATGCTGCATAAAGTATCGAAAAAGAATAAACAAACATAGCTGAATGGTGCATATAGCTCTTTCCAAAAAAAGATGTAATTTACTGACCAGGAACCGTGATAACGGCATCCTTAATTTCATGTCCAAGGTATGCTTCGGCTAGTCTGCTTCATTTTGGTTAAAATCATAGCTGTAATCGTTCCCGGACTGAAAAAATTAGTTTTGACAATCGTTAAGTTTGACTTGGATATACGGCTTCCGTTTCTGTTCACAATTTTGTATGGAACAAGCTTCGAAAAACTTTAGACTTCTTTGTCCTCAAACCTGTAGTACAAACATAACATGTTTAACAATGTAAGTAACAGGACATAATCCTAATATGTACAGAAAATCTTATTGAAAGGTACGCACTTTCTACCAATAAGTCTCTTAACATTGAAGATGGTCCTTTCGGCATTTACAGCTGCCTGATTCTTCGCAGCCTCACCAATTAACCTCTCGGAGTCGGTGAAAGCCACCCATGATGGAGTGTTACGGTTTCCTTGATCATTTTGCTATAATTTCAACATGACCATTCTTGTAAACACCGACACGTGAGTAGGAAGTCCCAAGATCAAACCCAATAACAGTTGCTAACTTAATCTCTTCATCTTTTGCTATTGAAATTGCAGATACCACATAAAGCGTTAAGACTTTACATGATCCATCTTTCATCTGTGGAACAAAAACTATTTAAGGCTACTCCTTATACGCATTTTAAATAAGACTCATATTATCAGTGTTAATAGCTAATCTCCATATCGAAATTCAACGGTTAACTGAATTAACTGTCTTAACAATTATACAACAGTTTTTTGATTTTTTAACAGTCTCTTATAATGTAGCATATTTTAACGATTATTCTTTTTAAGATTACTTACATAAACTGAAGAAAAAACCAATTAACAAAAACTGAAAGCATTTACATTCGAAAGCGATACAAACAAATCAGTACTTGCTATCAAAAGCAAAAATAAATATAGCATTCAACACATTCATGATAAAACACTATAGCAATATAATTATATAAACATAATTAATTAAAAATTCAAAACATTAACCGATCAAAACGATTGCCAACACTATGCCAGAACGACTCATGATTCACCAACATAAACTCTAGATTCAATTTGTTTGCAGTTCAAGGGTTTCAAGGCTTGCAGACCAGTGTGAATCGCAGCAGCGGTTGCCATCTTGAACAGATAACTTGAGTGTACATAACAGTTAACATGTAGGAAAGTTGTGTAAACATAAGTTTGTATTTACCTTAACCAGAAGAATAAGCAAACTAAACACATATAATAATCCCAAAATTATGCTAACAACCCTATCTATTCTCATCTATCTGTACCATTATTCACCAAACACAAAAACTCAATCTAAAGCTTATCATGATCCTCATCATCTTCTATAGATTCCGAACCACCACTCGGGGCCCCACCAGACCTCTGATAAACAGCCGTTATGATCGGGTTACAAACAGCTTCCACTTCTTTTAGCTTCTCATCATACTCCTCTATCTCAGCTGATCGGTTGTGATCCATCCATTCAAGTGTTTCTTCTGTTGCAGTATTGATCTTTTCTTTCTCATCAGACTCGAGTTTGTCTGCCAGTTCATCTTTGTCATTGATTTGGCTTATTATGTTGTAGATGTAAGTTTCAAGGGCGTTTTGGGCATCTATCTTTTTCTTAACTTCTTCAGCGAATTCTTCTGCTTCTTTAACCATACGTTCAATACCTTCTTGGCTCGGTCGTCCACACTTTTCATCAGTGATTGTGATATTCTTTGATTGGCCAGAACCCTTGTCTTCTGCCTTGACATTCAAGTTACCATCGACATCCACTTTGAATGTGACTTCAATTTGTGGGGTACCCCTGAATTAGCAAGTTTCAACAATTTATATAATAGTAAACTTAAAAGATCATCGTTAATAATTCAACTGCCAATTTGACAAGGTGATATGGTAAAATGGGTCAGAACTCACCCAAAGTGTTGACTTGTTAAGACATAAGACAACTCAAATTGCTATTGTAATGACAAAGTCAAATGTAAAAAATTTAACCATAGATAAAGTTCAAAAGAAAGGGAACAAGAACCATTTGCAAGCACACCTATCTTAACCCCCCACCCGAATTGAACCGGCATGTCTAATCAATACTGATAGATGACGAACCTTGGAGCTGGAAGAATTCCAGAGAGATCGAATTTTCCAAGAAGTCTACAATCCTTTGTGAGACTTCCTTCACCTTCGTAAACCTGATAAAAAAACACAAGCTTTATTGAGTTCCAATTCAGCATACAATGCTCAAATTCCATGGTGCCTATTCAAAGAAAAAATACCTTGATGGAGACGGAGGACTGCTGATCCTGGTAGGTGGTAAACACTTGAGACTTCTTGTTTGGGATCATGGTGTGCCTTGGGATCACTTTGGTCATCACTCCTCCAATAGTTTCAATACCGAGGGAAACAGGAGTCACGCACGATAGAAGGATATCTACAAGTCAACACATTAGTTGCATTAGCATTGCTTTATTTAATAATTTCAAACCAAATGGGAATATACAGCATGTATTAAGAATAATAATAAACAATTGAATTACATTGGGTGTCGTCACCACCCTCTCTACTCAAAATGCCTCCCTGAACTGCCGCACCAAACACAACAGCAGCGCCAGGGTTAACAACCTTGTTTGGTTCCTTTCCGTCAAAGTAATCCCTGAGGAGTTTTTGAACCTTTGGGATGTTGGTGCTTCCACCAACAAGAACAATTTCATCGATTTGGCTCTTCTTTAAGTTTGCATCCTCCATGGCCTTCTTGACAGGTCCCATGGTCTTTTTGAACAAGTCGCTGTTTAGCTCCTCAAACCGAGCACGAGTCAATGGCTCAGAAAAATCCACACCATCAAAGAGTGACTCGATCTCAAAATGGACCTTATGCTGGCTACTCAATGCTCTCTTGGCACGCTCAGCTTCCCTTCTTAGCTTTCCAAGAGCACGGCTGTCCTTGCTGATGTCTTTTTCGTGCTTCTTCTTGATCAATTCGATGAAGTAGTTCATGATCCTTTGGTCAAAGTCTTCACCTCCGAGATGTGTGTCTCCATTTGTGGCAAGAACCTCAAAAACACCTTTAGAAATTGTCAAGATACTGACATCAAAAGTTCCACCACCAAGGTCAAAAACAAGGATGTTCTTTTCACCAGCTGTCTTGTCTAAGCCATATGCGATAGCAGCAGCCGTAGGTTCATTGATGATTCTAACAACATTCAAACCAGCGATCACACCAGCATCCTTGGTAGCCTGTCTTTGGGCATCATTAAAGTATGCTGCATAAAGAATCGTAAAACAAACAATCAACATGGCTCAATGGTGCAATACTAAATACTCTTCAGATATATGTAATTAACTTACCAGGAACTGTGACAACTGCATCCTTAATTTTATATCCAAGATACGCTTCGGCTGTCTCTTTCATTTTGGTTAAAATCATAGCACTAATCTCTTCAGGACTGAAAACCTTATTTTCACCATCCTGTTGGACTTGGATATATGGCTTCCCGTGTTTGTTCACAATCTTATACGGAAGAAGCTTTGAATCCCTTTGGACTGCTATGTCCTCAAACCTGTCATACAACGATAAAACGTTTAATAATGTAAAACAACACAAATCCGGCCAGTATCTACACACAAACTATTGAAAGGTTCACACTTTTGCCCAATAAGCCTCTTAACTTCAAATACTGTCCTTTCAGCGTTTACAGCCGCTTGATTCTTTGCATCGTCACCAATCAACCTCTCAGAGTCGGTAAAAGCCACCCAAGATGGAGTCTTAGGCATTCCATGGTCGTTTCCTAAAATTTCAACACGACCATTTTTGTAAACACCAACACAAGAATAAGTAGTCCCAAGATCAATCCCAATTACAGTACCTAACTTCCTCTCTTCTTCTTCTTTTGCAATTATTGAAATTGCAGATATGCAACCTATAACACTTTAGGGTTAGTACATATATGTGACATCTTTAAATGAAACAAAAAACTAATAGAACAAGCAGTTTAACAACAAAGATTAGGTATCGGCAATATACTCAGTGATTATAACAGCAAGCACTATAAATAAGACATATAATTGATACATTAATTACATCATCCTTATGCTAATTACGGTGAAATCTAGTCTTGCTTGTAAAAGCATGTGAACGTATATATATCTACAACATGATTACATGGAAAATACAACAACAACATACCCAATACCGCACGGGTGGGAATTAAATGGAAATAATTTACTCAAATTCCAAATTATCGATGTACAAATCATAAAATGTATCAAACTTAATAAATAATAACAGATCAAAACTCAACCAAAATCTTACACTTATCTACATATAAATATTATCTCTAAGACAATAAATTATGAGTCTTAATAGCTAGCTAATTGAAACTATATATATCAACATTCCTCGATGATGGGGCAACATAAACAAATCAATACTTTCAAGAAACAAGCTCAATCTAAAACTAAAAATAAATAAATGAGTACTGCATCAATCACATAAACAAAATCAAATCAGTAAGATCAGAGAGAAGTTTACCGATCAAAACGATTGCTAACATGATGCCAAAACGACTCATGATTCACTCTCTTTAACTTAACTAATCTAGATTCAGTGTTGTGTATAATCACCAGACTAATTCTTTTTAGGGTTTGAGCTTCGCGATTCTTTTAAAGTTGTATATATAATTTTGTACCTGAGGGAATTTATATACATGCAAAGGCGCGTGATGTCATTTGTGTTGATGTGGACCAATAAGATTTTGGGTATGGATATTTAGTCAAAAAGGGTTGTGTGTCTCGGTTTTTAATTATACGTGTCATATCTTGGTTTAACCTGTAACTATGTAAGCATTGTTAAGTTGCAAATGGTCCGTAGAACTTTTGGTGATAATCGGTAAATGTAAGACCAAAAGTGATTTGATTTAAAATTTAGGGTAACATGGGCCTAGCGTATAGGAGTTCTAGCTCAAATGGCTAGAGCTTAAATAGCCGAAACAGGTCTAAGACAAGCCCACAAGCGTCACGCTCAGCCTGGGAGGAAAGTTTTTAGACCTGATGACAAGCAAACCAGGTCTGGATAAACACATCCAGGCAAAGGTCAGAATGTGATCTTATTCCAAAGGGCTGTTACAACCGACAACACGTGTTACTACCTCATTTGTTTAGAAGTAATGCTGCGAACATCTCGCTAATACGTGCGTGGATCATCCCGAAGAGCCAAAAATATCACACCCCATGCATGTCATTCTTATCTCCTTGTTTGAATGTACACCAAGTGGACCATCCCAAACCATCAAATTGCATTCGTGGGTGTTACAAAATCCTAAATGCATCCCTCTAAATAGAGATCCATTTCCATGAAATGGACCAACTTGAATACACCGTGAAGTTAATCAACCTTCACACACCACAACACACACTTTATAGTCGTATGTGAGCATTACCTCAACTTTTGATCCTTGATCAAGACAATCTTCAACCAAGATTGAATATACATCGGAATTAATTAATATCACATATCTCAAACAAAAAAAAATGAATATCAAGAACAAACCCTGATTTTTCCAAAATTTGGGTTTTTAAAAAACTTGCATATAAGAGTAGCTAAACGCAATTGACATAATATAATAAAAGAATTAAAGCACAATCTTGGAATTAGGGTTCGATATAAGAAAACTCTAATTTTGACTTTTGATCAAGAAGACCTAAATGAACACTAAGGACTAAGATCTAACTAAGAATGTAGCAACCAACATTTTTAGGATAACATTTACCCATAATCTTAAAACGATTTACTTTAAACAGGTTATCTCCTTTGGGAGATTCGAATAGACGGGAGGCGCTGGACTAGAGGAGGAAGAAGAAGATATGATATCTTGATATTCTGGCTGGCTTTGTCGTGTGTGGTATAAGAAGACAAGGAGTGATTATTTCACTTTATAAGTGAAAAGTTTATTTTATGTATGATAAGTATGTATGTATACTTATACTAGTATAAATTGTGAAATGTATGTATATACATTACACTTAGGTATTAATTGTATTTTAGTCTTACAAGAGTTATTGTTTAAGTTATAGTGTGTTAAATATTTTGTGCCCAAGTCATATTGTAACACCCTGTGCAAATCCTACATCGGCTGTCATGGCCCGGAGAGATGCTTGGGCTCATAAGATAACATTCGCTTTACAATGACACAACGCGCTTGTGGTTCATCGGGTGGAGTTCTTAGGAACCCAAGCGTAGCTGTCATGCAGAGTAGTACCTTGGGTGACCGCCGAAGTCTTCTAACGAGGCCACAAAAACAGTTGAGCGCGGGCAAAGCGGACAATATTGTGGTCTATAAGGCGGGGTGTTACAAGTGGTATCGAGCCGTGTTGGCCGTCGATGGTGGGGCAAACTCATCGAGGACGATGAGTCCTGGGGTGATTGTAACACCCAGGCAATCCTACATCACGTGGCCGGAGAGATGTGGGCTCATAAGATAACATTCGCTTTACAATGACACAACGCCATGGGTTCATCGGGTGGAGTTCTTAGGAACCGCGCTTAAGCGTGCTCATGCAGAGTAGTACTTGCTTGGGTGACTGCGGAAGTCTTCTAATGAGGCCACAAAACAAAGCCGTGAGCTCATGCAAAGCGGACAATATTGTGGTCTATAAAGTGGTGTTACATATATGTGACCAAAGTATCATTGTTTGATAACTTTTAGATGTAATATCTTATGGTTACACATCGTAGATATCATTATTTTTGTGATATTTTTCATTACGGTAGTTTTTCATTTGTTTTATCAAGTCCTTATCATTTTGAAATGTTTTAAGATGTGTTACACTGCCTTCATACTTTTGGACAAGGTGTGCGTTTATATTAAAATATTATTCTTATTGTGTGATTCTTATTATGTGGATTCTTACTGTGTGGATCTTGATGATTGGTAAATAGTATAACTTTGGGAAAAGGCATCCAATATAACTTTAGGAAGAGGCATCCAGTATGTGTGGATTTTTAAATGTGTGGTTTATGACATGAGGCTCAGTTGTTGCGTTTGTGTGATTTCATTATGTGCTTGCATATAAATCATTCTCACTATTGTCCTATAAATTTTATATGCACAGCAACCGCGATTTACTTTCTAAACCTGTGAGCTCACCAACTTTATGTTGACGTTTTCGAATATTTATTTTCCTGTGATATTGTTAATAATGCTTGAGGATAGATCTTCCTACTTGGCCATAGAAAGACCTAAGCTTAACCCTCACGGGTTATTTTCGTTGGCTAATTTGTATTAGTACACTACTTAGGAACTATGTTGATTATTTAGTGTATTTGAGATTATGTTGACTTGTATTTTTCCTGAGTCATGGGAGCTCCTATGTATGACTTTTTATAACTACGTTGTCGTGGTTTTGACTAGTCATGACACAAGTTTTCTTTATTTGTTAGGCGACGTCATGACACGTTGTATGAATTCATTTAGCATTCTCTATTTTTATACCAATTTGCTAGACGATCCTCCTCACCACACCTCGCGTTTCGCCTTTAGGAAGGGTGTGACAAAGAAAACTATATCAACATTTTTGATCTGTAACACCCCAAATTTTGTTTAGCGGAAGCATACGTGTTGATCATTTTACGGGAGCGTTACGGATTGGTGGATCATAACACAAGTAATAAAGAACGGAATACATACTCCGCTTAACTTCATAAAATATTTTAAACCATTATCTTACAATATTGTTTTAGATAAATGGGCACATCCCATAATTTTTAGTGGTCCCAATGTAAAACATCATTTTGTGTAAAACACTTTTTAATACTACTACGACCATTTATCCGCTTCTTGCCTTGCATCCATGATCACAATTAAACACCCGAGAAAATATGCTAAAAGGTCACTAAAAGTCGGTGAGTTCATAGGTTTAAGTTAAAATAGTAAGTTTGGACCATAAGCAAAGTCATATAATCATTACAACGAATATAATGATATATGTATGAAAGTCTATTACGTTAGCTCTAAGTTCATGCAACCGATACTACGACAGGATTCAGTATGCTAAAAGATGTCATACAATATAAGGGCCCATAGCGAGTGTTTTGTCCTCAACACTCGGTTCCGACATGGTATACGTTTCGCCTTGGCCTAAGCATGGCCAACCGAACGGAGGAGTCACCCTCAATAGATCTATTTATAACATTCGCGTTTCCCAATGGGGAATTGACGGTTCATGAAAAAGGGCATTCTCTAGGGACATATGGGCTTAGGCTAAACCACGTAATAGTAATCATGTAATATTTTTGGTCCATAAAAGGTTTTGCATATTTCTCACCCCAAAGTGTATAAAACAATTTATCAAGTAAAAGAGGGGCTATGAAAACTCACCTTAGCAAATGTGCAATCCAAAATGTGGGATTAGTGATTGTTGTGGAGCGGCACCGACACGCGACCTAGATAAGGAGGGTAATGTTTTAGTTCATTGTTTTAAGTATTGCTTACTCAAAATAGTTTAATTGTATTAAAACTAAACTTTAGTTTGTAAAAGTTATAAAAATGATTTTACTAGTACGTATACGAAGTATATATATACTTTTCATGTTGACATTAATATGGTTTTAATATCCAAAGTTTGATATGAAAATAATTACAATGTTCCACTAGTAAGTATATAAATGTATATATACTTATTTAAGTTGACACAAAATGGTATTGTCAAAAATATATATATAATTAATTTATTTTCTAATTGTATTTAGAAAATATTCAAGTTACATTTGAAGACTTTCAAATTTAATATATGATAAAATGATATAGTGGTCTTTATTTATTTATCAAAATTTGTTCTTAAGATATATATTTCTCTTCTAATAGTTTACTTGACATATATATGTCTACTCGGTACATTAGACGTTAACTTTGACGTAAAAATTCATTATGTGAATCATGTTTTTAAAGCATTTGTTTTGTTATATAATACCTTTCCCTTTTGTTTATTTGACGTTGCATATGAGTATAAGTCTAAGCTAGAAGATTTGAATATGTAGTAGATGAGTTATATTTATAATTTATTTCCTGTTTACAAGTGTTTAATTTTTGTTGACTTGGCTAAGAGAAGCTAAACTACCACGAACGCACCCAACTATAGTATGGGCTGAGGCCCGATGCTCAAAGTGTTAGGATAGTCGGATTGGGCCTAGGCCCGGCGTGAGGTTTGTATATAATGAAAGTTTGGCCTCATCATTGGTTTGTATTATTTCCGGCTAAGGCCCATTGTTCTGTAGCAATTTTAACATGTTTGCTGTTAGAATTCTGATTTCATTCACATTTGATACTAGGCATTTGTACTTGACGAAATGAGGAAAACCATGCGCTATATTGGTTGCTCAAATGAATCTTAGTTAAGTTTTAAATGGGCATGTTACAACAAATAAATAAGTTGCTAGTGTAGTTGAGTTTGACGCGGAAAATTCAACGATAGCCTATGACTTCAAGGTATTACTCGACTCTAGTATGAATTTGTCTTGTGATTTCGAGATCACTTGACCATAGTTTAGACTTACCAAAATACATTGTCTCGCTAGAGAGCACCTCGAAGGATGTTATGTGTCTCAAGCGGGTTCCTATTAAGTGACAATACTAATACTAATCGTTAAGGAAGTTTTGAGATCTCACCAAGACATGTATCAAGTTTCTCCTTCCAAAGGTGATAAAACCCATTCCCATGCCCACCGTTGGGTCGATAACTCAAGGATGATTTAAAGGACTCAGTTGACTAGGACTAAGTTACTTAACCATTTTAGCAATGCTCACTGGGTGATCTCGACTTCACACAAGACTCTTGACCTATCTAACTCGACCAACTTGACAAGAAAAATGTCCAAATCGATTTGAGTGACACATTTAACATAATCGCAAGATTTGACAATGGTTTAGGAGATATCTAGCATATCACCTTTCATTACGAGTTTTGAGCACCAAACAACAACACAACAACAACACGTCATTAGGTTCTTATCAATTAGACTCAATTTTACAAAACTTAACTTCTTTCTAAGTACCCCTTTCGATTTAAAACTTAACGACCCATTTTGCAAATGACGGCTTAGCCTATGGTCACATAAATTGTTTATCAATACCAAGTTCACTCATCACTAGTTAATAGTCTAACTTTTAAAAACTTAACTCTTGTTTTCTTTGATTCATGAACTCGACAAGACTAAAACAAAAGAACCCAACAACAACCAAGTTTACATGAAAGTTTATCATTCACCAACAAACATAAGACTTATAAACATCAAAACACTAAGTTTCATAATCGAATAACCATTTTCATTAACAACTCGAATAGAAATTTTAACAAGATAAGGTTTAGAAAATTTCTTACAACAAACTTGATGACAATGAATCAAGGCCAACCCAAGAGTTTATCACCTCCACAAACCCCAATCGATCTAGAGCAAAACCCAAATGATGTTCTTCACCCTTGGAGCTTTCTTTATCTTTTGTGGTGGGATTTGAAGTGTGACACTTTGGGGTCTCACCGAAATAAAAAGGAAACACAAGAGGAGTTTTTGACCAAGCTTTCTCATCTTGTAACTTGGTTTGAAGCCAATTTTAGTTAACTTCCAAAACTAAACGAATCTTGGACATAGGCTCAAGATAGATTGGTGGAAAGATTTGTTTCTCTCAAGTGGTTTATCTTGATTTTCCTTGGATTCCATCGAAGGGTAGCGCATCAAGAGGGATTTGGGAACCAAAACTTTCATGGATTTGGTATGAGAGAGAAGGATATGTTGGATGAATATGTTGGGTTATCTCCTTTGGGGAGATTCGACCTAGATGGGAGGCGCAGGACTAGAGGAGGAAGAAGAAGATATGATATCTTGATATTCTCGCTTTTGGGTTTGGCTTTTTGTCGTGTGGGATAAGAAGACAAGGGAGTGATTATCTCACTTTTTAAGTGTAAGGTTTATTTTATGTATGTAAGTATATGTGTATGTATTATACTTATATTATAAAAAATGTATGTATATACATTATACTTATGTATTAATTGTATTTGAGTCTTATAAAAGTTATTGTTTAAGTGATAGTGTGTTAAATATTTTGTGTCCCGTGTTATTAAATTGTGACCGAGGTATCATTGTTTGATAACTCTTAGATGTAATATCTTATGGTTACGTATCGGAGATATTATTATTTTTGTAATATTTTTCTTTACGGGTGTTTGTCATTTGTTTTATCAAGCCCTTATCATAGTGTTTCAGACGCTGCAAAGGTTTGGTCATCGGGGAAAACGAGATAACCTCTCGCCTTACAATTTAAATCATAAGACAAAATGAAATATTCATAAAATGATATGAATGCAAGAGTGGTGAAATTTTTATTGTATGCAGTTATCTACTCAAATGATCGTGCAAAGCTTATGTATGCTTCATGACTCATGCTTAGTAATAATAAATTACTAATTATCGCTAAATTTTAGTGAAAATTTACCGTGTGTCACATCCTCCCCGCTTGGAAGAGAAAACCGCCCTCGGTTTTCGCTAGGATTACTTGTTGAAGTAGAGAAAAGGTGTGGTATTTGCGCTTGAATTGGTCTTCACGCCCCACGTGTATTCGGACCTCTTTGAGAGTTCCAACGGACTTTGACGATCGGGATGCGGCTTTGCTTAAGCCGCTTGATCTCTATCCATAATTTCAATGGGTTCCTCGACAAAATTCAATCTTTCGTCAACTTGGATTTCTTCCAAAGGAATAGCAAGAGTTTCGCCGAAAGACATTTCTTCAAGTTGCATACGTGAAACACGCTGTGTCAGAATGAGTTCTTGTGGTAATTCAAGTCGGTATGCTACCGGTCCGATTCTAGCGAGAATTTTGAAAGGTCCAATATAACGAGGATTTAACTTTCCACGCTTTTCGAACGGATCACGCCTTCCACGGCGCAACTTTGAGCATAACTTTATCTCCCACTTGAAACTCAAGTGGTTTCCTCCTTTATCCGCGTAGCTCTTTTGACGGTCACGAGTCGCTTGCAGTCGGTTTTGATTTGTACAATCTTCTCGTAGTTTCTTGGATTAACTCCCACCAAGAAGTTGACTTTCTCCAACTTCGGCCCAACACACAGGTGATCTACACTTCCGACCATAGAGTGCTTCATATGGTGCGGCTTTGATACTTGTGTGATAGCTGTTATTGTAAGAAAATTCAGCTAATGGCAAGTGCTTATCCCAGCCATTTCCAAAGTCTATCACACATGCTCTTAGCATGTCCTCCAGTGTTTGAATGGTTCTCTCGCTTTGTCCATCGGTCTGAGGATGATAAGCGGTGCTCATGTCGAGGTTAGACCCTAAAGCATCTTGAAGTGATTTCCAGAAATTCGAGGTGAAACGGATATCTCTGTCTGAAATGATGGAAATTGGTACACCATGGCGTGCGATGATTTCCTTCAGGTATAGTTGTGCAAGTTTTTCCATTCCATCACTTTCTTTCATTAGTAGAAAATGTGCTGACTTGGTGAGACGGTCAACTATTACCCAAATAGTGTCGTAGCCTTTAGAGGTTTTAGGTAACTTAGTGATAAAGTCCATTGTTATGCGTTCCCATTTCCAATCGGGGATTTCGGGTTGTACTAGTAGACCCGAGGGTCTCGATGTTCGCCTTTAACCTTTGAACAAAGTTAAACACCTACCGACATATGTTGCAATGTCGGCTTTCATGTTTGGCCACCAAGACAATTTCTTCGATCAAGGTACATTTTGTCGGATCCTCGGTGTATGGAGTATTTAGACTTGTGGGATTCGTGCATAATAATGTCGCGAATTCCTCCGTAGAGTGGTATCCAACTTCGCTCTTTGAAACACAAAATTCCATCCGACCTTTTACGAATCCATTTTCACTTTCGCATTCCGTAAAGGTTCTCATTCGACGATTCTCTTCCTTGAGTGCTTCCAATTGAGCCTCAAGAATCTTGGATGGAAGAGGTGAACTAATTGTCATACCCAAGGATCCGACTCTAAGAGGTTTTGGTCGCTTTTTCCCATCGAGAGCATCAAGAACTACATTCGCTTTACCCGGATGGTAACGAATCTCGCAATGTAATCACCGAGTAATTCCAACCATCGGCGTTGTCTCATGTTCGCTTCTTTCGATCCAAAATGTGTTGTAGGCTTTTGTGATCGGTGTATACGACACACTTCGTGCCATACAAGTAGTGTCTCCAAATTCGAAGTGCAAACACAACCGATCCTAACTCCAAGTCGTGCGTTGTGTAGTTTTTCTCATGAGTCTTCAATCGGCGAGGCGATGCTATCACTTTCTCTTTGCATTAACACCGCCCTAGCCCTTGTGTGAAGCGTCGCAATAAACAACAAAGTCTTCACTACCTTCCAGTAAGGCCGAATGGGTGCACTACACAACTTTTCTTTAAGGAGTTGAAAAGCTTCTTCTTCTTTTTCTCCCAACCAAACTTAATGTTTTTCTGGTTAGCTTGGTTAAAGATTTGGCAATCTTTGAGAAACCTTCAATGAATCTTCCGAGTATCCAATGAGTCCTAAGAATTGGCGATTTCAAGAGGAGTTGTGGGTGTCGCCCAATCCTTTATTGACTCGATCTTAGCGGGATCTACATGAATACCCCGACCGTCGATTACATGACCTAGGAATTGCACAAGAGATATCCAAAACTCACACTTCGAGAACTTCGCATACGCTCTTCCTTCTTCAACAATTCCAAGATCAATCTAAGATGCTCTTCGTTTCTTTCACACTCTTGGAATAAATTAGGATATCGCCAATGAATACGATCACAAATTTATCCAAGTAGGGTTTACACACTCGGTTCATGAGGTCCATGAACACACCGTGCGTTGGTTAACCCAAAAGGCATGACTTGGAACTCAGAATGTCCATAACGAGTTCAAGGCGGTTTTGGGAATGTCTTCTTCCGAACTCTTAGTTGATGGTATCCGGACCTTAAGTCGATTTTTGAATAAACACTTGAACCTTGAAGTTGATCGAATAAGTCATCGATCCTCGGAGTGGGTAACGGTTCTTAATGGTTAGTTTATTCAATTCACGATAGTCAATGCACATTCGAAAGTTCCGCCCTTCTTCTTGACGAATAAGACCGGTGCTCCCATGGTGATGAGCTCGGTCTAATGAACCCTTTTTCCGCAAGTTCGACAACCGGTTTGATAACTCCCTGAGTTCCGTTGAGCTAATCGATAAGGTGCTCTTGCCACCGGCGCGGCACCGTGCACTAAATCGATCCGAAATTCAACCTGCTTGGTCGGCGGAGTCCCGCAAATCTTCGGAAAGACTTCGTGAAATTCTCTTACTATTGGCACGCCTTCCAGACGTTTTCTTCCTTTTCTTTTCGTCCTTTCCGTGACTTGTGCTAGGAAGATGTGACATCCTTCCTCGATACACCTTAACACCTTGGTACAGAAATGACATGCGCCTTGAAGCGCTTTCTTCCGCACTACTGTCCCCTTCTATTGTTAGGACTTCATCTCCATAGGGTAATTGGACGAGCTTCGTCACAAATGATGGCAAGATGATATTTTGCTAACCAATCCATTCCGACGATGACATCGAAACTACCCAATGCTACCGGTATCAAGTCGATATTGAATGGGTGGTTTAACAGTTAAGGTGCAACCTCTTATGATGGTATCTACCCTTTCTACGTTATCGTTAGCTAGTTCCACGTTGTATGCATTTCCTAATGCAATGGGGCAATATCGAGTAGTGGACTAAATGTATTAGAAACAAAACTCCTATCGGCTCCCGTATCAAACAATATGGATGCATAACGGTTATTTATAAGGAACGCACCACACAACATTCGGGTCTTCCCGAGCTTCCACTTTGGTTACAAAGATAGACTCTCCCACGAGCTCCTTCTCCATTTCCCCGATTACTCGTCCGTCCAACATTACCTCGAATCCCGCCATTCCCATGGCTTCTCGGATTTCTGGTTTCCTTGATTTCCTCCATGGCCTTGGTTTCTCTTTCGGCATTCGTTCTTATAATGCCCTTTTCACCACAACCAAAGCAAGTTATAGCGGCTTTTGGGTCCCGAGTCGAGTCGTTTGAACTGTCGCCAATGATTTGGACCTCAGCCTCGGTTAAGTGTCCGATTTTCGGACAATTACGACTTGATCAGACATCGCCTTTGTGATGCAAAGTGCATCGATTACACAATGGTGCGCCCCGAGTACGGTTTCCTTTCCCCAACACCACGATAAGCTCTAGCAACATTTTGCCTCTTGCTTTGATTGTTGCTGTTGTTCCTACTTGTTGTTGCCACGGTATTCATTGTTGTTGTAGCCTTGAGAATGGTCGTCCCATTTCCTCTTATTGTCAACCACTTTGTCCATGGAATCCTCAATCACTTGGTCCATGAGTTTGTTGGCTACTTCGATAGTTTCATGAAGATCAGCAGCCTTAGAAGTGGTGACATTGCCCTTGATAGGTTGGGGCAGTCCTCCGATGTATCTCTCTAACAATCGGGTCTCAGTGGGAACCATTTCAGGACACAATAAGGCTAGTTCTTGAAATCGCTGATTATAAGCAGCCATATTGGTGCCTTGAACCTTGAGGTTCCAAAACTCATGCTCGAGCTTCTTAATCTCATTACGAGGACAAGATTTCAAGTACCATTTCCTTGAAGTTCTCCCATGGCATGGCATAGGCAACATCGAAACTAGCGATTTCGTAAAATTGTTCCACCAGTCAAGGCAAGATCCGTGAAAGTGAATGATGCATACTTAACCTTAGACTCTTCTTCACAATTGCAAATTCGAACACGCCTCGAGCTTTTCGATCCATCTAGTCGACCGACAACTCCTTCGGTTCCACTAAAGCCTCCAAATATGGTTTTACGAAAGTCCCGATAAGTACAAGTGCGGCCGTGAGTGGGTGGTCTCAAGTTCCAAGATTAGTAGACGAGTGGTTTGTTGCAGCTAAAGCGGCGCTCACTCGCTCATTGACTAGTTGGTCAATCATGGCTTGATTCATGATAGGTTGGATTGGAGTAGCCCTAGCAGGAGTAGTGGCTTCAGCATCGATCGTGTGTGACTGCTTTGGAATAGCGCATTATGCGCCTTGGTCATGAGTGACTCTCACCGGAATTGGAGCATTGGAAGCTCCACCGTGGTTGGTACGCTTTGATCTTCGCTTTGGCGGCATTTCAAAGAGGAAAGGTGATAAGATATATAACCTTTAGTCAAGGTAAGTGCCAAGTAATAGTGTAAATATCGCAGATAGATCATATGAGCAATCTATAAAAGAAGAGACAATTGGATAGGAAAATAAGTTTGACATAGATAGAACTTCGTTACAAGGTTCCTACTATGAGATACTAGATGAGATACTAGATGGAATACAACCAAATACAACGGAAATACAATCAAGTACAAGAGTAATAACTAACACTAATCGTTATAATTCGCTTTAGTGTGATACATCACGAAGTCATATCTAAAGATGTCCACGCCGATGACGTAGTCGCCAATGGTAGCAATCAACTCGCGCGTATCCTCCAAACTCGTGATACGCCTCATCCGAGATGCTAACATAGACTCTAAACCAAGAGTCCTCTGCCATCCTTCTCTCGACAAGATCTCTCGCAATCCACCGGACGCGCCTAGCTCCTCTAGTCGTCCGCATCCGGGCTTGACCTCCCCCAAGGCTCGTGCTCACTGTCCAACTCTCGACGCCCTCAACCCGAGCCTCAACCCTAAGACCCACCGAATCCGCTCGTGTCTCTCGAGCTCCATGCTCTCAAACAACACATCAAGAACTCGGTCTAAACCTCAACACGCCGCTCAAGCTTGCAAGCGTGTTGGATCGACTCTCTAGTCGATCAAGATGGACTCCTAGCGAGTCTCATGAGAATCTAATCGAATCAACACTCTCTCGGAGAGTTAGCTCATCATCCGGAGATCCCGATAGATCCGCACCGACCGCGCCTCAACCGTGCAGCCTTCCTCAATGGTCTCAAGTCGCCTAGTGGCGCGAGCAAGGCGCCCATGTCCGATGATGGTATGAATGAAGGTGATGATGGATCGTAGCTCGGCTCGCGATATGTGGTATGTAATCGATCACACAATCAATATCCTCCAAGTAGCCATACCACTCTCCTCCCGGCTATGGAGGAAAGCAGCTCGTCCTAATCCAAATGGTGCATCAATATCCATGTCCTCGCCCAACCTCCGAGCCATCCCGAGCTCGTCCTATCTCTCGAATACTCGGACAATCTCCGCACCCAAGTATCCATATCTCGTTGTGCTAACATGTCCAGGACACTCGCCTCGGCATAGGCTCGTAGTTCCTCCTCGTGATCCTCTTCCGGATCTTCTTCCGGTCTTCCTCCGAGTAGGAATCGAGATCTCCGAGTCTCGATGAGGTGGTGACTCAAGAGATGATGGTGTCGCGACTCAAGTAGAAGAAGGACCCATGTAAGCGCTGGTCATCTCGAGAAGCTAGTGCAGTGCACAAATGAATACCGCCTCGATATCCGTGTACTCTCACAATCATGCGGGTTTTTGCTCACACAACAAAGTCGATGGAGTGGTGGTAAGGGTAGGTATAGATGGAGTAGGTGCAATAACCGGTCGAGCTGCTAATGTGGCTCGAATATACGGATCGCTGGCTAAGTGTGCAAGTCGACGGATGGTAGGTGAGTGAGCTAGTAGGATGTCCTCCTGAACATCGTGAGGGAAGGCTGGTGAAGGCATGGTCTGTGACAAGACGGTGCATATGTGTAAGTATGTGGAAAAATATGCTCATAATGAATATGAAATAGTGCATAAGTAAATAGGAAATAAAACATGTAATCCTATTTAAATAAATTCTAAGTAGAATAGCAAGTAAGGCAAGCGGCAGTCGGCGGTCGTAGTATGATGTTTTTGGTGAAAAGTAGTTATAGTTTAGGGTTTATATGTACCTAGTTCTCTATAACCTTGGCTCGATGTTAATCAGTAACACCCCAAATTTTGTTTAGCGAAAGCATACGTGTCATTCGGAGCGTTACGGATTGGTGGATCATAACACAAGTAATAAAGAACGGAATACATACTCCGCTTAACTTCATAAAATATTTTAAACCATTATCTTACAATATTGTTTTAGATAAATGGGCACATCCCATAATTTTTAGTGGTCCCAATGTAAAACATCATTTTGTGTAAAACACTTTTTAATACTACTACGACCATTTATCCGCTTCTTGCCTTGCATCCATGATCACAATTAAACACCGAGAAAATATGCTAAAAGGTCACTAAAAGTCGGTGAGTTCATAGGTTTAAGTTAAAATAGTAAGTTTGGACCATAAGCAAAGTCATATAATCATTACAACGAATATAATGATATATGGATGAAAGTCTATTACGTTAGCTCTAAGTTCATGCAACCGATACTACGACAGCTTCAGATGCTAAAAGATGTCATACAATATAGGGGCCCATAGCAAGTGTTTTGTCCTCAACACTTGGTTCCGACATGGTATACGCTTCGCCTTGGCCTAAGCATGGCCAACCGAACGGAGGAGTCACCCTCAATAGATCTATTTATAACATTCGCTTTCCCAATGGGGAATTGACGGTTCATGAAAAAAAAGAAAGGGCATTCTCTAGGGACATAAGGGCTTAGGCTACACCACGTAATAGTAAACATGTAATAGTTTTGGTCCATAAAAGGTTTTGCATATTTCTCACCCCAAAGTGTTTAAAACAGTTTATCAAGTAAAAGAGGGCTATGAAAACTCACCTTAGCAAATGTGCAATCCAAAATGTGGGATTAGTGATGGTTGTGGAGCGGCACCGACACGCGACCTAGATAAGGAGGGCAATGTTTTAGTTCATTGTTTTAAGTATTGCTTACTCAAAATAGTTTAATTGTATTAAAACTAAACTTTAGTTTGTAAAAATTATAAAATGATTTTACTAGTAAGTATACTGAAGTATATATATACTTTTCATGTTGACATTAATATGGTTTTAATATCCAAAGTTTGATATGAAAATAATTATAATATTCCACTAGTAAGTATATAAATGTGTATATACTTATTTAAGTTGACACAAAATGGTGTTGTCAAAATATATATATAATTTATTTATTTTCTAATTGTATTTAGAAAATATTCAAGTTACATTTGAAGACTTTCGAATTTAATATATGATAAAATGACATAGTGGTCTCTATTTATTTATCAAAATTTATCTTAAGATACATGATTTTCTTCTAATAGATTACTTGACATATATATGTTTACTCGGTCACGTTAGACGTTAACTTTGACGTAAAAATTTATTATGTAGACTATGCTGGAAAACATTTGTTTCATTGCATCATCACATTTCCCTTTTGTTTATTTGACGTTGCATATGAGTGTAAGTCTAAGCTAGAAGACTTGAATATGTTGTAGACGAGTTATATTTATAACAATTTTCCTTTTTACGTTAAGTGTTTAGTTTTTGTTGACTTGGCTAAGCTACCCAACGCACCCACGCATAGTATGGGCTGAGGCCCGATGCTCAAAGTGATAGGATAGTCGGATTGGGCCTAGGCCCGAAGTGAGGTTTGTATATAATGAAAGTTTGGGCTCATCATTGGTTTGTATTATTTCCTGGGCTAAGGCCCATTGTTACAGAAGCAACTTTAACATGTTTGCTACATGTTAGAATTACAGAATTTCATTCACATTTGATACTAGACATTTGGACTTGACGAAATGAGGAAAAAGCCATGCGCTATATTGGTTGCTCAAATGAATCTTAGTTAAGTTTTAAATGGGCATGTTACAACAAATAAATAAGTTGCTAGTGTAGTTGAGTTTGACGTGGAAAATTCAACGTATCCGGCTATGACTTCAAGGTATTACTCGACTCTAGTATGAATTTGTCTTGTGATTTCGAGATCACTTGACCATAGTTTAAACTTTACCAAAACACATTGTCTCGGTAGAGAGCACCTACGGGTTTACTGAAGGATGTTATGTGTCTCGAAGCGGGTTCATATTGCGGAGTGAAAATACTAATACTAATCGTTAAGGAAGTTTTTGAGCTCTCGACCAAGACATGTATCAAGTTTCTCCTTTGGAGCAAAGGTGATAAAACCCATTCCTATGCCCACTGTTGGGTCGATAACTCAAGGATGATTTAAAGGACACGAGTTGACTAGGACTAACTTCCTACTTAACCATTTTAGCAATGCCTGCTGGGTGATCTCGACTTCACACAAGACTCCGATATGACCTATCTAACTCGACAGTTGTTACTTCGACAAGAAAAATGTCCAAATCAGATTTCGAGTGACACTTTCATTTAACATAATCGCAAGATTTGACAATGGTTTAGGAGATATCTAGCATATCACCTTTCATTACGAGTTCGACAATAATAGGTTTGACAACGAACCGGTTAACAACAAGTCTCAGGTCCTATATCAATGAGACTCGAATTCTTATAACCCTTAACTTCTAGTTTCCTTGTTTCCCCTACATTTCGACAGAAAACTTAACCAAGCCAGATTTGCAAATGACCACTCAAGCCTAAGGTAACATAGATTGTTTATCAAGCATCAAGTATCACTAGTTCTTAGTCTAAGTTTTACAAAACTCAACTTTGTTTTCTTTGATTCATAACTCGACAAGACCAAAACAAAAGAACCCAACAACACACCAAGTTGACATGAAAGTTTATTATTCACCAACAAACATAAACATCAAAACACTAAGTTTCATAATCAAATAACCATTTTCATTCAACTCGAATAGAAATTTTAACAAGATAAGGTTTAGAAAATTTCTTACAACAAACTTGATGACAATGAATCCGAAGGCCAACCCAAGAGTTTACCACCGCCACAACTTCCAATCGACCTAGAGCAAAACACAAATGATGTTTCTTCACCCTTAGAGCTTTCTTATCTTTTTGTGGTGGGATTTGAAGTGTGGCACTCTTGGGGGTCTCGGCTGAAATAAAAAGGGAAACACAAGAGGAGTTTTTGACCAAGCTTTCTCATCTTGTAACTTGGTTTGAAGCCAAATTTAGTTAACTTCCAAAACTAAACGAATCTTGGACATAGGCTCAAGATAGATTGGTGTGAAGATTTGTTTCTCTTAGGTGGTTTATCTTGATTTTCCTTGGATGCCATCGAAGGGTAGCGGCGCATCAAGAGGGGATTTGGGAAGTAAAACTTTCATGGATTTGGTATGAGAGAGGAAAGGTAGGATGGATGAACATGTTGGGTTATCTCCTTTGGGGAGATTCGACCTAGATGGGAGGCGCAGGACTAGAGGAGGAAGAAGAAGATATGATATCTTGATATTCTGCTTTTGGGTTTGGCTTTGTCGTGTGTGGTATAAGAAGACAAGGAGTGATTATTTCACTTTATAAGTGAAAAGTTTATTTTATGTATGATAAGTATGTATGTATGTATTATACTTATAGTATAAATTGTGAAAATGTATGTATATACATTACACTTAGGTATTAATTGTATTTTAGTCTTACAAGAGTTATTGTTTAAGTTATAGTGTGTTAAATATTTTGTGCCCCGTGAAGTCATATTGTAACACCCTAGGCAAATCCTACATCGGTTGTGGCACGGAGAGATGCTTTGGGCTCATAAGATAACATTCGCTTTACAATGACACAACGCGCTTTGTGGTTCATCGCGGTGGAGTTCTTAGGAACCGCGCTAAGCGTGCTCATGTGAGAGTAGTCTGGCTTGGGTGACCGCCGAAGTCTTCTAACGAGGCCACAAAACAAAGCCGTGAGCTCGCGGGCAAAGCGGACAATATTGTGGTCTATAAGGCGGGGTGTTACAAGTGGTATCGAGCCGGTTGAGCCGTTCGGGATGGTGGGGCAAACCTCATCGAGGACGATGAGTCCTGGGGGGTGATTGTAACACCCTAGGCAATCCTACATCGGCCGTGGCTCGGAGAGATCTTGGGCTCATAAGATAACATTCGCTTTACAATGACACAACGCGCTTGTGGTCATCATGGGTGGAGTTCTTAGGAACCGCGCTTAAGCGTGCTCATGTGAGAGTAATCGGCTTGGGTGACCCGCCGGAAGTCTTCTAATGAGGCCACAAAACAAAGCCGTGAGCTGCAGGCAAAGCGGACAATATTGTGGTCTATAAGGCGGGGTGTTACACATATTGTGACCAAAGTATCATTGTTTGATAACTTTTAGATGTAATATCTTATGGTTACACATCAGAGATATCATTATTTTTGTGATATTTTTCATTACGGTAGTTTTTCATTTGTTTTATCAAGTCCTTATCATAGTGTCGGTACACGTGCAGTGTCGGTCACTGAGGAAAACGAGATAACCTCTCTTCTTACAATTTAAATCATAAGACAAAAATGAAATATTCATAAAATGATGTGAATGCAAGAGTGGTGAAATTTTTATCAGATCGAGTTATCTACTCAAATGATCGGCAAAGCTTATGCATGCTTCATGACTCATGCTTAGTAATAATAAATTACTAATTATCAGTTAAATTTTAGTGAAAATTTACCGTGTGTCACACATATGCTCAGTTTCCTATATAGCATGATAAGGACTCAGTGAAAAGAATGACATTTCTATAGTCGGGGTAACACTAGCATCGACCAGATACCTTCGTCCTACCTCATAAGAGAAAATCGGATCGATCAGGCTGAAGCTATTTAGGGTGAAGGGAAGGGTTCTTGTAGTGAATGATGATGGAGATGGTTTCCATGTGTTATGATGCGAGAGAGAGAGAGAGGGGGGGTTCATGTGGTGAATGAGGATGGAGATGGTCTCCATGTGTTATGATGAGAGAGAGAAGGGGGTATATGTTCCTGCCCATGAGAGCTAGTTCCAGCTTAGCCTAATTTCATATATCATATGGTATATATAGGGTGAAATTAGGGTAAGGGATGAGGAGATGGGGGCCTATTGGCCTATCCATGACTTGGGCCTATTCATGAGTTGGGCCAGTGGGCCCTTATTTGACTATTGGGCTTGTCTAGCAATATTCAAGTCTGGGGATTTAATGTATGTAGTGCAATATACATACGTCATCAATTTGAAAAACACTTGGGGGTGTTTGACTTTTTCTAGCATGGTATTAAGTTCACTACTTGCCTACTAATACAAAACGACAAGTAACTTCCAACATGCATCATTCCTTAAGCTTTCTTTGTCCTCATAAACCTACAAAACATTCAACAAATGAAACGTAAACTTTCGCTTAGTAAGTAAATGAAAATAACTAGTTATCATATATGATTCAATCATCTTGAATCATTCACTTCTCATCGCTAGTCCATTTGAGTAAACCAACCTAAAGGTTGCATAAATAACACTTACATCAAATCATCAACAAGTATTAGCATAAACCATCACATGTCATAGCTAGTTGTATAAGCTAGGCTAACAACTTACCTCAGCTAGTTAATACTAACCACCCTAATTCTAGCATTTGGGTCCATGCCATCTAATCCTTACTTCCTATGCACATAACACATTCATTCCCGTAATTCATTAATATGATAAAGCAGATACAATAATAAGTTATAACTACTTCACTTTCCTTAAAAGGTGGCTAATCTACCACGAAGTGCCATCACCAGTTCACTTGATTCCTAAACAAGAATTACTATCAATACTTATCATTTCTCAAATGCATAACAAGGAAATAGGGTTTAACACTGCACATCAATACACTCAAAAAGCTTCTTAACATGCATATGATCATTTATCATGATCATATGAAAAACATCCAAATTATTAATTTATTCATAAAGTGTTAAAGAACTTAATTCTCTTACATCATTACTTTCATAAATTTGTCTCAAAACCCTCTTTACCTAAAACCATCAATTTGACGCATGATCCCTAACTTCTTATATTGCAATTCAATAAGAATTGGGCATACTTACTTTAGGGGATTATAGCTAGGGATAGATTTCTTGGATTGAAACACTAATTCACCTTCAGTTTATCACTTGGAAATGATCTCTTTCCCTCCCTTGTTCTTAAGACATGTCCCACACACACATATGAACCAACTAACCAAATGAAGAAAGCTGTGAAAGTCAAAGGAAGGTTTTGACTTATAAAATCTAGTAGAAGTTCTCACTAATATGACACTTTTGGACTCTCAAGTCTCATTCTTATAACAATGGCCACAATAATTTTCCATACCCATATACTTAACACTTAAATTTTTAGTTTGAGTTTCCTCTTAATTTAGTGACTAACTAATCATAATAGGTTTTCAAACACATAAAAATTATGGTCAAACATATATAAGGGTATTTAATACTATAAAATACTTCAACGGGTTTTGGGGTGTAACATTTATATTTCAAACCAAATGTTATAAGGTATTTCCTGGAGATATTTATGGGGATCACGTTGTTTCGTAAGGGTATTGTTGGCATTAAACATCGGCATAACCTTGTGCGTGATGTTCTTGTTGTTATATGCTCTCGGTCCGAATTTACGCCGTAAGGAGGAGGTGGATATTGGGCTTTATGGAGATGGGGATGATCCTTGCGACCTACCGATATATTACTTTACTCTTGGGATAGTGGGTGTGATGTATGTGTTGATCTTACGGATCGCCGCCTTGACGCAATATGGGATGACCGATTTTATGCCGTATGCGTGATCATTGATCTTGCATAACGTAACGTGTCAAGCACGATGCTAAATGTGCGGATATTGGATATGGGTTTCTCCCATTTTCCTTTTCTTCTTTGGCGAACTTGAGAAAGATGCAGAACCTTACTAAATCGCATTCGACGATTCTCTATGACTCAAGACATTGGAGCGCGCGTCTTGCGGTTCATATTTTAATATGATTGGTTTTGCTATTCTAGCGGTGTGGGGCCAGTTGGTTTCTGCTTCCCACTAATTTTTGTAAATCCTATGAGTTTTTAATAAAAGTGTTGATTATAATAAATAATAATAATAATAATAATAATAATAATAATAATAATAAAACCATTTCATAGCTTTATTGAACCACCAACTTGCTTCCATAAACCATCCTCACAAACCAAAGTTAGCTTTACTCTTTTAATAATACCTTTCTCTCTCTCTCTGAATACATAAAACACAAGACTTTGAATTTGATATCTATTTATTATTCCATAAAATCTAAATGATTTTTGGTTATAGGTTTGTATAATAAACTGAATATTTAAGGTGCTCACTCCTATATTCGATAATCGATATTGACTTAGTAACTAATTAAATTTATTGCCAAAATATCTTTTACTTTTATAACCAAGTAATAAATATACTGTAACTAGCTAAAAGACCTGTGAAATTCACAGGTATTTTTAGATAACGTTGAAGAATGTACTAAATGAGATTGCGTCTTATAAAGTTATAATTTAGAAAGAATCAGATATCAAACATAAAGTGTACACTTGGTAATCATCAAACATACCTTATATGAAATACAATAGTCAAAAACTCCCAAAAGATAAAATAAGCATCTTCAATACTTAATTCTACAAATGCGATATACGTGTAGATGTAGATGTGATCATAAATTGTATATCACTTCTTTGTAAACCACGTTGGTGGTGATATTAGTGAGATTTCCTTCTTCGTCACGAATAACCATCTTTAATCCTTTTTTGCTATAGCGCGAGTGACGGCTACATATAATTGGCCATGTGTAAAACAGGTCGTGGCAAATACAAACCCACTTGCGTGAGTGATTTTCTCGGACTTTTGTTGATTGTCATCGCGAAAGAGATGGACACGGGGAACTACTTCCTTACACTATTTGATGGGAATTTTTAAAGAAATCATTCATTAAGTAGTAAGATGTACGGTATAAATTAATTAACAAACATTAACGATGGCAAATAGGTTCCAGAGGGGTTTATGAACGAAATTCTAACTAATATGTGAATGAAAAGGTAAACAATTTGGTTATACCTATTAAAATCATAAATGTTCATTTATCATCTTATCCAAATGGTAAATAGCAAGAGTTAACTTATGCATTCATCTTGAAACACTCAAGTAATGCATGATCATTCCATGAACACCTAAGAGTTGAAATCATAATACAAACTCTATGCAACGGTACTAATCCCACTTTATTAATTATACACCAGACCTTAAAATCCCACTTTATTGTTCACATTGTACACCAGACTTTATTATACACCAGACCTTAAAATCATAATACAAACTCTATGCAACGGTACTAATCCTATTCCAACTTACAATTGGAAAAAAGCAAGGATGAGGTAGTCGAGGTAGTCCCATGCTGCATGACATACTAATTTTTTTTACAACTTAAATGCGAACCATAGCAAAGCAAATTCATGTCCATTTCATTCAGTATTTTTTGAATTCCAAACTAATTATCCATTGTAAAAAAAATGTTAATCTACATCTATAATAATATAGTTTAGAAAGTTATGTATTAAACATAGACTTTAGGATATATTTCATCCATTCAACCCATGTTGCATTTGTAGGTATATTTGATTTAAAAAACCTAGAAACCAAATTGACCCATTAAAAAATAAATAGGTCTAGACTGCAACTTCATTTAAGAAAAATATAACCTTTAGCAGCATAGACTTAGTCAGCTTCATCTTCGATAAAAACCTCGGCATCATTTAACAGCTTCCTGTCAACGGGATAAAGAAACATTTGAATACACTTAGGCCAACTTTCTACCCGTCTATCACGTTTGATCGTAACTAAACTTTTCAAATCCAGCCAACTTGACTTGTTAGAAATAACGTACAACAAAATCCACCTGGTATTTGGTAAACAAATCGAAAACTGAACCTCTATAATAGTAGGTTCAGATTGCCACTCATTATGGCCATCAATGCAAGAGTAAATAGGCAATGCGGTAAAAAATTATACTAAAAGATTAAACGTGGGATGAAGAACTCACCATTATCAATTGGGACTCTGCAACAACACCAATGATCATCAAATTAGTTAGTCGAGGCAGATATCACGAACTATAGAATCAGTAGTGAAGGCAGTGGTAGTTGCAGAAGCGGCTCCCGATAGAAAACATGACAAAATAGATAAACGCAGAAGCGGCTCCCGATAGAAAACATGACAAAATAGATAAATGCAGAAGCGGCTCCTGAACTTGGTAGTGAAGGCAGTGGCAGTTGCGGTTGCGATGTCGTTATATCCTTGAAGAGACGAAATAATGGGCTTTCAAGTAGCATTTTTGGCGGTCTTTGGCACCTCGATGTCGGCTCTTCTTCGCCACATGTAGTATGTTCTAAAGGCAGGGTGTGTTCGCCCACTAATGGCATGGACTCCAGAAACTCAGGAACTGATTCTGAAGCGAATTCACTAATGGCATCGACTCCATTTCAACCTGAATTCTTTGCCTTTTCCTAAATAAAATGTTCAAATATAGAAATTTACTTTCAAAATTCAAATGAAAGTGAATAGTTAGATACGTTGAAAATGGCTAAAGACACTAACCTGGAGTTCTAGTGTCAATGAATTACATGTACATAGTCATCCGCAACTTTAGTAATATTTAGTTGGTCCACCACCTTGTTGTTGCTTCAATAGAGCTACAACAAAAAAGTAGCATAAGGAATTTAAGCGGATCATTATTTTAGTACATGTCCACTACTACCTAATTGACCCACACGATATAAAACACAACTCAATTTGATCATTCATATTACCTGATTCTTTTCCTCTATTCTAGGTGATTTTTCCTATGTTCTCAGCAGAAGGTGCAATTATGGCCAGGAGTAAAATGCAGTTTTCCTAATCATGATCAACACGTCAACTATTCAAAGAAAAAGTTGGACAAAATATCATTTGCTGGTTGACCCCACCCTGACCAGATCGGTTTTGACTTGTACTCCAATTGACCCAATCCACTCGACATGCCTTCATAAGAATACAAACTTACCAAGAACCGCCAACAATGTCCTTAAATATATAAAATAGAAGAAAATCATATACTTGCTAATTGCCAATATCGTTTAATGTACTAATAGTCATAAAAAATCAACACAAGTTGATGTTAATCTTAAAGGCAAAACTGATTCACTAAATAGCTTTTTCTTTATAACGAAGTATACCTGGACATTTTTAGCTTTCCCAATCAAATCATGACCCTCATAAACAAAATCGAATATTGGTTGGATACAACGCCTTCCCCTTAGCCTTCAGGGCATTCTTTAAATGGTCCAAGATCCTAAAACATGGAAACCGCAGTAGAATTTTCCACTTTAACCTCGACCATCAGTTAATCAACCAACAGTTTCGCTGTCACAACTACCAACAGTTTCAATAATTAGATCCATATAAAAATTATGGTCAAACATATATAAGGGTATTTAATACTATAAAATACTTCAACGGGTTTCGGGGTGTAACATTTATACTTCAAACCAAATGTTTATACTGTTGTCACATTTAGTCCTGTAAATATAAAAATACACAAACAAATCAAGATAATAATAATAATAATAATAATAATAATAATAATAATAATAAAGTGTTATAAAAATAATAATAATAATAATAATAATAATAATAATAATAATAATAATAATAATAATAAAAAACCATTTCATAGCTTAATTGAACCACCAACTTGCTTCCATAAACCATCCTCACAAACCAAAGTTAGCTTTACTCTTTTAATAATACCTCTCTCTCTCTCTCAATATATAAAACACAAGACTTTGAATATGACATCTATTTATTATTCCACAAAATCTAAACGATTTTTGGTTATAGGTTTGTATAGTAAACTGAATATTTAAGGTGCTCACTCCTATATTCGATAATCGATATTGACTTAGTAAATTAAATTTATTGCCAAAATATCTTTTACTTTTATAACCAAGTAATAAATATACTGTAATTGTCTTTTCATTTTAAGTTTTGAATTTCTTGTCTTTTTCTTCAAGTAAAATTTAGCGGATACCTTAACTACATTGTACTAAAACTATAAAGTGAAGATACGAAACCTATAAGAAAACAAACAGCTTCTGTCTTACACAAAAACACGTCAAGACACACATACAGACGGCTAAACTTGGAGAAAAAGATGGCCAAAGATAGTTGTCTGTCAAGAATAACAACTGGAGTTGCTCACGGTGGTGCCGTTGGTGCCGCTTTTGGTAAACCCTTCTTATTATTATAGTTGCTTTTTGTTTCTTAATTCTTTTAGAATAGGAAAAAAAACTATAAATTCATAACGTACTTTACAAAAAAACTCATTACGCTCTCTACTACTTTATCGTCATTATATATAACCGTTTCATTTTATTCGTTTATTTCGTCGTTTTATCCGTTTCAGAAATCTCCATTTTATCCGTTTTCATTTAATATGTCCGTATAAAACAGATAAAACGGATAAAACCGCTTTGACATGGATAATAAAACGGTTTTAACTGTTTTATCTGCTTTTATCCGGACATATTAAAATAAAACGGATAAAAAGGACGATTCTGAAACGGATAAAATCGGACGTAAAATAACCGAATAAAATGAAACGGTTATGTATAATGATATCGATTGAAACAACATTAAGTATAATGACAATAAAAAAAGTTGAGAAGACACGAGTTATTTTGATAAAAGACATTAAGATTTATAGCTTTTTCCTTTAGAATACTAGTTGCAACAGATTGTGTTGGAACACTTTAAAATGCTGAGCGACTTGAGCCTGATCTTAGCAAGCTTTTCTATTATTATTTGATCATTTGTATATCACTTAATTTTCAGGCGCTGCATTTGGAACTTATGATGCCTTTACGCCGCAGGGTATGATCTTATTATCATTCTTGAAGCTTTAATTTTAAACATATAATGATAATGATATATTTCATGATGGGAAGCAGATACCTGGACTTATAAAGATAAGATATGTCGGACAAGCAACGCTTGGTTTTGCTGCAACGTTTGGTCTTTTGTGGGTGCACGTAACTTAATATACTATCGAATTAAGTCCTACTAAGAGAGTTCTTTGTTTATTAAAACAATAAACCTTAGTTGTCTTTATAAATTTCTATTGCTGATGTACACAATTCTCTTATTTAATTCAATCACAAGTGAAGTATTCTTGTTGGCCTTTTCGTATATTTTTTCTTCAAGTTTTTTTTTTTTTAGTCAGTAAAGTAGAACCACTTTTGCATCTGCCACTGTGGTTTGCTGCAAGTGTTTTTGGGTTTTCATTACAGTGGTCTTTTCTGTAGCCGCAGACAAACTATGGTGATGAGTGCGAATAGTGAGATCTTTATTATGCGCATGTGGTGTGAGATTATTTAGCAATCTATGCATTAGGCCTTGAAACAGCAAAAGAAATTGCGATATTAGTTGAATATCTGTTCGGTGTTTCAACATAGAAAAGCAAATAATTGATATACCTAATAACGGCATAACCTGTTCCTGCCAATCGAAAAAAAAAAAAAAAAAAAAAATAAAAAATAAAAGCCGTTTTTATGGAGCCAAAATTCAGTATTACAATTCACAAACCCTCTTCTTTTGTTGTAGATGTAAGTTTCAAGGGGGCCTCTATCTTTTCTTTTTCTTTCTTGTCTTTTTCAGCATTCTTCTGCTTCTTTAACCACATATTAAATCTCTTCTTGGCTCAGTCGGCCCTTTTCGTTAGTGATTGTGAACTTTTCAGATTTGCCAGAAAGCCTTGTCTTCTGCCTTCACGTTCAAATTAATATTCAAGTGTCCAAATTAATATTTTAACAAAAATATTGTTGTAAGCTACATGCTCGTTAATTTGTTAAAGCAAAGCGAATACACTCTGAAGTTGTAATACACCAAAACCTATTACAAATACCAAGAATACTTTGCTAATTGACTATAATTGTTTAATTTTAACTTTCAAGTTTAAACACCAAAATTATATATTTAAACGACCTAGACCCGAACCTAAATTGATCCAAACTCGAGTAACCCAAATTCTAAACAAGGTCGGGTTCGGGCAATGTTGTAAAAATCGCTAGGCGCTAGTGAGGCGGTTAGGTAAGGCCTAGCGATTAATCGGTTAGGCGGGATTAATCATGGATTAATCGGATTGGAATTTTTATGCACAAAAAACGTAATTTTAGATATTATATTATTTTTTATGTATGAGATAAGCGTATTGCATCAAAGTTCAAATATTTCAAGTGTTCAAATATAGATAAAATACATAATTCTTCAAAGTTAAAAGTCAAACATAAATATTACTCGGTTTTTGACCATTTTAAACGACCTTTGACCGATTTTGTCCGATTAATCGGTTTGTTGACCGATTTTTAAGTGATTTTGTTTGATTTTTAATCGATTTTGTTGAACAAATTTTAAGCGCTTTTGTTCGATTAGACCGATTTTGTCCGATTATTCGGTTCGTTGACCGATTTTTAAGCGATCTTTGACCAAACCGATTAAATAGGCCGATTATGATAAATCAAGGCGCTTAGTGAGCGATCAGCGATTATGCGGGGATTAATCAGCCGCCTGGGCCAATTTTTACAACAGAGGGTTCGGGTATGGTTTTTTTGAGCCATGACCCGAATTGACCCGACCGAATGACCAAACCCGCCGGTCAACCCGATTCACACCCCTAGCTTACTCTTTTAATAAATTGTCTTTTTATTATTATTATTATTATTATTATTATTATTATTATTATTATTATTATTATTATTATTATTATTATCTAATCTATATCTATATCTATACTACTTATAATGCATCTTGTACCTTCCCTCCTATTAATATTATAAGATTTCCTAATATATAATTTTTAAGCAAATACAAGTAAAAAAGCATAAGTTACAACTATTTGAAGAATAAATAAAACTAAAAAACACTCTTCAACATATACAATTAATACACAATTTAATTTACCCATTCACTAAAATATACAACCATTTAACCACAATGTACAATCTAATCAAGCTACTAAGCCAAGCACTTAAAAATAAAGCCATTAGGCTGCCCGTCGACCGATTCGGTCGCCATTGCGCCGAGTCGCCGCCATTGAGCATGAGGGTCGAACTGGGTCGGTCGGCTCCAAAATTGACGAAGAGTTCATCCCCTCGACCGATAACTCACTCGACTATAAAACAAAAAATTAAACCGTTACATTATTGAAAAAACATTTTTAACTTTGTAAGATTTTCTTTTTTTTTTGTTTGTTAGGCTACTAACTGGTCACTCCCTAACTCAGAGTAATAACAAAGATCTACCTAGACTTGAAAACAAAAAGGAAACTAAACATTATCTCCGTTATTATTATTTCTAAATTAATTGTTAAAAAAAGAATGGCCACATAACATCACATTACTGGAAAATTAATTCATAAGCTGACCGCCGCGCATCGTCTTGGTACCTGCTAGTATTAAATTATATTCAAAGGAAAAAAAATTACAAAAAAACACGACAACTTAAGATCTCATAACGATCTTCATTGCCATACCACATACGAATGCCATCTTCGTATTTTTTGACACCATTCAGGGACGGAGCTAGGAATTTTATTAAAAGGGCTCAAAATGTTTTTCGATAGTAACATATAATTTTTTGTTTTATAAGCTTGACTGAATTTTGAATAGTTCGACATACGTGTTCAATGATATTTGTCTCGGTAGTAACATAAATTACTTGATTAGTTGAGAAAATAAACAAAATAAGCAAAGGTTAGCATAAATGGTAGCGAAGATAGTTTAATCATAATACGGACTAATGTAGTGGTTTTTTGCACAAAAAAAAATAATAATAATTCAATCATAGTATTATAAACATAACTGAAATGATACATTATAAACTAGAGGAGGTAAATTGAACTTTTTAATAAAAGTACAACAGTAAAGTAATTATATATTAGGGGGATATTATATTACTAGTATATTAACAATAAAGGAATAGCTTGGCTACAATTTTTGTAGCCAATTAGCTACAATCGTTTATATAAAATATACAACCAATGAATCAGGGCCCAACAGAAAATAATCAGGACTCACAAAAAGAATCAGGGACCCACGTTTATACACACAAAATTGTAGACAATTGGCTACAAAAAATTGTAGTTAATATATTCCCTAACAATAAATGCATACAATTATTTTTTTGATAGAGTTAATTACATAAATGGTCGATGTGGTTAGTCGGTTTTCACTTTCGATCCGTTTTTTTTTTTTTTTTTTTTTTTTTTTTTTTTTTTGAGTTCACCATTGTGGTTTCATTTTATCATGGATCCAAGCCATTTCGTTATCTCCGTTAAAAATCTCGTTAAATGCACACACGTGACAATCACGTGAGGGCTATTTTAGTCATTTCATTTTTTTCCTCTCTTCCCCCGGTTTTTCCGCTTGCCTACTTATTTAGGGGATTGACTTTGGTAGTCAAAATATCTAATTAACTCTAAACACACACACGAACAGTAGAGAACGAAAAACACTACCATCTTGTGAAGCTCATTGATGAATGCCCTATGATAAGGATTTAAACGTACACTTTTAAGGGTCATTTAAGCCCTTAATCGCCCACTTTTATATCCGTTCTTTAAGCTTAATTTTGTTCCTTTTCACTTTTAGGTCTCTTGGAAGCAAAATGCTGGAATGATGCATATTTGGACGAAAAGGAGTGAATACATGAAGAAAATGGCTAAGTCAAGATCGAAGCACTCAAGTCATTGAATTTGAACCAACGGCGTCCCAATCAAAGGCGACGTCGTCCTCTATACTGATTTGATAAAATTTGCACCGACGGCTCGGTGGAATTTTGCTAAATTACACCGACGGCGTCGAGCTTTGAAGAAGAAGGCGTCACAAAGACTTTTCATCTCGGACGGCCTAGATCCGAACCAAGACGACGTCCCACATGAAGCCCGACGGTGTCACAACTACAACGTGACGCCGTCCCAACGATAACTTGGCCAAGACGAAAACCCTAATGACGGCGATCGACGGCGTCCCACCTATAAAGCGACGCGTCGTCGCAAGTGTAAATCTATATATAGAATTCGATTTTTCTATTTTTAGGAGGTAGACTTTTGGAGTAAAACCTAAACGTTTGTAGTCCGACTTGGACAATATCTTAGGGTCCCATACCCTATTTTACACATCAAGATAAGTGTTTTAATCATTGATTTCATTATGTCTTCCATTGATTGTGTATGCTTGCTTGTTTAACATGTCTAGCTAAATTTCTTGTGTGTTTGCTTAGATCTATGAAACCTAGTTATTAATTATTGATTGGTTGTCTCTTATCTTAATTGTAATTGGCTTAGGAGTGCAACTAGGCCATCGTTGTGTTTAAATGCTTGAGTAATCTTTGTGAACCTTAGTTTATAAATCACTTAGCGGATTTGTAGGCTAAACATCCAAAGATAACCTTAGAGTTAGTTTATGATTAACCTAGAGATTTCGTAGGCAATAACCTTAAGGTAGTCTCAAAGAGTTAGGGCAAAGCATACCCTACGACCTTAGAAAACACAACGCGTTAAGAATAAGGACGTGACAATTCAACCAACCAATAAAAGATAACTAGGGAGTAATAGTATCTAGGTAAACACATTTTTAATCATCATACGAGCACACATCAATAGACATAAGACTACCCATAGTTTAGATAATTAAATAGTAGAAGTAATCGGTAGAAGTACCAAACCCCCAAATCCAAACCCCGAGATTTTACCCTTAGCTTTCTAAAAAAATATAAAAAGATAAAAAAATAATCTTCCTCAACCTCAACCTTAGCGTAGTACACTTCTCACTAGCATTCCTATTCCCCTAGAGAACGATATCAATACCCGAGGCTTACCCAATACTACACTACAACGATTAGGTTCACTGCCTAGGGTGTTGAAAAACTTGCTCGACGAAAAGGAAGTTCCTTTGACCCCGAACGCGCCTTGTACGCGCATCAAGTTTTTGGCGCCACTGCCGGGGAATAGAATAGCTAGTTAGATTTCTATCTCGTTTAGGTTCCCTTGCTTGATTCCTATCAAGTAAGATTTTTTCCCTCTTCTTCGTGACTTTGTTAGTAACCCCATCACTTTTCATCATGGAAGGTGATAACCCGCCACCACACCAACCATTTCCCCCCACCAACTCCCTTAGACAACTTAGGACCCGTAGTTCCACCAAAACCCTTCTTGAGCCCTTTGCCGAACCCGATAGAGAGCTATATAAGCGAAGAAGAGCTCTCCATGAGTCGGGACCACAAGGCACCACCATCGATTTTGATGAAGCCGTGACTGACGAAGAGTCCACACATTCCCCAAGTCTCCTGAAACTATCAACAATGACAATCTGAGCCAACATAGCGAGGAAATCCCCGCTACTCCTGTCAATGAACCCATCAATGAACCGAAGGCAAAAGTCCTTAGAGATTACTCCTCTCCCACCTCATCTGGATTTACTGGTGCCATCGTCTACCCTTCCGAACAGATCAATGAGGTGTTGCATGCCACCGACATTTGGCTTATCCAGAATGCATGTCAATTTCACGGATCCCACAGCGAAAACCCAATTCATCACATCAAACAATTTTTAAAAATTATGAATACTATCTATGCTGATGAGCATCCAATGAGACATCTAGACTCCGGTTTTTCCCATTTTCTCTTCAAGAAAAGGCCAATGAGTGGCTCGATAAGCTACCTCCAAGGTCCATCTTCACTTGGGAACAACTCACCACCAAGTTTACCAAAAATTTCTTTCGTCCTGGGAGAACTGCAACCATCAGGAGCGAAATCCTTCACTTCCATCAAACAGATGGAGAATCTATCGCTAACTCCTGGACTCGTTTCAAAGATCTCATTCAACAAGCCCCACACCATGGTATCAACCTTTGGTTGCTTGTCCAAATCTTTTACGACAATGTCTCCCGCTATGATCAAAAAGGGATTGACTTCTCGACTGGCCGAAAAATTTCCAATCTCAGTGCAGAAGAAGGATGGGACCGCATTGAGGAGTATGTCCAAGACCAAGACAATACTTGGAACGAGCCAATGACCGTAATGAGTATCTCTGCTACCTCGAATAATAGCCCATTATCTCTCGACGATCGGATGAAGAGGGCACAAGAGAAGCTCGCATACCTCACAAAGTCGCAAGAGCCTAAGAGGTTGTTTAACCCATACCTTATATGCGACATTTGTGGAGGGTCACACGAGAGCGATGAGTGTGACGATATACACCATGAGCAAGCTCTCCTTTCCAGCCATGATATCTATGATGACCCTTCCCTCCTTGTATTTTATCAGAATAATGATTACACTCTTTGGGGTAATCTAAAATGGAAACATGAGGGTTAAGAGGGTTCTGAATACACCATCCGTGATGCCTTTGAAGAAGAACTCGGGCAATTCACCATGAAAAGGGGATGCTTTTAAAGGGCCTTGAAGGATTCATTCAAGAGCAACAAGCTAAATTAGAAAACCAGTTCGCCGAACTCCACAAAAGAATACGTGAACCTGGTCCAATCCAGCATGATCCAACTTGTGCTATTACTACTCGATCTGGAACCACCACCAAGGATCCACCATAACCGGTTCAAGATCCTACTACCAATGAGCCTGAGTTGGACAAGGAGGGAGCACATGAACCCCCTCCGACCTCTCACGACCCTCCTCCACAAGCACCAACACCCGTCCAACGTTCAACTCTCACGCGGATTCCTTATCCCTCGCGTTTAAAGAACCAAAAGGCTGAAGAAGACAATGAGAGGTTGTTGTCTTACTTAAATAGGGCCGTCGTTAACATCCCACTTCTCGATGTATTCTATCATCTCCCTAAACATAGCACATATTTCAAAAGATTGCTCTCAAATCAGAAGAAGCTTGAAGGGTTGGTAACATTAGGAGAAGAATGTTCAGCTATCATCCAAAAAAGCCTAACCAAGAAGAAAGAAGATCAGGGTAGTTTCACCATTTCTTGCTCTATAGGGCACTCTCTATGAAAAATGCCTTGGCGGATCTTGGGGCAAGCATTAACTTAATGCCTCATTCCTTATTTCTCAAACTCGGATATTCGTATGAAACCAACCGAATGAGTATTCACTAGTGATCGATCAATCAAATATCCCATTGGAGTTTGTGAAAATGTTCTAGTGAGAGTAGGGGAGTTCAAGTTTCCGGTTGATTTCGTGATTTTAGAAATGGAGGAAGATAACTCAGTTCCGATAATCCTTGGGAGACCATTCTTGGCTACAGCTCGCGCCATCAACGATGTTCATGATGGCAAGCTCACTTTACGAGTGGGGTCCGAGAGCTTAACCTTTGACATCAAGGATACTATGAGTCGTCCTTCCTCTTACGATCATCCCATATATTTTGTTGAAGAAGTTGATGAGTTTGTTGATGATATAGATAGCTGTATTGATGAGTATCTGGTAAACGAATTCATGAATGACGACAACAGCATGATGTATGATGATGAAGAGACTGAGATGGTTGGAGTTGTTTCCTTTTACCCACGAAGGGCAGATATTGAACCTCTTGACCTTCAAAAGCCAAAAAATAAACTAAAACCATCAATCAAGGAACCTCCTACATAAAACTGAAAGATCTCCCAAGCCATTTAGAATATGCCTTCCTTCAGGGAGCGGATCAACTCCCTGTTATCATAAGCTCATCCCTAACCATTGAACAAAAAGGGAAGCTCTTAGAAGTTCTAAGAGAGTACAAGGGAGTGATCGCATGGAGTGTTGCTGACATTAAGGGAATTGACTCTACTTTTTGCACTCATAAAATTCTTATGGAGGAGGATTACAAACCCACCGTTCAACCTCAAAGAAGAGTTAACCCCAATATCAAAGAGGTGGTGAAGAAGGAGGTCGTCAAACTTCTCGATGCTGGCTTAATTTATCCCATTTCAGACAGCCCCTGGGTCAGCCCAGTCCAAGTAGTCCCAAAAAGGGAGGAATGACTGTTGTGAAGAATGAGAAAGGCGATTTAGTGCCTCAAAGAACGGTCACTGGCTGGCGTGTTTGTATCGACTATAGAAAATTGAATGATGCCACACGAAAAGATCATTTCCCTTTACCATTCATCGATCAAATGCTCGAAAGGTTAGCCGGGCATGAGTACTACTGTTTTCTTGACGGTTTCTCAGGATACTTCCAAATCCCCATTGCTCCTGAAGATCAAGAAAAAACTACTTTCACATGCCCCTACGGGACTTTTGCATACAAGCGAATGCCCTTCGGATTATGCAACGCCCCCGCTACCTTTCAACGATGTATGATGGCCATATTCCATGAATTGATTGAAGATAGCATGGAAGTCTTCATGGATGATTTTTCGGTGTTTGGAAATTCCTTCGACCTTTGCTTATCCAACCTTAGGAAGATGCTAAAGCGGTGTGAAGAAACCAACTTAGTTCTAAATTGGGAAAAATGCCATTTCATGGTAAGAGAAGGAATTGTCTTGGGGCATAAAGTCTCCGGAAATGGTATCGAGGTCGATAGGGCAAAAATCGAAGCGATATCTAAACTACTATATCCTACTACCGTTAAGGCCATTCAAAGCTTTCTTGGTCATGCGGGCTTTTATAGGAGGTTTATTAAGGACTTCTCAAAAATTGCCCGACCAATGACACAACTTCTTGTCAAGGACGCTCCTTTCGACTTTTCAGAAGAATGTAAGGAAGCATTCAATCGCCTAAAGAAGGATCTTACCCAAGCTCCTATAATGGTTACTCCTGATTGGTCCCAACCATTCGAAATCATGTGCGATGCTAGTGATTATGCTGTAGGCGCCGTTTTGGGCCAAAGAAAAGAGAAGCATTTTCAACCAATTTACTATGCTAGCAAAACCATGAATGTGGCGCAAGAGAATTACACAACCACCGAAAAAGAGCTTCTGGCTGTAGTTTTTGCCTTCGATAAATTCAGGCAATATCTCGTCCTTTCCAAAACTGTCGTCTTCACCGATCATTCCGCCTTACGATACTTGTTCTCCAAACAAGATGCAAAACCCCGACTTATTAGGTGGATTCTATTGCTTCAAGAATTCGACATTGAGATTCGGGATAAAAAGGGGGCTGAAAATCTTGCTGCTGATCATCTATCGCGATTGGAAAACCCAGACTTAGAGGAATTAGACCATGACGAGATTCGTGACTCTTTTCCTGAGGAACGGCTGATGGCCATTAAGGATATTGAGCCATGGTATGCGGATTATGCTAACTATCTATCCAGTAGGGTCTTACCAAATTACATGACTAGGCAAGATAAAAAGAAATTCTTCACCGCGCTGAAATACTATTTTTGGGACGAGCCCTTCCTATTCCGTATATGCCCCGATCAGATCATTCGACGTTGTGTTGCTGGAAGGGAGATTGATCGGATTATGAGAGAGTGTCACGCGGGACCATCTGGGGGCATCACGGTATAAATGTCACGGCACGAAAAGTTTTCGATGTCGGATTCTACTGGCCTACTATTTTCCGCGACGTTAAGAGGTTAGTTCAAACGTGCGATGCATGCCAACGATCGGGAAACATCTCGAGAAGGGATGAAGCACCTCAAAACTATATCCAAGTCTGCGAAATATTCGATGTTTGGGGTATCGATTTCATGGGACCTTTCCCATCATCCGGAGGAAATGAATACATTCTAGTTGCCATTGATTATGTGTCCAAATGGGTGGAGGCACAAGCCCTTAGGACTAATGATGCAAGGGTAGTCATTCATTTTCTTAAGAAGCTCTTCACACGATTTGGGATTCCCAAGGCATTGATTAGTGATAGAGGAACCCATTTTTGCAATGCTCAAATGGAAAAGATAATGAAGAAGTATGGTGTTCCGCACAGGTTCTCTACGGCATATCACCCCCAAACTAATGGGCAAGTAGAGAACACAAATAGAGCATTAAAGCGAATACTTGAAAAACGGTCCACCAGAACAGAAAAGATTGGGCATTCAAACTAGATGAGGCACTCTGGGCATTCAGAACGGCTTATAAAACGCCCATCGGAACAACCCTTTTTCGCTTAGTGTACGGGAAAGCATGTCATCTCCCTATTGAGCTTGAGCAAAAGGCATACTGGCACTTAAGGCTTGTAATATGGATTATTCTGAGGCATGGTCAAATAGGTTCTTGCAGCTTCAAGAGCTGGATGAACTAAGACTTGAAGCCTATGAGTCCTCAATCACATATAAAGAAAGGGCGAAAAGATGGCATGATCAACGAATAAAGAATCCTAAAAAGTTTGTGGAAGGAGATAAGGTGCTCATGTATAATTCAAGTTTGAGACTATTTCCGGGAAAACTCAAATCAAGATGGTATGGGCCCATTTCAGTAAAGAGGAAAATGAGCAATGGAGTCGTGGTATTGTTAGATAATGATGGAAGAGAATATACCGTGAATGGACAACGTATGAAACATTATCAGTTGGACAATAACGAACTGATCAATGATGGAGATATTGTTTTGGAAGAAGATGGCGGTAAAGAAGTCACGTAGGAGCACGATTTGAGTCTAGCTACAAGACTCATAAATAAAGAAAAGCGCTTCGTGGGAGGCAACCCATGCTTAATTGTTTGCTTGTTTGTGTGTCATATATCTTTTCATTATTGTTTGTTCTCATGTTTGAATTTGTGAAAATGCTTTATTTTGTCTTTAACCTCGTCTTAATTACATATAAAGGTATTTTACAAAAGATAAGTGTAGGGAAGATTACATACGTTTTTAAAGAACGTGAACATGAGAATTACAATTAGTGAAATTGATATATATGTGTGTTTGTTAGAGTCAAATGCTTGTATCGAGTCATAATGGATGTTTTGCGTGAATTTTTCCGATTTTAAAGATGTAATTTTTCCGAAAAAAAACAGCAGACCAGTTTCGTCATGACAACTGACGGCGTCGAGATTAGAACCCGACGACGTCGGTCAAGCAAAACAAATTTTATCAAATTTTTTCGTTTTCGTGCTACTTATAAATTTTGGAAATTCTCGGTCTTAATTTTCCAAAAATCGCAAACATCCATTCCACAAGCATTATATCCTAGTGTAGTTGTGTCATATATAGTTTTACCACCGATTTTACGCGAAGGTTTCGTTTATTTTCTTAAAGTGTGCGGTTATATTTATCAAGAAGAAGAAACATAACATTGGATGAAGCTTATCACGTATACATTCTTCTTGGGAAAGAATTTAACCACTACTTCACACGGATCCTACCGAGCTAATCGGGGAGTACTAGTTTCTTTCTCTTTACTTACCTTCCTTTATCATAACTTTGATACTTTCGGAACATTGGGGACAATGTTCGGTTTAAGTGTAGGGAGGAGAATAAAACGGAACTTAGAAACTATGCTTATCCTTGATTATTTGTCTTGTCCTATTTCATTTGTGTAATAAACCATGAGAAATATTTGTTAGGGCAATTTTAGCGCCAAATTTAAATTTTTTTATGACATGTACGAGTGGGACTTTAGTCTTAATAAAGCGTCTCATGGATAGGAGTTATATGACTAGCACAAAAACCGTTTACCACTCAAATTCCACCCCAAAAATGTGAGGTTCGCCCCTAGATCTTTAGGAATAAAAGCATTCACCTTTAATGCTTAGAGAGTGTACCGGTAGTATAATAGATTCTAGAACTTGTTTTGTGATGCATTCCGAGATCGCTAGTGAGACTACACTTGTGTAGTTAGGAATAACTAAATGATAAGAGGCATTAGGATAACCCTTGTTTGAAACCCGTATTATAATTACTTTTTCCACATCGGTTGAGTAATTACCCCACACCCTTGCGATGTACTCATCTTTAGTACACGATACCCCTTAGTTAACCCCTCAGAGTCTATCCTTTTCTCGATTCTCGTGATGTTTCGGTTTTTGAAATATCAATGAAGAGCATTGTTTACAATCCACCCCCAAATGTACACGCAAATCGCTTTAGCCTACCTTGTATGCACTCACCTTTAGTGCATTATTGTTATCATACTAAACCCTTAGTTCAATTATCTACTTACTTGCATGGTTGCTAAGTCAAGTCATATCTTTTGTACACGTTTTGGGATGATTGGGACTCATGGGTAAAAGTAATATTTTATGGAGTAACGGAAAGGAACGTTAAATTCAAATTCCTTTGTTTACGTAATTAAATACTCCAAGTGTTTTGATCTTTTCAATTCGGGTCAAATTAGTGTTAGAGTAATAAAACTCAAGTGTAGGGATGCTCCTATAAATCCCTTATATTTTGATGTTATCGTAGAGGATGGTAGAGTAAAATGTATGCAAAAAATAAAAAAAAAAAAGAAAAAAATGAAGAAAAACATACGGGCTACCATCCTACATCTATCTTTATGTTTATGTCTTTAAATTTATGTATGTTTGTTTCAAGTTATCTAGAGTTTAGTGAGTCGAGTCTTGGCTTAGCAACGCCATTCTTTTCATGCTTGTAACATAAGATTTTTGACTTGCCACCACTAAATCGCCTATCCAACAAAACCCTTTGTTTCCCTACCGTAAGCCTAACGTTACAACCCTTTTAAAGACCTCTTAGATAGTTGTTCCTAGGTGCTTACGCCAAAGCGGTGGAGGTTTGATCTAGTCTCAAGCCTATGGTAATCTATGTACTATGCCAGGTAATGAGTGTTTATCTTCCATTTCCATTTACTATATTTCATATAAACCCGAGAGATGAGAGAATCCAAACACCCCTTGTGAGGTGCTAGTATATAATTTCCGTGCTTGTTATGACTATTGCGGTGCTTTTACTTGTTATGAATTATTCTAAACCCATGCTTCATGCCCCTAACTTATAAATTGATTGGCCAAAAGCACATTTGCTTGAGGACAAGCAAATACCAAGTGTAGGGATATTTGATAAGGATTTAAAACGTACACTTTTAAGGGGTCATTTAAGCCCTTAATCGACCACTTTTATATCCATTACTGCTTAATTTCGTTCCTTTTCACTTTTTAGGTCTCTTGGAAGCAAAATGCTAGAATGATGCACATTTGGACGAAAAGGAGTGAATACATGAAGAAAATGGCAAAGTCAAGATCGAAGCCACTCAAGTCGCTGAATTGAACCGACGGCGTCCCAATCAAAGGGCGACGTCGTCCCTATATATGATTTGATAAAAACATGCACGACGGCTCGGTGGAATTTTTGCTCATATACACCGACGGCGTCGGGCTTTGAAGAAGAAGGCGTCACTCGACTTTTCATCTCGGGACGGCCCGGATCCGTAACCAAGACGACGTCCCATATGAAGCCCGACGGCGTCACAACTACAACGTGACGTCGTCCCATCGATAACTTGGCCAAGACGAAAACCCTAATGACGGCGATCTGACGGCGTCCCACCTATAAGGCGACGCCATCGCAAGTGTAAATCTATATATAGAATTTGATTTTTCTGTATTTTGAGAGGTAGACTTTTGGAGTAAAAACCCTAAACATTTGTAGTCCGACTTGGACAGTATCTTAGGGTCCCAAACCCTATTTTACACATCAAGATAAGTGTTTTAATCCATTAGTATCATTATGTCTTCCATTGATTGTGTGTATGCTTGCTTGTTTAACATGTCTAGCTAAATTTCTTGTGTGTTTGCTTAGATCTATGAAACCTAGTTATTAATTATTGATTGGTTGTCTCTTATCTTAATTGTAATTGGCTTAGGAGTGCAACTAGGCTATCGTTGTGTTTAATGCTTGAGTAATCTTTGTGAACCTTAGTTTATGAATCACTTAGCGGATTTGTAGGCTAAACATCCAAAGATAACCTTAAAGTTAGTTTATGATTAATCTAGCGGATTTCATAGGCAATAACCCAAGGTAACCTCAAAGAGTTAGGGCAAAGGCACACCCTACGACCTTAGAAAACACAACGTTAAGAATAAGGACGTGACAATTCAACCACCAATAAAAGATAACTAGGGAGTAATAGTATCTAGGTAAACACATTTTAATCATCATACGAGCACACATCAATAGACATAGCTACCCGTAGTAATTAGATAATTAGATAGTAGAAGTAATCGGTAGAAGTATCACCCCCAAACCAATTGCCCCGAGATTTTACCCTTAGCTTTCTAAAAACCAATAAAAGATAAAAATAATCATCCTCAACCCCACCTTAGCGTAGTACATTTCTTGCTAGCATTCCTATTCCCCTAGAGAACGATATCAATACCCGAGGCTTACCCAATACTACACTACAACGATTAGGTTCACTGCCTAGGGTGTTGAAAAACTTGCTCGACGAAAAGGAAGTTCCTTTGACCCCGAACGCTTATCCGCCCACTAACTTGATTTGTATCTATAACAGCCCATCATCGGCCTACTATCTTTATTTGTATCTATAACAAGCTTATTATCTCGCACGGTAGCTTGATTTGAATCTAGAATATCACTAAAACTGGTGTTTTACCCCTACATATAACCGTTATTCTAGTCTTATCATTTCTATCAAGATGTAATTGTCTCTTTTCCTCAACAGCTAGTTTACTAACCATTTTCTTAATGATTTCTTTGCTAGCTATCTTTTTTCCCAAATTAAAATTCCACTCATAAGTCATACCTGAAATTGATCTTTCTTTTTTTTGCTTATTTTTCTCAATGCCTGATTTCTTTCAACTTCAATATCACCCTCCCTGTTACGCCCCGTGCCCGATTTGACTAAAAATTTAAAACTTTTCACTAAAACGACATGACCCAATACTGACCTTTTGTTACTCTTTTATGAACTGACAACAATCTGATGGAGACCGACCCTTGAGACAATTTTAAATTAAACTAGACTCAATTACCTCTAAAATGATCGATGGTACGACTTCCAATAAGCCTTGATTTTAAACAAAATCAAGAAAACGACCAAAAACTAGAAAACCCCCTTAAGTGCACTAAAGAACCCCCATTAAATGTACTACTACCCTTATGAAGCCCCTCAAGTGCACTACAACCCTCTTGTACACTAAGACCCCCTCAAGTGCACTACTACCTTCTTGTGCACTAAGGACCCCCCCCCCCTCAAGTGCATTATTATCTCCAAAATGACCCGTAACACCTTTAAACATTAACTCAATACTTTAGACTTATATTTAAATATATATGATATGCGTTAACTAAAAATATACCATATACATTGTTTCCCAAAACTCTTGACCCATTTGACCCAGAATACGTTAAAATATACCTTGTCCCAAACACCCCTTTTTTCTGCATAACCCTTTTGTGCACTTTTTACTCATTTTTCGGAAAACGACTTCAATAACATGACATACCATCAAAACTTCCAGAAATCATTAGGACATTATAAAAATCAAAATATATGCATAAACTTGGTCATAATGACCCGTGGAAACGTGCTTTACAAAGTGACGTGTATTATGCCAAAATACTCGTTTTGACCCGTTTGCATACACAACTTAACCATAACACAAATGCTTAAACCTGAACCAACACACACATTTGACATTAAAGACCATTACAACCTTGATCCATGACCATTGACATGTTTAAGTGTTAGGATTTAGTAAATCCAGTTATTAAAGAGTCGGTCAGCTCAAGTATACGTAATCGTTAGAAAGCTCGTAGTCGTAGATTATTATAAGTTAAGTAGTATTTAGTTTAAGTAACACCGTGGAGGACGGACGGTCTTTACCCACCGTATGCACGATCCACGGCCCGATAGGTGGCGATTTATGTAATGACTATAAATACTCTACCTCCCAAGGTAGAGAGTTGGAGCTCATAATAAGATTTTCTTTCTCTCACTAAAGTTCCCTAAACCTCTAACTTTCTCTCTAGAATCATATTGTACGCCTATTTGATCTTATGGTTTAGTGTGTTTATGAAATCCAATATGTTACAAATGGTATCAAGAGCCATGGTTTGATTATCTCTTACATATCTTTGGATTTCTAGTGACTTTTAGGTGATTTTAGAGTTTGAAAACGTTTAGTGGTTTTTGCATCATTTGGATCATTTCTAGTGTTAAAGGTTGAATCTTGGGTGTAGTTTTGTGTTTAGAATCATTGTATATGCTTGGGTTTTGATTTGGTAACCTTGAGTCATCGTGGTTGGGTTGTTTTGGGATTGAAAAGTGGTGTTTTTGTGTTTTTCTAGCTAGCAACTTGAGCCACGGATAAGTTATCTTGGTAGCGACTTGCTTTGTAATTTGGTAGCGAGTTTTAGTTGAAGGTCTTAGCGAGTTGAGCTAGCGACTTGTCTATTGATACAAGCCGACAAACAGTACACTTAGTGGATTCTCCACTACGGGTAGCGACTTGGTAAAAGTTAGCGACTTGTACTTAAGTTTGTTAGCGACTTGGTGTTAGCGATTTGGTGCTTAGCGAGTTGCTCTTTAGCGACTTGACAACTTAGCGACTTGGTGCTTAGCGACTTGCTGTCAAAATTTTGCTAGCGACTTGGTGCTTAGCGAGTTGTACTGTCTTGGAAAGGAAAATGGGGTTAACATTCTCAAATCCATTGATGAAGGACCATATCGGGTTGAGACTACTAGAGACATAATTGATATAGCTGAAGATGGAACATTGATTTATGGAATGGACAAACCAAAGATGTATGATGAGCTCGATGATAAGGAGAAGAAGAGATTCGATGCGAGATATCGGGGCTTCTAACATTATCTTGCAAGGTCTTCCAAAAGACATCTACAAGCTTATCAATCACAACATTGAAGCAAAGGCAGATGGGATAATGTCAAGATGCTTCTCTCGGGTTCGAATTGACCGTTGAAGATAGAGAATCACAACTATATGATGAATTTGAGCATTTCAAGATGAAACATGATGAGAGTGTCTATGAGTACTATGTGAGATTCCATAAGCTTGTGAATGACATGAGGAACATCAAAATGACTATGCCTAACATTCAATTTGAACTCAAAATTTGTGAACAACATGAATCCCGAATGGCACAAGTTTGTCATACGTGAAGCTCACTAAAGGATTGAAGAATACGGACTATGAGCAACTGTTTGCCTTCCTTCTCGAATGAGAGACATGCTATGTTTGAAAAAGGATTCGGAGCAGTTCAAAACCAATCGGGGAGAAACAAGTTCATCTAATGATTCAACCGCCTTCTACTCAAACATTGGAATTACCACCAAAGCATCTCAAGTTATACCCATAGGTAATGGTAATCACAAACTCATTCCGATCCTATGTTCAAACAAGTCGATCTTGATGCACGTGGAAACTTCATTAATCAAGCGGCTCTCCGATTAGTCAAAACATGAACTCTCTTCCACACCAACAACAATCTCGAGCGCATCCAATCCACACAATCAAGCCACCGTCGAGATGGGAAGGTTATGGTGCGGCCGGTTCAAGAAAGGCGATGCGAACAAGGAAGAGGTGGGTGGTAGAGGTTATCTTTGCAAATCGAATAGGGAAGGAATGGAAACCGGGGTCAAGCCAAACCAATCAAATGTTACAACTGTGGAGGTGAGGGACACATTGCAAGGAACTGCATCGCCAAAACGCCTCGAATGCAGAGTACTTGAGGATAAGATGCTTGTGCAAGCTCGGGATAATGGTGCGACTTTGGATGAAGAGGAGTTGTTGTTTTGGTTGAAGGTAATGCTAAGACATATGATGCGAGATGTGGATGAGCAACCAATTGGAGATAGGCCGAATCATCGAATGCCTTTCAAGTAGGCGATTGTGATGCATATTAATCGATGTTGATGAAGAACCCTCTTGCACAAACCATTTTCATGGCTAGCAATTCTCCAATGGTCTCTCTAAAGTCTCTTCATCATCACAAGCTGGTCCATCCAAAGACAAAATCATTTACGAGGTATTAAAATTATACGATGAAGTTGATGAGCAAAAGATACATAACGGTACAATCAACTGTAATTATTGAGTCGATATTGAAAACATGGGTAATATCAATGTTGTCCCATATGATCAATGTGTGAAACAAAGTGAAAGTGAGATTGTACCAAGTGATGCATCTTCTGCAGTCAACAATGATTATGTTTTTGATGAATTCACCGCATGTGCCCACGATGATTCTGTCATCTCTCGAATCGAATGCCTATAAAGAACGTGTTGCTATTTATGAACAACGTGCAAAATTTGAGTTGACCACCCGTGAGCGGAAATGGATGACCAAATCGTACAACTATTAGAAAAAGTAGGTTTAGAGAAGAAGTATTAAAACAAGAGTTAAACTCCTTACAAGAAAAGCTTTCTAAAGCGCTAAGCAAAAACAAGAACTTCAAGAAAATGTTAAAATGCTTAAGCAAGAATTGATGCTAAGGAATCAAAACTTTTGAATGATTTTCTAATCTAAAACCTTGAAAAACAAGCTTGGAAATAAGTTATGCGTACAAGGAAATACCATTAGATTGCTCACTTAATCACTAAGCATAGAGTCTTAAGCGATAAGCATAGCATCCCCTTGTTGAGGAACCAAATCCAGAGGTCATTAAAAAGGCTAGAAATGCTCATAAGGTTCTTTATGATGGAAATGAAATCCTTAAGCCTAGGCAGAAACCTAGTTGCGTTGAGTGCCTTTGAGGAAGATAAGAAATCGATGAAGTCATTAGGAAAAAGATGAACAAGAAACTAGATGATCCTAAATGTAAAGAGAAAAAATAAATATCACACCCCATGATTACAAGAAGGAGAATTGGATTTCCTTGAACATGTTTAAGCCTCAGACGTTGTTAACACCGAACAAGTGTTCGGGAAAAAGGATTTAGATAAGCAAAAGCGAGAATCTTGTTGTAACAACCCCCCTTTAGGAAAATGCCTTGACGTGTGTATCCTCCCAATACACCAATGCATTAAGTTCCTAGGACTATTGCCACTAAAAGCAAGACCTTAATCGATCAATATGTTATTTTTCAACTATTTGTTGATTTTGAGAAAACTTGTGAAAAGGATCACACCCACCGTATAAGCGAAGGGAAAGGGTTTTGAGCAAACGAAATAATGTTATTTAAGCGAAGTCATGCCTTTCTTTAAACAACTAAAAGATCACTTTGAAAGTCTTAAAAGGGAATGAATTTAGACATTAAAGAAATGGAAAAGGAATTTGATGCAATGATAGTTGAGGTTAGTGACTATGAGCGAGCATTAAAATATAATGAGATTAAGAGGAAGAACTTGCATACATTGAATGAGACTCTTATTCTTGAATGTGTTGCTCAAGATGTGTTTTTCATCGCTACAAATTGTTCCATTAATGCTTCTCAATTTCATGAATTATCTGCTGCTCCTGAAAGTCTCCCATGATCGTGTCATTGAGCTTGAAAAAACTAATTCTAAACTAAATGAGAAAATTGAAATGGATGATCACGACAATCTGGTTAAACATTTTTCTAAACTAGAGGTTGAGCATTTTAATTTACAACTAAAATATCAACATCTTAAAGAAAATGTAAAAACTTCAAATATCAAGACATCCTCGGATGCTCGAGTTTGATGCGGTTTTCAAATTAACAAACGTGATGAGCGATTCAAGCTCATTGTAACACGATCGAAAAGTTGAAAGCCCAAATCTCTCAATTATTGTGATCGGCTCCCAAATGCCTCCTCCTTTAGATTCTCATAATTCTCAAACGTTTCATCTTCAAAACTTAGTAAATGCATTACAAAAGGAAAACGAAAGTTTTCTAGAAGAAAATGAAAAGGTTAAACGTCATTTCAATGAGTTATTTGAATCAATAAAGGTCACTCGTAACAAAAATAACGAACAAATAGCTTCATTGCAAAGGAAATTGAGAATCAAGAGCCGGTAAAGGAAAATGCCATTGACCAATGGGGAGAATGGTGTATCAAAGGTTCACTCTTGTAATAAATATGCTTTGTCTGTGAAATATGTTCTCCCTCATCTTAGGAATAACAAACTTGCAATTCAAACATATTTCTCATACCTTAAGGATTGTCTAGAATGTCTCCGTGAGATTGTTGAAGAGGATAAGTTAGAGAAACCACTTGATAATGCAATTATGCATGCATGCTTATATGCCGAACAATCTCAAGAACTTCTAGAATGCTTAATCACAATATGCCCTAAGGGTTCGTTTGGTTGGAAGGAATAACATGTCAATTGAATGGAATAAATAATGTAATGGAATAAAGAGTGTAATGTAATGATTCATTGTAGTTATTAATAATGTTTGGTTTGTATGATAAGGCGTAATGAAATCGATAATAAAAAGACTAAAATAGTAAAATACTCATTAATGATAGAAAGTTTATTTAATGTGGTTAATTAATGATGGAGTTTTATGTAAATTTGATTCCATTACAAGATGTAATGAAATAAAAAGTAAGGGACCTTTAAGGAATGATTTCGGTGTAATGGGTCATTACTTGTAATGAATCATTACATTCTATAAATGTAAACAAACAAAATTTATTTATTACATCGTAATAACCTTTTTCATTACAACTTTGATTACGACAAACCAAACACTACGTAAGTCCTTAGGTGAGAGAGTTAATCCTTTGATTCCTTGTTCTATGCCTAGTGCCAAGCATGAAATCCATTCAATGCCCAATGTTATGAACGTGAACCTTAGTGTGCCTTCAAGTAGGTCAGATTCCAGATCTGTTAGTGCTAAGAAAGCGAACTCTAGCGTGCCTTCTAGGAGTACAAATCCCAACACTTCTTGTATTAAGAAAGTGAACCTTAGTGTGCCTGCATGTAGTTCGGATCCCACACATCTAAGCAGGAGATGCAAAGAGTAGCAAAACCAACTAATTTTCCCATTCCTACAGAGTAATCGGTGACATTAAAGCAAGCATGTCAAATTCTCAAGACAATACAAGGAATGATAGGACCTCATGAAGCTAAGAATGTGCATTGGAAGAGTAGAAGACCAACCTAGGAACTTTAAGTTTGAGATTTAATAAAGCGAATCGTGTTGATTCTAGTATTTGCCATAGGCGTCTTGTAATTAATTCAATTCGATACTATTTGCAAACCTTGTAATGATGTGCGCTTGAATTACATTACTAATCATGAATGTGGTGTGAATGTTTTGTCTAAAGTCGACAAATCTCCGATTAACATTGTTAAAGCAAAATATCATGCTAAGAAGGCAAAAGGCAAAGGCTAAAGAAAGTTAGAAAACAAAGGAAGCCCACGGAAGAACATTTAATAAGATAGGTTATCAATGGATACATTGGCCATAAGGTTAATCGACAATGCCCACTAGAAAATGGATGCCTCTTGGTAGAACTATTCCCTTAAAGTGAACATACTTTAAATAGGGCAAATCTGGGACACTAGTACCGCATCTATTCATAATAACTCCATTGATTCAATTTACGATATGAATGTTTCTATTTCGATGTGGGTGTTCCAATCATCATTACTAACCAAATGGAACCCATTCTTGCATGGGATCCCAATTATCCACTTATCCATTCTTGTATGTGTTCAATTGCGGATCGTTCAAATCGTTACGTGGTACACGGACTCGGGATGTTCCAAGCATATATTGGAGACGGTCATGCTCATGAACCGTGAGTAAATTCATCGAGACGATTAGATTCGGAGCGACCATTTTGGAGCTATTATGGGTTATGGAGATTATGTGGTTGGTAAAAGTGTGATTTCGAGGTATATTATGTGGAAGGTCTTGGTCACAATCTGCTCTATGTTGGTCAATTCGTGATTCCGGTCTAGAAGTGGCTTTTAGAAAACATACTTGCTTCGTTAGAGAACTTGATGGTGTAGAATTATTAAGAGGTACTCGAGGTTCTAACCTATACACCATCTCTATCGATGACATGATGAAATCCTCTCCAATCGCTTGCTATCAAAGGCTTCTAAAACAAAGTCTTGGTTATGGCATCGTCGTCTCAATCACTTGAACTTGACACCATAAACAACCTTTCCGAAAGGATCTTGTCGAGGCTTACCCAGTTAAAATATGAAAAGATCATCTTTGTTCACTTGCCAATTGGGTAAAAGCACTAAATATGCCCACAAACCAAAACCCACAAATTACGTAATGGAAGTTCTTCATACCCTTCATATGGATCTGTGCGGACCAATGAGAGTGCAAGCGATAAATGGGAAGAAATACATTCTAGTAGTTGTTGATGACTACTCTCGATTTACTTGGGTAAAGTTTTTGAGGACAAAGGATGAAACTCGGATGTCATCATCAAACTAATCAAACGACTTGAGTTCGACTCAACAATACAATGTAATTGTTCGAGCAGATAATGGCACGAGTTTGTCAACAAAGACTTAATTCGCTTTTATGAAAGTGTTGGAAGCGGTCATCAAAGAAGTGTTCTACGAACTCCTCAACGTAATGGTGTAGTTGAAAGACAAAATCGAACTCTTGTAGAAGCCGCAAGAACAATGCTTATTTATTCGAAGGTTCCAATGTTTCTATGGGTGAAGCCATTGCCACTGCATGCTACACCCAAAATCGTTCCTTATACACACCTCTCATGGAAAAACTCCATATGAACTTGTTCATAAACGAAAACCGATCTCTCTACCTTCGTGTGTTTGGAGCTTTGTGCTATCCAACAAATGACAATCAAGATTTAGGTAATTAAGAGCAAAGGCGGATATTGGAGTTTTGTTGGTTATGCACCAAACAAGAAGGGTTACCGAATCTACAACAAGAGAACCCGTAATATCACGGAAACAATTCACGTTCGTTCGATGAGTCGACCGGTCAAATGGCTCTGGACAATCGATTCGGACCCGCACTTCAAAACAGTCCCATTGGTTCATCCTTGTACCAAATTCCTCTCCAACTACTCCATATGTACCTCAATGAAGATGATTTGAAGAAATTATTTGATCCGATGTTTGATGAACACTATGAGTCAAGTGCTAATGAATCAATTCCCACAGCAGAGGTTGCTCATATCCACGAGAATGAAGTCAATCCTTCGGTCTCAATATCATTAAGTCGAAGCGCTGCTGCGATAACTCGATCTCATCAACAAATCAACAATCTTTGAATGTACATCATGGAATTGTTTCGGCATCAATGAAGAAGTTAATCCCTTTAGTACTCCGTAAGATGCTCCATTTGAAAATATCTTTGCTCTGAATCATCATCGAACCATCTTCTTGAGGAGACATCGACTGCTACTTCATTCCCTCAACAACGACCACATGAACACCTCGGAAAATGGACTCACGATCATCCATTAGACAACATCATTGAAATCCCTCTCGTCCAGTATCCACACGAAACAACTTGCAACCGATGCCTTTTGGTGCCTCTTCAACTCCGTACTCTCTAAGATCGAACCAAAAGATGTTAAAACCGCCATGAATGAAGACAATGGTTCAATGCCATGCAAGAAGAAATTCATGAGTTTGATCGACTTGATGTATGGGAATTAGTACCGCTCCAGATTGTGCTATGATCATTGCTCTAAAGGGATCTTCAAAGTGAAACTTGATGAGCATGGTGATTTCTTGAAGAACAAGGCTCGATTGGTTGCTAAAGGATACCGTCGAGAGGAGGTATTGACTTTGAAGAATCATTTGCTCCTGTTGCTCGTGTCGAGGCAATCGAATCTTTTGGCTAATCTTGCTAGTAAGAACATGGTAGTCTATCGGATGGATGTAAAGGCGGCATTTACGAGCGGAGATCTTAAAGAAGTCGTCTCGTCGCCCAACCCGAAGGCTTTGTGAATCCAGAGCATCCTACTCACGTTTATCGTTTGAAGAAGGCTCTGCACGGTTTAAAGCAAGCTCCAACGGCATGGTATGATACGCTATCAAAGTTTCTTCTATCTACCGGATTCAGCAAAGGAGCAGTTGATCCAACATTGTTCACCATGAAGTCAAGAAAACATTTAATTCATGTTCAAATTTATGTTGATGATATCATCTTTGCCTCGACTGACCCCAATGAGTGTGACCGGTTTTCAAATGAAATGGGTTCTAAATTTCAAATGTCAATGATGGGACAAATGTCATTTTTCTTGGGATTACAAATTTCACAAAGTCCCGGAGGCATTTTCATAAATCAATCTAAATATGAAAATGAGATTTTAAAGAAATTTGGATTTGATTCATGTGACCGTTGACACTCCCATGATTGAGCGTACCAAACTAGATGAGGATCACTCGGGGATCATGGTAGACCAAGCGAAATATCGTAGTATGATTGGATCACGATGTACCTCACAACTAGTAGACCGGACATCTTGTTCGCCGTTTGCATGTGTGCTAGATACCGTGCTAAGCCTACTAAAAGCACCTTGAAGCGGTTAAGCGGGTCTTTCGGTATCTCCAGGAACCATCAATATGGGACTTTGGTACCGAAGGACACCGGTATGTCACTAACGACCTATCACGAATGCCGATCATGCGGGATGTCAAGATACTCGTCGAGCACGCGTGCGAGGTGCTCGGTTTTGGGTGATAAGCTTGTGGTGGTCTTCAAAAAGCAAATGAGTACTTCTATTTCCTCTACAGAGGCGGAATACATAGCCATGTCATCTTGATGTGCTCAAATCCTATGGATGAGATCCCAATTATCGACTATGGCTTTGAATTCAATAAAATCCTACTGCTTGTGATAATAAAAGTGCTATTGCTCTCTCATGTAACAATGTACAACACTCAAGAGCAAAGCACATCGACATTCGACATCATTTTATCGGGGAGCAAGTTGAAAGCGGTGTGGTGGAACTTTACTTTGTGAGGACCGAATACCGCTTAGCGAGACATCTTCACCAAAGCTCTTCCTAGAAAACGTTTTGAGTTTATTCTTCCACGACCGGGTCTTAAGAGCCTACAACCGAAACACTCAAACGTCTTCAAGAGGAAGAAGAGGAGTAAAGGTTTCCTTCATCTATCCCTGTAAATATTTTTTGAAAAACAAAATACAAAATTATAAAACCTTAAAAATCAAATAGAAAAATATAAAACTTTCAAAATCCATATAAATTTGTAAAATTGAAAATCTTCAAAAATATTGTCATTTGTCATGTTTCTCTCGATTCGATAATATCTACGGTCTTGATGTTGTCATTCAAAGAATGACACGGGACTTTAGATGTTGTTCGAATTTAAAAAAAAATAATAAAAAAAAAAAAAAAAAAAAAAAAAAAATTGGATAAAGAGAAAAAATGGTTTATTGTCATTTCAGGCAGTAACCCGCTTTTCAAAGATAGAACAGAGCCATACTTTATCTTGGTTTCCAAATTTCTTGCTCTGATTCTTTAAACCAATCCTTACTATCTAATGAAAACTAGTTGTTTTTGAAAAATAACTCGGACTCTATTTTTGATAATCATTTGGACTTAAAAGTTTGTCAAAATATCTATCTCTCAATCAACAACTTATGTCATTGATTGAGGGGGGGAATGATTTCAATTTAATCAAAAAGTTATTTGTCATACAATTATTTTCAAAAGATAATCATGCATGTTTATTCAATGGAGTTTAAAGTCTCAAAATCTGATCCTTACCAGATAAAACGCTTTCATAATCAAGTCACAATTCTCCTTAAAAGCTTTCAAAATCAATATAAATCTACAGAGATCACAAATCTCAAATGATTTGATAATTGTGATCGGGGGAGAATTTGTGATTTAAATTGGATTTAAACTGATAATTCGGTAAATGATTTTATAAGGATGTACAAGCTCTCCTTCCCACATGTGCCAAACGATTTCAAATTTTCCATGCACATGTTGAGGGGGAGCATCTATCTTAAACCATAAATATTTGAAACGTGATCAATTTATCTCAATGTGCAGTCTTTTTCTAATATGTGCAAAACATTTTCAAATATATATGCACATATTGAGGGGGAGCAAGCTTATGAAAACCTCATCCTTCCCCAAAATGTTTTATCTACTTGTTTTGATAAGGGAAGTGATGTTGATATCTTTTAGAAAATGGTAATCAAAGAAGTTAATTCTTTCTCTTGCCTCCGTGTGCAAAACGATTTCAAACACTTGATGCACATGTTGAGGGGGAGCTCTTGTTCTAAAAATATCAAAACAATTCAGGTACAAAATGCTTTGATAATATATCACAAGTATCCGGATTGATTTTCAAATGGTTTTCAATTGGTTCCAATGGCGGATGAACAATACCAAATAGACCGACCAACTTTACTTTATGTATGGTGATATAAGGATGATAAGGTTAGGTGTTTGTTCCCATGATCCGCGAGAACGGAGGGATCTACCAAGGACAATCCACTAGATAGTGTAGAGTCCTTAGGTATATTGAAAAAGGAGAAAAATGAGAATATGGGAAGAGTGTCGATCGAGACAGAGCTAATCTTGGAATAAACCCAACAAGGTTCTAGTAATGAAGTCTCGGTAAACACCGAAGGGTTGAAGAATGAAAAAGAAATGAATGAGAAAGGGTGAAAACAAATAGCCTCAATTATTCAACCTTAGGGCGAATCTGGGTTCAATTCATATGTCACTTGGTGGTTACCAAGGTAACATCGGTATTGAAGACAAGGCGTCATGGACCCGAGGACGACCGCACTTCAACTTCCCAAACCACTCAAGTTCCTCTTAAAGGGCTTGTTTCATTCTCACGGGAACCGACATTATCTATCGACTTTCTCTTAGAGATTGTTGATATTGAAAAAGGAGACCTCTCCCTAGTCTCCGATATAGGATCCAAATATGCACAAATTGAGTCTAGAGCCATGAGATCATCAATAAATCTCCTTAGGACACTTTCAATGAAGACTCTCTGCTTCACACAATGTGGAAAGAGATTATACCTGAGTCCTCGCATTATCCTTGTGGTATTGCGGAACATCCGAGTGATATGCATACATATTCACAATGAAGATGGAAAGCCTTGAGCCAACATCAAACAAACTCTGGTAGGTGGCATGAGATCTATTCTATAGATCAACCATGTGACAACCGAAGAAACAATGGGCGATTCAATCTTTTGAATCAATCACAGTTCGAGTTATGGATTGAAGGATACCTTTGAAAACCGGTCTTTGTGCTTAAAAACTCTTTTCTTTATTACTTGACCGTGTACGAATATTTCAAATCAAAAGGTGTTTATGATTGATAATTGATTTTCATTAAAACCTTCGTTGTATTGCAAAAACAATTTCTATTGTGCGATACACGATTGTTTTCAAATTTCTTTTCATCAATCGGTGAATCTCTATTCATTTGGTTCACTCACTCCGTGTTGTCTTCTTTGAGGCGTTCGGTTTGAGAACGACTAGAAGCATTGCGATACCACATCAAGGAAATTCTTGAATTATACGATCACAGCGATGCTTGTCTTGATCAGCGAGGAACCGTGGGCGTGTACCTCAATTCAACGAAAGTGATCAAAGACACTTTCATGCGCTTTATTGCTAAATGTTTTATGCGAATCGCCCTACGTTTGCGGTGATCGAATGAAGCGGTCAATCCATAGCCGCATGCTCACTCAAAACATTCATCTCAAAAGAAATCATGATTAGTGCATCAATGACTCGATATTTTCACTCCATGCTTACGCTACTGCTGCGCCAATATCATGAATCAATGAAAGCTTCCGCTACTCGATAAGAATATATCATGATCCGAATGTGAGCATGTCGGTCCGTCTGTCACAACATCACATAATACCAACACCACAATGGATGTCTCGAGATTTTTGTTGGTGATGATCTCAAAAGTCGGCTCAAAATTATTATCACGTGGATCGGTAAAGACCTCCACTTGGATTAACCAAACATGCAATAAGAAGAATCAATGACTACGAGCTTGAACAAAGTACTACATCAAGAATGCAAGAACAATATTTTAATATATATCTGTTTGTATTCAATGTATGTTTAATGTGTGTTTGAGGTGACCTCCTTAGGGAGATTGTTAGGATTTAGTAAATCCAGGTTATTAAAGAGTCGGTCACCTCAAGTATATGTAATCGTTAAAAGCTCGTAGTCGTAGATTATTATAAGTTAAGTAGTATTTAGTTTAAGTAACACCGTGGAGGACGGACGGGTCTTTACCCACCGTATGCACGATCCACGGCCGATAGGTGGCGATTTATGTAATGACTATAAATACTCTCTACCTCCCAAGGTAGAGAGTTGGAGCTCATAATAAGATTTTTCTTTCTCTCACTAAAGTTCCCTAAACCTCTAACTTTCTCTTTCTAGAATCATATTGTACGCCTATTTGATCTTATGGTTTAGTGTATTTATGAAATCCAATATGTTACATCAAGTCCAAAACTGGGTACAAACATACATTAATCCAAACACCCTTTTAAACATGGCCAGAACACTTGACCCATGTTATGACATTCCGTTTGGCGTCTCAATTACTTCAACAACCATAACTTATACCTAAACACTTGACAACATACTTACAATCCATTTTAGACTTACGGGGGTACAACATTGACTTGAGCTCGGTATCTACCTAAGCTTTTACTTTCTTACCATAATTATAATCTTCCACATTAATCATCCTTAGGCCTTAGTCCAAACCTTACCGGCTTAGCATAAGCACCTACAAAACATTGACTCTTAAAATTGTAAGCACAACGCTTAGTAAGTAAAATGATCATAACATAATATTATAACCATTCACACATTACGCATCATAATCCATCAATCATTTACAACATTAAAAATTAACACATACCTTAAATCACTTAGGCACCAACATGCCTTATAGGTCAAAGCATCAACATACCTTAAAACTATTTCACCTTTTTCTAACTCTTCATGACTAGTTATGCCAAACTAGTCTCTAACACACTTTCGCATAAGCACATACATTCATAACCTTAACACATGATACATAACACATAATATGATTAAATCAATATAACATCATCTTATAACTGATTTACTTACCTTGATTCCAAGCTAATGAAACCAAGAACATCATCATCATTAGCCTTCCACATCATAATCCATAATCATCATAACATAAACACTTGATTACATAACCAAATAACCATAATAATGGTTGTTCAATCATTAGCCCACTTCTTAATACTTAAATTTGTCATATAATCATGTATTGATTATATGATAGCCATCTTATAAAATTACCCACTTTACATCAATACCATTATCCACATAATCTTTTAAACCCATTCAATTAGCTTAAATATTATCTACTACCCATTTCTCCAAATTAGGTATATGAACTCTAATTTATAATCCATCAATTCAACTAAAATCAAAGACTACTTACTTGATGGATGATCAATACAAGCTTATTTCTTGATTGGAGCACTAATCCTTCGTCAAATTGGTCTTTTGTTGAGAACCTTGTTTCCCTCCTTTTCTCTCTAAATTGTACACACGTATACACCTCCTAGATAATAATGAATGATCAATATCCTGGAGATTTCTAGCTAATACTTTCTTTACACCAAAGTTATGTCACCACTTGACACTTTTGGTCCCTCAAGTCCTCTTCCTTTTACTTTGGCCACAACCAACTTTATAACTTATTTAACACTTGTCAAATTTAGTCCTTTAAGTATATGTATCATATTTCTATAACCACATTACACATTCTTTGACTATAAATTTGATTATTGTATTTGAATACAACTTAACTTTCGTTGACTAACCAATCATATCAAGTCTCCCGACTTATAAAAGTCTTAGTCAAACTATTTCAATGGCATTCTCATTATTTAATACTTAAAACTTGGTTTTGGTGTAACAATTCTACCCTCCTTACTTAGATTTAGTCCCAAATCTTACTTGCTTAATGTTCTCGACTATTCGTAAACTTTTATACTCAAGGTAGCAATCTCAATCCAAACTAAGTCATAGTCAGATATGCTAAATACACATTTGAATCACATATTTTCACAAAATTACAAGTATTTGTAATGACACCATGCCATTAGTATCACATCACAATATGGAAATCCTCCATTTACCCAACGCTCTATTATAAATAACACCTCACATCATAATTTTATCTAAAATTTCCAACAATGACGACTTGTCATATGGAAAAATTTACCATTTGGACTTTATATAAGTCAAAATACAATACTATTTTCACATCATTCACAAATGCACTAATATGACTTAAAGTCATATTCTGAACAATTTCGCATTCTACTTAATACCAACACGTATCTACTTCAAAAAAATAGGTAACTTATTTTAAAGTTATATCAAGTTTCATCAAACCGACACTTTCAAAAACCAACTCTACGCACTTAAGTAACTTTCTTATTAAATTTCAGAAATACTTACCCATTATCTTCTCAACTTAATGCACAAAATCATCCTAGGCATCTATTTTAAGGTTTCACACATAACCTTAATGCCTTTATAAGTTTCCATTCACATTTAATATCATTTCTTATGACGTCTAACTAGTTTTAGCTTTCACTTTCCATTCTCTGCCCGTACTCATGCCATATCGTATACACATAAGCCCACTCATTTACAATTCGTTATTTACATAAAAAGGCGTCCCAATCTATGTAAGTAAGGAATCATAAACTTATGGTTCGACGATTTGCAACTTCTTTATTTAAATAAAGAGGCGTCCCAATCCATTTAAATAAGGAGATTATAAATCATCCTAGTTACGCACTTCCGACACAACAATCATACTTACTTTACTTTTCATCTTTTCTAGCCTTGGATCCAATCTCATTAACTTTTCTCATAAAGGAAGTCGGCCCTTTCCCGTGAGGGCTTAGCCACTTACCTTAACCTTGCATGCAGCTAAAATCCATGCCACAAAGGCAAGCTAACAACCATCCATGAAGGAAAGCTAATACCTATGCCATAAAGGCAAGCTAATAACCATGCGCAAGCTATAACCCATGCCACAAAGGCAAGCTGTCAACCATGCCAAAAAGGCAAGCTAAGCTATCCCGAAGGATATTTCAACACATGCCAAGAATGTAGGCAAACCATGCCGATGAAGGAAAGCTAAATACCATGCCATGAAGGCAAGCTAGGGCATCTCGAAGGATGCCAAAATACATGCCATAAAAGGCAACCTGGCTATCCTGAAGGATACCAAAACTACAGCATCGGATCCAGACTATGTTTACTTTAAAATCTTTACCCATTTTATCTTTCATGTACTTTTATCATTAAGTACACATTTTACCCAATTCTCGTTGCCTTAAGCAATTTTAACATTCGCTACTATGTTCACTTTCATCTAAACATGTTTCTATATATGACTTGCCGATTTATTATATTTGCATTTTCACAATGCAATCTATCATTCATCCGTCAACCTCAAGTTGACCCATACATTCACTATATGTCATTGTATCACATTGGCCTATTCAACTCTTTCATGCGCATAAGTCGCACATCTTATCATCATCATCCATATTTTCAATATATATTAGCATGATTTGATTTATGTTTTACAATTCCTTTTAGCGCACTTCATATCACTATGAATTCTAGCGCAATCTATCTCATTCACCACTTTTACTCATCACGCTTAAACATTTATTAGTAACGCATTTTACTTATCATGTTTTATATGTAACATGATCTCATCATAACCATGCATTTTAACTTTTCTCATTTAATTAAGCGTGTAAGAAATTATGCTTCAAGTAATCATTATCATATCTAATCATTCATTTCGATACAACAATCACAATCAAACTCAATCATGTCTTTCTAAGCACCAAGCTAGAAACATGCTTGACAATCATTTCTTACTTTATCTCATACACTTCTATACATCATGCTATCAGGAACATCCATGTTTTACTTAGACATATAATAAACTACCATAGACTTAACATCACATAAACAATAACATTTGACACTTATCCAAGAAGTGTTAAAACATTAATAATCATACTCAAATCATATATTATATGGCTCATATATCACATTACACAAACAATCTATGTCTAAGCATCAACATTCTAATTAGCCGCATGTACAAGTCTACCTTATAACTAAGACATTCGCTTTCCAAACCACTTAAACTCATGGCACACGTAACTACAAGTGGTCTAAGTTTAGGAAACCTACTATGGCAACCTAATTCACTTAAACCAAAGCTCTGATATCAAGTTGTTACGCCCCTTGCCTGATTTGATAAAAAAATTAAAACTTCTCACTAAAACGACATGACCCAATACTGATTTTTTGTTACTCTTTTATGAACTGAAAATAATCTGATGGAAACCGACCTTTGAGACTATTTTAAAATTAAACTAGGCCTAATTACCTTTAAAATGATCGGTGGAACGACTTCCAATGAGCCACGGTTGATTTTATACAAAATCAAGAAAACGACCAAAAACTAGAAAAACCCCTTTAAGTGCACTAAGGACCCCCCTTAAATGCACTACTACCCTCTTGTGCACTATGAAGCCCCTCAAGTACACTACAACCCTCTCGTACACTAAGGATCCCCTCAAGTGCACTATTACCCTCTTGTGCACTAAGGACCCCCTCCCCCTTAGATGCACTATTATCTAAAATGACCTGTAACACCTTTTAAAATTAAATCAATACTCTAGACGTATAGTTAAACATATATGATACACATTAACACAAAAAATATACCATATACATTGTTTTCCAAAATTCTTGACCCGTTTGACCCAAAATGCATTAAAATATACCTTGTCCCGAATACCCTTTTTCTGCATAACCGTTTTGTGCACTTTTAACCCATTTTCGAAAAACGACTTCTATAACATGACATAACACCAAAACTTCCAAAATCATTAGGACATTATAAACATCAAATATATGTATAAACTTGGTCATAATGACCGTAAAATATGCTTTACAAAGTGGCGTGTATTATGCCAAGATATCCGTTTGACCCGTTTGCATACACAACTTAACCATAACACAAACACTTAAACCTGAACCAACATACACATTTGACATTAAAGACCATGACAACCTTGATCCATGACCATTGACATGTTCAAATCCTAAAATGGGTACAAACATACGTTAATCCAAACACCCCTTTAAACATGGCCATAACACTTGACCTATGTTATGACATTCCGTTTGGCGACTCAATTACTTCAACAACCATAACTTATACCTTGACAATTGACAACATACTTACAAACCATTTTAGACTTACGGGGGTACAATATTGACTTGAGCTCGGTATCAACCTAAGCTCTTACTTTCTTACCATACTTCTAATCTTCCGCATTAATCATCCTTATGCCTTAGTCTAAACCTTACCAGCTTAGCATAAGCACCTACAAAACATTGACATCTTAAAACCTTAAGCACAAGGCTTAGTAAGTAAAACGATCATAACATAATATTATAACCATTCACACATTACACATCATAATCCATAAATCATTTACAACATTAAACATTAACACATATATTAAATCACTTACGCATAGGGATGAGCATTTCGAACCGAATCCGGGCGTATCGGTACCGTGCAAAGCAGCGGTACCGATTCTTGAAATCTGATGCGGGCGGGACTACGAAATAAGGTGAAAACAATCGAGACCACTAATTGATGCGGACCGGTACCAAATCGGAAATTCCCAAAAAGCGAGAAAACCCGATTTCCCGATGCAGTGCCGATCGGTACCGTATCGAATCTGTTCGATGCGGTACCGGTACCACTAATTTATGCTCGGAAAAAATCGGTACCACTAATTGATGCGGGATCGGTACGGGACCGGTACCGTGCTCATCCCTACTTACGCACCAACATGCCTTATAGGTCAAAGCATCAACATACCTTAAACCTATTTCACCTTTATCTAACTCTTCATGACTAGTTATGTCAAACTAGTCTCTAACACACTTTCACATAAGCACATACATTCATAACTTTAACACATGATACATAACATAATATGATGAAATCAGTATAACATCATCTTATAACCGGTTTACTTACCTTGATTACACTCTAATGAAACCAAGAACATCATCATCATCATTATCCTTCCACATCCTAATCCATAATCATTATAACATAAACAATTGATTACATAACCAAATAACCATAATAATGGTTATTCAACCATTAACCACTTCTTAATACTTAAATTTGTCATATAATCATATATTATTTATATGATAACCATCTTATAAAATTACCCACTTTAGATTAATACCATTATCCACATAATCTTTTAAACCCATTCAATTAGCTTAAACATTATCATTTACCCATTTCCCCAAATTAGGTATATGAACCGTAATTTATAATCCATCAATTCAACTAAAATCAAAGACTACGTACTTGAGAGATGATTAATACAAGCTTATTTCTTGATTGGAGAACTAATCCTTCATCAAATTGGTCTTTTAATGAGAACCTTGTTTCCCTCTTTTTCTCTCTGAACCGTACACACATATACACCTCCTGGATAATCATGAATTATCAATATCCTGGAGATTTCTAGCTAATACTTTCTTTACACCAAAGTTATGTCACAACTTGACACTTTTGGTCCCTCAAGTCCTCTTCTTCTTACTTTGGCCACAACCAACTTTATAACTTAGTTAACACTTGTCAAATTTAGTCCTTTAAGTATATGTATCATATTTCTATAACTACATTACACATTCTTTGACTATTAATTTGATTATCGAGTTTGAATACAACTTAACTTTCGTTGATTAACCAATCATATCAAGTCTTCCGACTTGTAAAAGGCTTAGTCAAACTATTTCAACGGCATTCTCATTATTTAATACTTAAAACTTGGTTTTGAGCGTAACACTCCCCATGTGTTTCACCATCAAAGTATTCATGGTCTAATTCTACATCACTACATACATCATAATTTTCTACTTCAGCCTCACTACCACCAACATATTCCACATTCTTTTATATGTTATCCCTAAACTCATCCATATTAACCTCTACATGAAGAATTGGGTTCTCATCATCTTCCATGAAATCAATATCTTCATCTTGTTGATTCTTATTCCCACTAGATTGACCCTTTTTTTTTATCAATTCTAGGTTGATCTAACTCAACATTCACACCCAGGACTGATCAGTTCATCACCACTAGAAAAAAAAGGGTCAAAGTTTATTTGGCGTATCAAATGCATTTGAGACCTCATCAAAGGTAACCTTGGGCTTGTTAGCAGATTTTTCAGCTATGTCCAAACTAGAAAGCCAAAGTTCCAAGATATCTCAATCACCTTATACTTTCCTACATATTTTTACAAACTTAAAACATCACTATCACAAGATAAGGGCATAAGTCCACTATCTAAATCCCTATTAGGTATTCTAAAGTGGAAGAACATGGTGTCTTCTTTTTTGTAACCTAACTTTGTGAGCATATCCTTAAGTTCAATTACTAAAAACACATGAATATCAACTCCATCAAACCAAGAAACCTTGCCATTCATATAACACCTTCCAGAACAACCCATTGTTTAAAAAAAACCCATGGTGCAACTCCAGTGTCAAACATGTGTTTGACTTACCTATTGAAATGATAAAAATGCAAGTTAATAAACAACAACAACAACAAATCAACAATTATTTCCACATGATCAATTTAAGGTAAAACATTCAATTTGAATTAGCCCTAGAAAATATACCGTATGCGTTTTTAGGATCAAATGTGTCTCCTTCTTTTCGAAGCGAACATCCATTTACATCAACAATTATAGCCAAATCACATGAAATATTTGTTCATATGCAACTTTTGAAACACATTCGTGAGCGGAGGAAGAGGAAGATGTTTTTATTTTTTTAATATGTGTTATTTTAATTGGCTTTGAGAAATAACATAGCAAAATAGAGGGAAAAGGGCATTTACAATGCTACCTTCACGTGATTGTCACGTATGTGGATTTAACAAGATTTTTAATGGAGATTACAAAAATGGCTTGGATCCGTAATAAAATGAAACCACAATGACTGAACCCGGCAAAAAAAGACTTTAGTGGCTGAAAGTAGAAAACCCAACAAACAACAGTGACCATTTATGTAATTAACTCTTTTGATATTTGGGTCATCTTCCTCACTAAGACTTCAAACCTCCAAGGAAACAAGAATGTTGAATTGCTTATTAAATTGTTTATTGTCTTTCTTTCTTCCCACTTAGATGTACGAGTAGTTCCACCATTGTTGGGGTGGCGGAGCACCCCCTCCCCCCGACTCCGTCTCTAACACCATTTCTCTGCATTGTGTTTAACCTATTACGCACCATAACATCAATCATTCTTACCAATAATATGTCTCTCTCTCTCAATACATTAAGCACAAGATTTTGAATATAACATCTATCTATTATTCCACAAAAAATTATCGATTTTGGTTATAAATTTGTAGAATAAACTGAATATTTAATGTGCTCACTCCTATATTCGATAATCGATATTGAATGAGAACTAATTGAATTTATTATCTTTAAACACAAGCAAGATATCTTTTATTTTTATAACCAAGTAACATATAAAGAGAAAATGGTCAAAGTTGAAAATGTTGAATGTTAAAAAAATAGTCAAGCTTAGTTGAAATTCGTTTAAGTAAACAATAACTTAATTTGAGAAAGTTAAACAATTAGAATAAGAAATATTGAATCTGTTCAAGAAGGATTTGTATAGTTGACTTGTAAAGTTGAAAACAGTATTTGCCAATAGTGTACTTTAAGATTGAAACGTATAATAAATGACAAAAGTTGAAAACACGGTAGTTGTTGAAAGTTTTCAAGGATTCTCCATTGCCTATAAATAAAAAATCACTCACTACCCTAATCATCCATATTCTCTCATTATCTATCTAGCCTCCATGACCACGGCCGCCTCCCAGACACCTTCTCCACACTACAACCTTTGTATTTTTGTGGTAGGTTTTTTTTTTTTTTTTTTTTTTTTTTTATCTATGGATCTACCACCGGAAACCGAGATTCACATAAGATTACGTAGTTTGGGAGGAAACTTTTCGTTCAAGAAGGTACTTTTGTTATTTTATTTTCGTAATATCCACAAAAAACTAAGGCCAATGATATGAAAATTGAGGCCGATTATACTTGTGATAATAGTTGCGGTAGTGACGCCGAAACATGTTGACGGTTGTTTTGGTGGTAATTAACATATGATATTTTTTAGTTAGTGTTTTTATTTAATGTGTTTGTGTATTTGTTATAATCAGATTCATGGATATGGTAACTCTTTCATATTTATGCAAATATGGGTCTAATTAAAATGTGTTTTGGTGGGTGATGATTGTGGTTGGTTTGTGAGTTGGTTAGCACGTAAAAGTAGTGAGTTGAAGCCAATGGGTTTTTAGTTTGAGGCCGATTATATCTTTACTGAGGTTGTTTGTTTGTTGTTAATATGTAGATCTATTGTTTTAATATCTTTGGAAAGGAGATCATAATATTGCTTTGCAAAATTAGTCTATGGCTTGATCTATTGCTGGGTTATTTTCGGATCTTGATGGTCAATGGATCAATTGTTATGTGTGAGTTTTCCCTACTTTGTAACATTTTATTCTTGCAACGAATGCATATAATAAAGAACCATGTACTTCTTATATATTCAATGTTACCATTATAAAGTGTAAATTTATATTTGTCTACACTTGAATGATTTTGAATGGTGAAAATATAGGAGATTGGTTTTGTTGGAAAAAAAAGAAAAATAAAATAAAAAACCTGAGATTGCGAAAATTACATTTGAATGATGTATTAATATTGTTATTAAAAACTATGAATAAATAGACATCGCGTAAGTCTGATTCGAAATATTTATTTTCGATACATGACACAAGGATGAAACAGCACTAGGAAAGAAAAAAAGGACAAATAAACTGTTTGCGAACTCACTCACAATCCAATGAAATCTTCAAAATAATAAAATAGATTCTTTTAGATGACTAAAAAATTTTGAAATTTACAATCTCGCATTTGAATATTATGCTATGAAAAGCCAACATTAGAAGTAGCTTGGTATTTCAAAAAAAAATATTTACCACAATATCGCATATTGTTAATTGTCTGCATTAAACGTGGTGACTTCGCCAGTAAATAAAATGTCTTTTCATTTTATGTTTTAAATTTCTTGTCTTTTTCTTCAAGTAAAGTTTAGGGCCAAAGTTTAGCGTATACCTTAAAAACATTGTACTAAAACTATAAAGTGAAAATACGAAACCTATAAGAAAACAAACAGCTTCTGTCTTAAACAAAAACACGTCAAAACACACATACAGACGACTAAACTTGGAGAAAAAGATGACCAAAGATAGCTGTCTGTCAAGAATAACAACCGGAGTTGCTTATGGTGGTGCTGCTGGTGCCGCTTTTGGTAAACCCTTCTTATTAGTTATTATTACAGTTGCTTTTTGTTTCTTAATTCTTTTAAAATACTAGTTGCAACAGATTGCGTTGGAACACTTTAAAATGCTGAGCGACTTGAGCCTGATCTTAGGAAGCTTTTCTATTATTATTTGATTATACAAATTTAATTTTCAGGCGCTGCATTTGGAACTTATGATGCCTTTAGGAGCAAGGTATGATCTTATTATCATTCTTGAAGCTTTTATTTTAAACATATAATGATAATGATATATTTCATGATGGGAAGCAGATACCTGGACTTATGAAGATAAGATATGTCGGACAAGCAACGGTTACTACTGCTGCAGTGCTTGGTCTTTTTATGGGTGCTGGTAGCTTGATACGTCGGTATTAAGTCCTACTAAGAGAGTTCTTTGTTTATTCTTAACAATAAAACCTTAGTTGTCTTTATAACTTCCTATTGCTGATGTACACAATTCTCTTATTTAATTCAATCACAAGTGAAGTATTCTTGTTGGCCTTTTCGTATATTTTTTCTTCTAAGTTTTTATTTTTCTGGTTTTTAGTCTGTAAAGTAGAACCACTTTTGCATCTGCCACTGTGGTTTGCTGCAAGTGTTTTTGGGTTTTCATTATAGTGGTCTTTTCTGTAGCCGCAGACAAACTATGGTGATGAGTGCGAATACCATATATTCTGTGAGATCTTTATTATGCGCATGCAGGGTGAGATTATTTAGCAAACTATGTGTTAGGCCTTGAAACAGCAAAACAAATTGCGATTTTAGTTGAATATGTGTTGGGTGTTTCAACATAGAAAAGCAAGAAATTGGTGGAAATTCTAAAGCTCGCCGGTATTTTTTGATATACCTAATAACGGCATAACCTGTTACAATTTACAAAACCTCTACCTGTTGACAGTAATGAGTAGAGAGAAACACACAGTTCACACAGTGAAAATGATTCTCCTTATCACTTCAAAATGAAAGATACAAAGGTTTTATATAGCATAAACAGATGGGAGGAAGGAGAAAAAGAATAACAGAAAAATTACAAAACAAACCCTACACTATTTCAATGTTCCAATATGAGTCCTTCAACTATTAACCAACCCTCTTTTACACTCCCTTCAAGTTGAGAGGTGGAAGGATGCAAGCTCCCAACTTGGACATTAATTTAGAATCTTGATCTGCTGGAAGAACTTTAGTAAACACATCGACCACCGGTCTTTAGTGGAAACATGAGAAGGTAGGACTTCCCATTCTTGACTTGATCCCTTACATAATGGCAATCCACTTCTATATGCTTTGTTACGGCATGGAAGACCGGATTGGCGACTATATATATGGCGACTTGATTATCACATTTCAAATCTCTGGACCAAGATCTTTGAGCCCCAAATCTTTCAACAATGTCACCACTAAGTAACTTCACAACATGTTAGGGCCATAGCTCGTATTCGACCGGTGATGATCTAGACACCACTTGTTGCTTCTTAGATTTCCATGAAATAGGTGATTGACCCGACAAAATACAATAGCCGATGGTGGACCTTCTTGTCATAGGACAACTAGCCCAATCATCATCACAATAAGCGATCAAATGAGCAATTGAATCATTAGCTAATAATATACCTTGACTGGTGAATTCAACAAATATCTCATCAAATGTTTCCTTTGCTTGCATATGCATTGATGTAGGATTTTGCATAAAGCGGCTCAACAAGCGCAAGATAGCAAATATCGGTCTTGTTATTGTGAGATATATGAGTTTGCCTATGTATCTTACATATACTTGGATCGGTAAAGGAGTTCCGTATACGCTTGCAACTTGATATGAGAATCCATAGGCAACTTGTATGGTCTTGCATTAGTCAAACCGACTTCGAAGTAAATCGAGAGTGTACTTCTTTTGAGAGATGAAAATGCCTTGGTCACTTTGCACACCTCCAGGTCCTAAGAAATAATTCATCGACCCAAATCCTTCATGTGAAAATGAGTACTTAGCGTGTTTTAAGAGCTTGAATCGAGTGTTGCTAGAACCGGTGATTAGAAGATCATCAACATAAACAAGGATGCTTGTAAAGGATTCGACATCTGTCTTGATGAACAATGAGTGTCGACCTTAGATTAAGTATAGCCAAAGGACAACAATCTTTGAAGAGTTTGGCAAACCACTTGTCTAGGTGCTTGTTTGAGGCCATACAAGGACTTCTTGAGTTTGCATACTAAACTTGAATTAGCGGGAACATTTGCACACTCTCCCCTTTCCAATATACCCTTGAGGCATTTGCATATACACTTCTTCAAAGAGATCACCATGGAGAAAGGCATTAGACACATCCATTTGACAAATTTCCCAACCTTTCATGGCCTTTGCAAGTAAAGCTCTAACAGATCACCATTTTGCCCTTTGGAGCAAAAGTTTCTTCATAGTCAACACCTTTTCTTTGCCTATTCCCATTCACTACAAGTCTAGCTTTCTTCTTGTCAAGTGTACCATCGACTTTGAGTTTGATTTTGTAGATCCAATAACAAGCAATAGCTTTCTTCCCTTTAGGTAAACGATCGCTTCCATGTATCATTCTCCTCTAATGCTCTTAGCTCCAAATTCATTGCATTACACCAATCTTCTTCTTTAACTGCTTCTTTGAAGTAAGTAGGTCTTGTTGAGCCACCAAAGCACATAGAAAAGCATGAAATTGAGGCGAAGAGGAGTAATCGACACTGATTAGCCTTTGGTTGATGAATTGGTGTTACATAATCTTTTAGCCGACTTGGAGCACTTGACACTCTAGTGGATCTTGATTCTGCATCTTGAACACTAATGGTTGGAATGAAAGATGGTGCGGTGTGAACAACATCAATGATTCATGAACAACATCAGTGAGAATCATGAACAACATCGGTGATTCATGAACAACTTCACAGAATCATGAACTTGGCGGTAACAAAGGGCTCATGAGCAGGTTGTGTTGTGGATACAAAATCTTCATACCACAATGGTGAAGAAATGGGTGCGAGCACGGGTTGAAAAACTTGCAACATACTTGTTTTAGAGTAGGAAATATATGTTCATAGAAGACAACATCTCTTGACACAAACCTTGTATGATTCAGCAAATTGAAGTTTGTACCCTTTTGATGTTGTGGATAACCCGAAAATAAACAAGGTACACCTCACGGAATCAAATTTGTCGACAACTCGGAAGGATTACTAGCCATTGCTAAACAACCAAACACCCTTAGATGACTATACTCGGGTTTAGATTGCAACAAAACTTCATAAGGTGTCTTAAATTTCAACACAGTGGAAATCATTAATGAGATATGTTGCGGTGATAACACAGTCACCCCAATAATGTATGGGCAAATGAGCATGCAATCTTAGGGCTCTAGCTATCTCCAATATGTTTCTATGTTTCCTTTCTACCCTCCCATTTCTTTGAGGTCTATCAACACATGAAGTTTGATGCTCTATTCGAGTGAGTCCATAAAGGGCCTATAGATCCTTTGAGAAATTCTAAGGCATTGTCGATCTCACCACTTTTATATCTTTTCAAGCGCTTCTTCACAAAAGTAACAAATGACTTGAAAGTGGCAAAGGCATCGACTTTCGACTAGTAAATATGTCCAAACAGACTCTACTACAATCATCAACTATAGTGAGAAAATACTTATGATTCCCTATGGTTGGAACTTTATAGGTCCCCAAATGTCTATATGAATGAGTGAAATGGAACTTTGGAATGAGATTTACTAGCGAGATATGGAAGTTTTGTGAATTTTGCCATTGGACAAGTCGAACAAGAATTCTCATTAGAATGAGATACACTTTCGAGAACAGTAATATGTTTGAAAGTAGAATCGAAATGTGACCAAGTCTATGATGCCACAAAGCTGTAAGAATTATTGAAAACACTAAAAGCATAGTTTGTTGGAGCGAGCAGTTTGAGAAAATGAAAATAGACTACAATCTTCAAGGCGAACACAACCATTGAAGAAAGTTGAGAATGAATTTGATCGAGAGGAAGATTGAGTAGATGATAGAGGCCGACTTGCTTTTACCCAAGCCCAACACCTTCACGGTTTTCAAGTCTGGATAACAAATTTCTCATAAAATGTAACAAAGCAATGAGAATCTTTTGTTAGTTTAGAGGCCGACAAAAGCTTGAATTTGAAGGAAGGAACTATGAGAACATTGTTTAGCTTAAGTCCATTTGGTAAAGCAACATTGCCTACTTTGGAAATGGTGAAGTATGTCCATTTGGCAAATTAATAACTGTTTACACTTAAGAGCCTCAACATCATTCAAATCATTGCTATCGGTGACATATGATCACTTGCCCTGTATCAATTATCCATCCTTCTATAACCCCATTCACACAAGAAAAAGCGATAAAGTGTACCTTCTCGAAAGGATGTTCCAATGCATTGGTCTCATCGGTGGTATGATTGAAATGAGGAATACTCTTCATTAGTTGCTCAAATTGCTTTGAAGTGAAGACCACATGACCACCGGTTTCAACCATTGCATTGTCTTTTCACATAACTGGACCACCTTACGAGGAGCTTTACCTTTACGTATTGCTTATACTTGTAATGCCATGTAGGGTAACCAACTTTCTCCCAACATTTATCGGTGGATGCCACTTGTAGCCACATATGTTACACTTCTCTTTGACCTCACCTTTGCTATAGAGGGTGTAGATTCAACAATTGATATCTGATCCAAATACTCCCTTTGAGACTCTTCTTGTCAAGCAAAGCACAAGCGGTTTCAACACTTGGTAAAGGAGAGTTTAACAACAAGCGACTCCTTTGATGAGAAAATTTTCATCCAAACCATTCAAGAAGCTGAAACAATCTTTGCTCTTCTTTACGAGTACTCAAAGCGGTTAGAAAAACGACAATTTACGGAGTAATATTGACTATTCTTGGCAATTCATTCATTGAATCAATTCTTCCCAAACACACTTCATACTTGTATAGTACTCACTCACGGATCTTCACGATTGCATAGTCTCATAAGTTTCTCTGTTCAACTTATACTTATGTGACCCATTCTTTGAGCAAATCTTTTCTCAAGTTGAATCCAAATTGCATAAGCGGTTCAATGAACATAATAGACTTTGCAATTGATTGAATCTTGAGTTCATTAACCAACTAATCACCAGATTATTACATGTATCCCATTGTTCTTGTAAATTCCCATCATCTTGTGATCTTGGAACTGTTCCTCTTATGAAACCTAACTTTATCTTGAAAGAACCGTTATAACAACCAGATGATTCAACAAATTCAGTCTTGAATAAGACACTTGAACTGAATCACTTTACCAGAATGTAGATGAAAATTGATAGTTATTGATGAAAGAATTGTGATGAGAATGATAGAAATGATGGAGAAATGATGATTTGATAATGATCGGAAAAAGTTAGTTACGGTGGTTTATGGTGATCGAGAAAAGTTAGTTCACGGTGGTTGTAGCAGTTTATAATCGATCAAGAACTCATTCTTGAGCTCGATACCATGTTGTGATAATGAGTGAGAGAAACACACAGTTCGCACGGTGAAAATGATTCTCCTTATCACTTCAAAATGAAAGATACAAAGGTTTTATCTGACATAAGCGGATGGGAGGAAGGAGAAAAAGAATAACAGAAAAATTACAAAACAAACCCTACACTATTTCAATGTTCCAATATAAGTCCTTCAACTATTAACCAACCCCTCTTTTACACTACCTTTATAATTTATTCCCCTTTTTGTTGTCTTTACTAGTTACCTTTATAATTTTATATTTGGTTTTCTTATATATCCATTGTAAATAAATCTGTTTTTTCTGTTCAAAGTGTATTGATGTTGAAAAACCTCAGCTTGATTGATCAAACAAGCAGGGGATGCGGAGTACTTCTCGTGCGGTCATGTAGTTCATACATTCTCTATTAGCAAGTGACAACGAGTAACATATCTGAAACTTTTAGTCGAGGAAACTGGATTTTTACGTATATATATGAAGCGCCAACTTGTGACAAAATGAAACCGAGCTAGTTCTAATAGGGGCTGTACTCATACGAGACCACTAAAGCAGTGTGCATCGGTTGCCATCTTAAGTCATTTAAACACGATGAGCAGGGTAACTAGAATGTGCTTAACATGTAAACAACGAGCAGGTAACTAGAGCGTGCTTAACATGTAGGCAAGTTGTGAAAACATAAGTTTGTATTTACCTTAATCAAAAGAATAAGCAAAGTAAACACAAATAATAATCCCAAAAGTATGCTAACAACCTATCTATTCTCATCTATCATGCCATTATTCACCAAACACAAAAACTCAATCTAAAGCTCATCATGATCCTCATCATCTTACATAGATTCGAACCACCACCCGGGCCCCACGGACCTCGATAAGCGGTAGTTATGATCGGGTTACAAACGACTTCCACTTCTTTTAGCTTCTCATCATACTCCTCTTTCTCGGTGATTGGTTGTCATCCATCCATTCAATTGCCTCCTTCGTTCGCGGTTTCGATCTTTTCTTTCTCATCTTCTTGAGTTTGTCGACCAACTTATCTTTGTCGTTGATTTGGCTCTTCATGTTGTAGATGTAAGTTTCAAGGCGTTCGGGCCTCTATCTTTTCTTTTGCTTTCTTATGCCTTGGTATTCTTACGCTTCTTTAACCATAAGGTCAATTTCGTCTTGGCTCAATCGACCCTTTTCATTAGTGATTGTGATCTTTTCGATTTGCGGAAGCCTTGTCTTACGCCTTCACGTTCAAGATACCATTGGCGTCTACTTCAAGCGTGACTTCAATTTGCGGGGTTCCCAATTAACAATAACAATAAACAAGTTTTAGCACCTACGAATGAATAAATGAGATTTAACACAACATCAAATGAAAAGATGACTGTCAGTTATTTATATAGAAAATCTTGAGTCATTTACAATAACCAGTCGAGTTGGGTTACAATTCTATATCAGGTCGAATAGTTAAAATGTGATAATTAGCCCCAAAAAGGAAAAAAGATGAAATGGGTTGAACCGGGGTTAACAGCTATCAAAAACTAGATTCACATGCCTAATCTTCTTATACCGATTTGTTAAATAAACTTACATTATTACTATGATAATATTGTTTTTTCTTAACATGGTAATCATTTATGAAATTCAAAAGAGAAAATCAGAAACCATTTGCAACCCATTTGACCCGACATCTAAAGTTAAAATTAATAGATGACAAACCTTGGAGCTGGAGGAATTCCAGAGAGATCAAATGTTCCAAGAAGTCTACAATCCTTTGTGAGACTTCTTTCACCTTCATAAACCTGTACAATAATTCAAGGTTCAATGAGCTCTAGTTCAGGATAAAATACTCAAATCCTATTCTGTAAGTTTGAAAGAAAAAAGTACCTTGATAGAGACAACGGTCTGCTGATCCTGGTAGGTGGAGAATACTTGAGATTTCTTGGTTGGGATCACAGTCTGCCTTGGGATCAATTTGGTCATAACTCCTCCAACGGTTTCAATACCAAGGGTAAGTGGAGCCACGTCTATAAGAAGGACATCTACAAGTGAGAACATCAGTAGCATTAGCATTAGCATTACTTTATTCAATTAGTGAAAATATGAATCGAAATAGATAAGAAAATAAATTACGTTTAGTGTCATTGCCGCCCTCTCCGCTTAAAATGGCTCCTTGAACTGCAGCACCATACGCAACAGCCTCATCAGGGTTCACACCCTTGTTTGGTTCCTTTCCGTCAAAGTAATCCCTGAGAAGTTGTTGAACCTTTGGAATCCTGGTACTTCCACCAACAAGAACAATTTCATCGATTTGGCTCTTCTTTAAGTTTGCATCCTCCATGGCCTTCTTCACAGGTCCCATGGTCTTTTTGAACAAGTCACTGTTCAGCTCCTCAAAGCGAGCACGAGTCAATGGCTCTGAGAAATCCACACCATCAAAGAGTGACTCGATCTCAACACGAACTTGATGCTGGTTACTCAAGGCTCTCTTGGCAACCTCAGCTTCCTTCTTAGCTTTCCAAGAGCTCGGTTGTCCTTGCTGATGTCTTTCCATACTTCTTCTTGATCAATTTGATGAAGTATTCCATGATCCTTTGGTCAAAGTCTTCACCTCCAAGATGGGTGTCTCCATTTGTGGCAAGAACCTCAAAACACCATTATCGATTGTCAAGATACTGACATCAAATGTTCCACCACCAAGATCAAAAACAAGGATGTTCTTTTCACCGTCTGTCTTGTCTAAGCCATACGCGATAGCAGCAGCCGTTGGTTCATTAATGATTCTGACAACATTCAAACCAGCGATCACACCAGCGTCCTTTGTAGCCTGTCTTTGGGCATCATTAAAGTATGCTGCATAAAGAATCGTAAAACAAACAATCAACAAACATGGCTTAATGGTGCAATACTAAATACTCTTCAGATATATGTAATTAACTTACCAGGAACTGTGACAACAGCATCATTAATTTTTGTCCAAGATATGCTTGACTGTCTCTTTCATTTTGCTTAAAGTCATAGCGCTAATCTCTTCAGGACTGAAGACCTTATTTTCACCATCTTTTGGACTTGGATATATGGCTTCCGTCTCTGTTCACAATCTTATCGGAACAAGTTTTGAATCCTTTGGACTTCTTTATCCTCAAACCTGTCATACAATGATAAAACATTTAAGAATGTAAAACAGCACAAATCTAGTATCTACACACAAACATATTGAAAGGTTCATACTTTAGTCCAATAAACCTCTTAACATCAAAGATTGTCCTTCGGCATTTACAGCCGCCTGATTCTTTGCACCGTCACCAATCAGCCTCTCGGAGTCTGTGAAAGCCACCCATGATGGAGTGATACGGTTTCCTTGGTCGTTTGCTATAATTTGAACATGACCATCCTTGTAAACACCAACACAAGAATAGGTAGTCCCAAGATCAATCCCAATAACAGTACCCAACTTCTTCTCTTCTTCTTTTGCAATTATTGAAATTGCAGATAGGCAACCTGTAACACATTACGGATTAGTACTAAAATAATCCTCTTTATAAATTTTCACCACAAGTCAATCACGAAACAAAAACTAATTAGCGCTATGGCGAAAGTTAGCATGTCAGCATATCTACACTAATATGACTAAACTAAATGAGACAATTTTATCAGTATCAATTGCTAATCTCCGTGATCAATATATAACGACCAGTCCGTTAAAATAACTTTCATAACAGCTATTTTTATTGAGGGGTTGATAAATTTGGTTTAAAAGGATGTCAGTATATCTATCATGTGATTGTGCCGAAAATTGATCACTCAGAATTCCAACTTATCAATGTATAAGTATGCAACGAATCAACCGAATATAAAATTACAGATCAAAATTCAAACATTAATTTAACACTAATCTCCATATCAAAATTCAACTGCCACTTGCGCATTAAACAACAGTGTTAATCCAAATTATCCATAAATCCATAATGAACTTTAGCTCTCAATTTAACTAGCTATCTCAACGATTTCTTTCTTAGCACGTAACAGACTTTTTAGTGTTGATCTCAAACAAGACGTAACAAGATTGATCAAAATCTAACTCTCAATTGCACGCTGAACTAAAACACAGGTTACCAGCCTTAGAATCTAATCTTCTTATCAAAATTTATCAGTCAATTATATAACTTTTTTCGTAACGATTAATGGTTTTTTTTACGTGTAACAGTTAACACATAATCAACGTAAACAAATTCTGGTTTTAAATATATCAAATTCAACTTATACTAAAGCAACAAACTTACACAAAACAAAAACATGCAGCTATATTATTTTCATTCTTACGTACAAAAATATATTCAAAACAAAAACATATAACATAATCAAATCGAAGTTGTTATAAAAAACTATACCGATAAAAATGATCGCTAATAACACAATGCCGGAACGTCTCATCATGATTTACTGCGATGCAACTTCGTTTATTTTTTATGATCACCAGTAAATTGCAAGGGTTTTGAAGTTTGTAGGTATATTTTTGTACGATTATGGTTTATGAAATTGTGCATGGGATATACGTGTTTATATAGGCGCATGCATTTTTTTAGGGGTCTTTCGTGAATGAACTCGATATTGTGTCATTTGTATGACGTGGACCAATGAGATTTGAAGGATGAGAATGTCCGCCAATAAGGATGAATGTTGTGGTTTGTCCTATGTGGCTTAAAGTTATTGGGTTTGCTATGTCATGTAAGTGTTTTGGTTAAATTGTGAACATGGTCCCTCGGGTATTGGTTAAATTTTTTGCAACATAAGTAAATTGTGAACATGATCACGTGCTTTGTTGCGGGATGCGGGGTTTAGATTTAATTAAAGGACCATTAAAATAATTGTAAGTACGCCATGGATTTTTTCTATAATTTTGCAGGGATTATTTTTGAAATATAAGTAAATTGGAGGGACATTTTTGTAATAGTTTACATAAACATCTCTAGATTTTATACGGGTCGGGACTGTTTTCACAGTCAAATGTTAATGTTAGGGACCTTTTATGCAATTTTTAGAGACTTTTTGCGAAGCAAATAAAACACAGGGACCATCTTTGCCAAAAACCAACCAGCATGGACATTTTTTGCTATTTTTAAAATTTTGGAGGAACTATTTTTGCATTTTTAGTAGGGATGGCAATTGATTCGTGCGCGTGTTGGCCTATTCGGGTTCATATAACCTCTACTCAAACTCGACCCATTTATTAATATCGTGTCAAGAAACTCAACCCTAACTCATACCTGCATAACATGTGTAACCAGTTTATGATCCGTTTAACATGTTTAATTAAATAGGTCAAGCAGTGAATAAGGTTGGTGGTTTGTTGATTTAACTATTTTAAATGCAAAAATGATATAAGGATCTAAAATATGATAAAAATAACATACAAATAACTATACGACAATTTTCTGAGTTATAAGCGTCAATTTCAATAAGGTCTGAGGTATAATCGTAATTCATTTATATTAAGTAAATGACAAGATACATTTAATACATATCTAACATAAAAACCATGTTACAAATTTTATTTTTAGAGTCTTATATACTTAAACGGGTTCACGGGTTGACCTGTTTAATATTTACTCAACCCAAACACGACCCGTTTATTAAACGGGTTAGACGGGTTGACCTGTTTTTTACCCGAACATGTTTATCCTCAACCAAAACATGTTTAACTTCATGTCAGGTTCGTGCCGTTTATCATATCGTATCGAGAATTGCCACCCCTAATCTTTAAGTACCGTTTTTGCAAAGAAACTATAACACGGATACCATGTTTGCCAAAAACCAAACCACATGGCCCATTTTTAGAATTTTTAAAAATTTTGATTCTCTGGTGAACACAAACATGCCAAATAAATTCTAGGGGAAATGATGCCTACATTACAACAATGTATGCAATTGCCTACATTTCTTTTGAAAAAAAATAGAGGAACAAGGGGAAAACAAGTATTAAGGACTTACTGTATGGACTGAACTGCAATTTTTTTTTTACAATTTTACAAAAAAATGTAAGCAATTACCTACATTGTAATGTAGGCATCATTTCCCCTAAATTATAATATTTAAAATTAAACTACCTATGCTTTTGCCAGTTAACTCAGTAAACCTGTTTGTCATAAAATGTAGAAGATAACGTTAGTTATGCTAAAAAAAGTCAAAACGAAATAATTCTAAGCTAGAACCAAAAGGAGAAGAAAGCTAATACCAATTTGCAAAACGTTACTGCATTGTGAAATGCTAAATTTCATGTGTACGAATGTACCTATCATACTATAACATCAAATAGTCTTGACTTTTTAGTGTCAATTTCTCCCGATTATACTCATATTTTATGTCATTTATATGGATTTACGCTTGTTTTCCTTTATATTTCACTTCCAGGTAAATTATGAGCATCGGAGCTTATAGAAGCTGATTTGGAGATTTTCCTAACGGTTTTTTTATAGTATGCTACTTATGAAGAAGCTACGGCGTAACTCATGCTCTCACATTACGCCGTAGCTAGTGTTTTATCTCGGTCTGCCTACTCAACTGCAGTTACCGCATAACTATTAACTAAGGTTACGCTGTAATCATCTAGTTCATGAAGCATTTCGCGCCTCCATCAACTACGCCGTAATTCCTCACAAGCATTACGATGTAACTACATTTAGTTAAGAGGTTACGGCGTAACCCACATCTACTATACGGCGGAGCTGCTAACTACGGCGTAACCTTTCCCTATTGTTACGTCGTAGTCTACTTAACGAGAGTTTTGTTTTGAAGATAATTAAGCTACGGCGTAACTCTCAACTCAAGTTACGCCGTAACTATGATCGTGCCTATAAATACAAGCCCTAAATTCTTCATTTCACATCATTCACTCACAACTCAAAGGCAGAGAACGTGAAGAGGGTTCCAAAGGCAGATCATACGGAGCATACGGAGCCATCTCCAAGAGAGGAATCACACCATATCGATAAGCATTAGAGATCATTTTTATCTTTTACTTTAATTCATGTATTTCATTATGTTAAACATTAAATTCATTGTATCTTTTAATATGATCGGCTAAGCACCTTTGGTGCTAGCCTAGTTATGATTCCTTGAATGTATTGTTTATGTTTTCATGCTTCCATATAATTGCTCTAGTGTATGCATCCATAGTTCGATGGTAGTTACCCTAGCTTCGGTAGTTTTGAAATGCGTTCGTATCTAGTTGCTTAGGAGAATTGACCAACTGACCCTAAGTAAGTAAATAAAGTGGGAAAGGTAAGAATTGACCAACTGACGACCCTTCCTCTCTTGTGCGAACTGACCAAATGATCACCGTTCGTATGGACGAACTTAAGAAGTTAGGGATGAGTGTCTAAGATGCTAGCGCCTGGGCACTCATTATTTCGAATATTTCATGCAGGGTACTTAATGACTTGGCTTAGGTGACTTAAGACCCTCGACTCCCCAAAGGGTTGGCCTTTGACATCGAGTAGGAGCCTTTGTTGATAGGTTAGGACGAATTAGCCAAATGTTGTCCTAGTGACTTAAACCCCCACTTGAATCAATTGGAAGTAATTTAGAAAACATAGACATTACATGAAAGGATGATTAATAAGGTTAGCACACTTTCTCTCCATTGAACGCAACCTCTATTTACTTTGCGCATTTATTTCATTTCTTAGTTTAATTAATCATTTCAACCTCAAACTAGTTAAAACAAGTGACACTTAGACTTAATAGGATCCTCATCTACATAGCTTTTGGAAGCGACCTCGGCTTTACCACCTTCTATACTACGCACGATCGGGTGCACCGCTTGTTAGTGCATTAGGTGAACCTTAGGTGAGCGAGAACTATAAATATTAAATCATAGTCGGAAATCCTGCATCACATACCAAAATAGGGTTGAGCATCAAAGGTCCAAAACCGACAAAACCGACCGAACCGACAAAAACCGACCGGACCGAACCGACCGAACCGACAAAAACCGACCGGACCGACAAAACCGACCGAACCGACTGGACCGACAAAACCGACCGAACCGACAAAAACCGAGCCTACCCGACAGCCCATCGGTTCGGTTTCGGTTTCATGTTTTACATGTTTTCGGTTTCGGGTCGGTTCGGTTCGATTCGGTCCGGCCCAAACCCGACAAAAACATACATAAATACACCTAAACCGAACCGAACCGACGGCCCGACACGAAACCGAACCGACCCGACGGCCCGTCCGTTCGGTTTTGGTTTAGGTTTTTCATGAATTTCGGTTTTCGGTTTTGTCGGTTCGGTTCGGTTTTGGACCGACGCTCAGCCCTATACCAAAATATGCTGAGAGAATCAATAAGGATTGAGGGTATGGTGAATGGTTTTATTTCGTCACATCAGCTTCAAGTCGTCGTTTAATGTTTTCTTTCGATTTCTCTCGATCTGTGCAACACTTTCTCTCTCATCCCCTACCTTTTTCTCAATTTTTATTAATTAAAACTAACCCTAAAACACACTTACCCACACACAATACATACACATATAAAAATAAAAAATTATTTCTTTTTCTTGGCAATTGTGTTTTTTGTTGCAGGACTACATTGCCGCTCACGATAATTTTTTCCATTTTCACGCTTATTCTCACAAGAAGTGAATTCGGTTCCCGCTAGGTAAAGCAAGCTTCTCGCATGCACACCCTATACACTAATGATAAATGAGACTAAGAATGAGCTAACATAGTGCTATTATTTATCTTAGTCATTTAAGTTTCATTTTTTGTTTGAATCACTTTAACTATATGAGCGAGAGGTAACTATTCGAGAACATGTATAGGAAAAGGTGGATTTAATTCATGGTTATATTATAGGCGGCTCCAAGTGTCGCTTAAGTCTCTGTTGGAGGATTCAGTGAGTTGATCACTTCCTAGAACTCTTTTGAGATTATATCACATTCCGTAATGACGTATATTGTGATATAATCATAAGATCATTTATAAATGACTATAATGTCATTGAAGTATAAGGCAAATGTGTACATCATACTAAGGAATGAAGCTTATACATTTTCCATAGATGAAATATGTCAACGGGATGAAACTCAGGGAGAAGAAAACTTAAAACTGGAATTATGAGAAATAACGATAACCATATTTTGAGATGCATCAACTTAAGTTATATGCATCTCTATTCATTTATATGCATCTCAATTAGTTTCAAAAATAATTTTGAAGTGAAAACGAATACACGTCTAATTTTTAGCTAAAAAATATTTTATGATGCAACTAAAAGATTAGAGATGCATTAATTCAAGTCAATGCATCTCTAATGCGTTGTTATAATTATTTCTCATCATTCTAATTTTAATCTTCTCATTTGATCATAAACATTATGTCAACCATAGCAAAATAACATATAACCCCAAAAGAACAACCAAAATCAAACGTTGCTCTCCAATAACTTGATGAGTCTTTGAAAACATAGACACATTTTAAATACTACTAAAACCCCATGTAACACCCCAATTTTCACGATAATGGCTTTACATATATTAAAAAGCTTCCCAGTTAACTCATGTTATATTATTAAAGTTCCAAATTAGTCATAAGGAACTTTTATGAAAAGAGTTTATTAAAGAAAAAGGACTATATTTGTAATAGTTTGACTAACAGGGACTAACTTCACCAAACTGTAAAAGTTGAATAATAACATCTTTATATCTTTCCTATGACTTAAGATATCTTAAAAATTACTCCATTTCCATCTTTGTCTCACGTCACACATACATGGAAGAACAAGAAAACTAGGGCTTGTATTTATCAAAGTTTAATCTTGTATCATACCTACAGGTTAATTTTGAGGTATGAATGATTATTTAATCCCTAAATTCATGTTAAGTTGTACCCAATATGGGATTATGCTTATACTCTTGTTATGACAGCATAAGAGGGGTTTTAAAGAAATTTGAAGTATTATGACAAGTTGTGATGGCCAGAAATCACAGAATTCAAATTAATCATGCTTAAATGTTATGTCAAGTCACGAGTACCCTATAACGAAGTTATAACACCATTTTTTGGTGTTAGATTTTGAGAAGTAAAAATCATGTTCATTGTTGCCCGTGAAATCAAACGCCCTTTATGTTCTAGCTAGTTCCAAACACTAGCTTGAGTAAGCTAATGTTCTAAGTAAGCTTTGATGTTAATGATGTGTTCTTTGGTGATAAAAGTTATTTGGGAACCTTTTCGAGAGCTAATGAAACCATAATTGACACTTATGTTCTGGAAATGGAGTTAAACGTCCTATATGGATGACTTGTACACTATTATAGCTTTATGTTCCAAAATGGAACTTAAACATCCTACATGGATGACTAGTGCCTATATATAGCCTTGTGATTTGAAAGAGGACTTAGACGTCCTAAGTGGGCGACTAGTGCGATTATATAGCTTACTATGTTCCGAAATGGGACGAGATATCCTATATGGATAAATAACACATATGTTAGTGTTATGTCCGAAAATGGGACTAGATGTCCTAAGTGGACGATAGAACACGTATAGTGTTAGTGTTTCTAATACGAAACCTTGACGTCCGATGTGGATGACTAGATTATACATGACACATATGCTAATCGTGTGCAATACATCAAGTGCTTAGACCTCTTGATGAGTAGATTTTTAAAGATATGATCCTGTGTGGAAATTCAAGTGCTAAACTAGCATTATAGTTCATATTACGGATAAACCAAGTGAAGCAACTATTATGTGTTATTATCATGTTATGATTTCATCTTATGTACATTATCTAACTAAACAAATTTGCTTACGTTGCTTCGTTTGTGTTTTTGATATAGTTGAGTCAAGTGATGCCAATTTTAAGGGCAAGGACTTAGCGGGTTAGCAATTGGTAGTGCTTGAATGGTAGAATAACTCTCTAACCATTCTTTGATACTACTTAACGCCCTAGAATCTTATGGTGTCATTTTATGTCGAAACACATAATTGGAACGTTGAAAACTAAAACTTATAAGTGTATGTTTTGTATAAAGGGGTGTTTGGCATTATGCTACTTTTACCCATTTTGACCTGTTTTGAATTTCTATGGGTCCAAATATGTTTTACATATTAAGTTCAGTTTGTTGGTTATAAAAACGCTTTGGTACTAAGTTTGTTCAGTTTTAAGTCTTTGAAAATTAGTTTCTGCAAAATTGTGCAGACTATCATGCACCTGTCAATACGACGTATCACAAAAAGAGGGATACGACGTACTAGTTGATACTAAGTGGGGATACTATTGGGTCAGTGAATTCCTAAACTCCCTTAAACTAGGATTTGAAGATAAAATAACTTAAGTGTTTAATAGCCTTAAACATAAGCAAGTCAATGAATGAATAGTTGTTCATTGAGTCATCTTTAAAAAGCTCAGGACGAGCATAAGAAGAAAGGTTCTCTATTAAGTGAGGCAGGACTAAGTAAATGCTACCTGAGCCAAAGAAGAAGATGATGGGTTCATTAAGTGATGCCAATATCTCACTGAACTCCAAGTCTCCTCAACAACTATGAAAACTGAAGACATAAAGACTAAAGAGACTGAAGGCTAAGACTAAAGTGAAGGCGGGACAAGGCGAGATGGAGTCCTTATCAAGCAAATGTCAAACTTTCCCTGAAAGGCAAAAGAGAAGATCAGTGTCATCACCGCTACTCAGAAAGCACCGTTGTCCCATTCCTAAAGTAGACATTGTAACAGAGACAAAATACACAAGTATTTTGTCCAAAATAGTTTCAGTCATCTTTGTCTTTTTCAATAACGGTTGTAAGCCATTGTGTATAGATAGGATCATAAGTAGGAGTAGAAAGGTTGACAACTTTGTGCACTTAATGCGTTGACATTCACAAACACCTTTCTCTCCTCCAAATATAACTAAGTCACTGAGATTATCTTAGTTGGTTAGCATAGTTGTACTTAAGCTTAGCTTACGTTTAGAAAGGAGAATTACTATACTTGTCATTCAATCCCAAGTGTTGTTCCGCAAACACTTGGGTATAATTCTTTGTTAATTGCAAATAGAATTAAACGTTAAAAATATTGTCTTTTACTTTACATTTATATTTTAACAAGGAATTTCTAATAACATTGCCAAGCCATGAAGCTTGAATAGATTAACTTTGTAGTTAATTCTAACCAAGTTAACGGGAACAACAAGTGGTATCAGAGCCTCTGGTTTATAAAACTTTTTAATTACAGAGTCTTTTAAGTTTTTAAAATCAAGATCCTACCATGGCTGATAGTGATGTGCCCCAAGTAGTTGAACAAAAAGCGAGGAAGCTATTTAGCTGTTGCTCCCCGACTGGAAGTTGGAAAATTCAATAAGTGGAAAAAGCGCATACTTTGCTACTTAACCAGAATGGAAGCATACTACATCAAGTGTATTAATGATGGTCCATTTGTCCCTACAACTGCTGAAGGTTTATCTAAGCATGAAGCTCAATAGACTCCTGATGAGAGAGCGGTGGTCAATCAGGACCAACACCTCAAAAGCATCATTATATCATGTATCCCTAACGATATAATGGAATAAGTCATTAACTGTAAAACATCAAAACAATTTTGACTGACTTGGTTCATAGCTATGAGGGTCCCTCAGATACCAAGGAAAACATGATAATGGACCTGAAACTTGAGTATAACACTTTCATAGCCAAAGATTCTGAAAGTATCTCAGAAACCTATACCCGTTATAAGACATTGCTCAATGAGATGTCTACTGATGGTGTCACCATATCTAAGCATGAGATGAATGTTGGCTTTGTCAATAGTTTTCCTGAGAAGTGGTTAAGTTTCTCTTGTGGTCTCAAAAATGCTAATCACATTAAAAATCTTGAGCTTCCTGAAATCTATGAGAAGTTTGTCTATGAAGACAACTTAATCTCTAGGAGATACCTTGAGTCAAAAAAAGGCTCAAGAAACCAAAAAGGCCCTGACCATTGCACCCATATCAACTGTATTCTTCTCTAATGGTGTTGTGCAAGATTTTCAAGAAAACTCTGATGATGAGGCTGATGAACGAACCAATGAAGAATACTTAAATGACTTGCAAACTGAATTTCAAGAGATGGAACTGCTTGTAAACTCAAAACGTTTTATCAAAAGAAACAAGTCAAATTTTTCTGGTTCCAAAGCAAGTGATAACACTGAAGGTTTTAAATGTGGTAAAAAGGGTCACTTTGCAAAAGAATATTAGGTCAGTGAATTCCCAAACTCCCTTAAACTAGGATTTGAATATAAAAGAACCTAAGTGTTTAATAACCTTAAACATACGCAAGTCACTGAATGAACAGTTTTTTAGTGAGTCATATTTAAAAAGCTCAGGGTGAGTCTAAGAAGAAAGGTTCTCCATTCAGTGAGGTGGGACTCAGTAAATGCTACCTGAGCCAAAGAAGAAGATGATGGGTTCAGTGAGTGATGACAATATCTCACTGAACTCCAAGTCTCCTCGACTATGAAGATCAAGAAATAAAGACTAAAGAGATCAAGTCTAAGACTAAAGTGAAAGCGGGCAAGGCGGGATAAGTTTGAAGCGACTAAGGGAGTCCTTATCAAGAAAAGGTCAAACTTTTCACGAAGGCTAAAGACAAGATCGGTGTCATCACTTGCTACTCGAAATCACCGTTGTCCTATTCCTAAAGTAGACATTATAATGAGACAAAATACACAAGTATTTTGTCCAAACTAACAGTTCATCTTTGTCTTTTTAATAATCATAGCCTTGATAATAATTAATAAGTGATAGTTATTCACGTTTAGGAACTTTGTAATGTATGTTAGATATAGTACTAGAATAGTCAACGGGCTCGTGGATTGGGCTAAGCTAAATGGATATAAGTTATGTTAAGCTAGCCTTGTATCTCTTGTAATCCAATCCTACCCAACCCAATCCATACGAGGCCCATGGAAAGCCCATTAGGGTGTTTAGTACTTGTAGTATAAATACCCCTCAAATGTGTCATTTGAGGGGTGTGCTTGATTGTGTGTGTGTGTGTTTTTCCTTTGATATACAAGTTTCCTTTCATCTTGTTTCTCTCTACACATATACGCCTAACATATATCAAGTCACCATCTTTCTCTTAATCTCTCTTCTTTTTATTTACGCATAAAGCTTTGTGTTTGTTTCGTGTATACTTGTGTGGTAAGCTTTGGTATAACGTGATAAGGTTGAGATATTTAAGGTCCTACAATTGGTATCAATCGCCTAACAATGGTTTAGGAGTGTTTGTGTTACGTTTTTGTTAAAGCTTTACACATAAAGTTGCGTTTTTTACTATAAACGTGGGCTTTTTTGCATAAAGTTTTGATTTTTACGTGGTTTTAAGCTTAAAGTTATAGTTTTTATTGATCATTAAGTGTTGTGGAAGAAGTTTGTGCAAAAGAAATCATTTGGAAACGTGTTTTTGGGTGAAAAAATCATGTTTTACACATTTCTGGGCAGTTTACGCGTAAGCAACCTTTTGGTCAAAACCCTCTTTTCACGCGTAAGCAAAAGTCAAAACCCTAGTTCTACGCGTAAGGGTCTACGCGTAAGAATTGAAGTTTACGCTTAAGCATTTTGTGACGTTTCTTCATGCAACAACGGTTACTCAGTGCTTCCCTCACTTGGATAAGTTTGTGGAACACTTTGACTTGTGGATATCTTTTACACTTGGACGAGTGTAAAGGATTTTGGTTTTAAACCTAAACTTACGCATAAGCCTAAAAACTTACGAGTAAGCACTTCTACGCATAAGTTAACTCTTACGCGTAAGGTACTCTACTTCTAAGCATTTAAGTTTACGCATAAGCTTACGCTTAAGCCTAAAGGTTAGGCGTAAGATACTGTTTACGCATAAGCAAATCCTACGCATCAGCAGTCTACGAATAAGCTTCCTTCTACGCCTAAGGAATCCTACGCATAAGCACTGCATCCTACGCCTAAGAACAAGGTTTACGAGTAAGATCTTAAGCAAAACTTCAAACGGCCATAACTTTTGAACCGTAACTCCGTTTTCAGCGTTCTACCCATCAAAACGACCGTGAGAACGAGGAGATTGGCACGCCGAATGAACTACCTTCGAGTCCTAAAAACTCTCCTAATAGAAGTTATTGAGGTTTTTAAGTTTTTAGACCAAATTTTCACAACAACAACCGAGCTTAATCTTCATCAAACTCAACTCCTTTATCGTTGAATCGATCCTACATCAACTTTATCAGCAAATACCTTCATCAATGGCTACTCAACAAGACATTCATGCAAATGGTGCGAAAACCGTCCTCTATCTTTGGAAAAAGGTGGATATCTTCAATGGACAAGTCGTATGCTTCGCTACATCAAGACCAAACCTAATTGAAAACTCATGATTCAATCCATTATGAATGGACCCTTCAAGCCTCGACCGGTCCAAAACCACGAAATCGATGCAACACCTCCCGTCCCACCATCTTTTCGTGTTCAAATGAATCGAGAATACACGGACGAGGATAACAAACAGTTGAAGCAGATGACATGGCAATACTTATTGTCCAACGGGTTTACCGAGAGACATCTTTGGTCTTTGTGGACGGTGTGAAATCGCTTACGCTATGTGGGAACGTGTTAGGCGGCTTTGTTATGGAACCGAAATTGGTCAACAAGACACGGAGAACAAGTTGTTAGCGAATGGGAGAGGTTTACATCAACTCGGGAGAATCCATTGAATCCTACTATGGAAGGTTTGCACTTTAATGAATGAGCTTATCGAAACAAGTTGGCACCGGAACTATCGTGAGTAACATCAAATTTCTCAACAATCTTCCGAAGAATGGGAAGATATGTCACTATTGTCAACCAAACAAAGGACTTACATCGGTGAACTTTGATCAACTCAACGATTTTACGAAACAAAACCAAGTCAAGTCAATGAAGTTAGGAAAGAAAGGCGGCAAAGAATCATGATCCCTTGGCACTAATTGCAAAGACTCAAACTCCGGTGACTACACAAGAACAAGCTTCATCATCTTCCACTAACAACAACTTGCAGCAATACATTCCACAACCACAAGTTGTTATCCCTCAACAACAATTAGTTATTCCTAATGCCTCTTATCATTTAGTTATTCCTAACTACACAAGTGTAGTCTTACTAGCGATCTCGGAATGCATCACAAAACAAGTTCTAGAATCTAATATACTACCGGTTCACACTCTAAGCATTAAAAATGAATGCTTTTAATTCCTACTAATCTAAGGCGATCCTCACATTTTGGGTGGAATTTAGGTGGTAAAGGGTTTTTATGCTAGTCATGCAACTTCCTATCCGTGAGGCGCTTTTGTTAAAGTAATGGCCCACTCCTATATGTCATGAAAAATTTTAAATTTGGTGCCAAAATTACCCTAACCGACATTTTCTCATGGTTTATTACAAAATACAATTGACAAAGCAAATAATCAAGGATAAGCATAGTTTCAAAGTTCTCGTTTTATTTTCCTCCCTACACTTAAAGCGAACATTGTCCCCAATGTTCCCAAAGTATCAAAGTTATGATAATGGAAGGTAATTAAAAGCGAAGAAACTAGTACTCCACGATTAGCTCGGTAGGATCCGTGTAAAATAGTGGTTAAATCCTTTCCAAGAAGAATGTGTGCGTGAAAAGCTCCTACCAATCTTTTGTTTCTTCTTCTTGATAAATAAAACCCGCACATTCGAAGAAAACAAAGCGAAACCTTCGTAAAATTGGCGGTAATAATATATATAAGACTCTACTAAACTAAGATATAATGCTTGTGGAATGGATGTTTCTGAATTTACGGAAAATTAAGACACGGAAAATTCCAAAATTTTATAAGTAGCTCGAAGCGAGAAAAAAAAAAACTGCTGTTTTACTCCTTCACGATGCCGTCGGTTGCAATCCTAACGCCGTCGAGTTATCGACAAAAAGCGGTCTGCGATTTTACGAAAAAATTCGGAAAATTTACATCTTTAGAATCTGGAAAAATTTCTGCAAAACATCCATTATGACTCGATACAAGCATTTGACTCGAACAAACACATATATATATATCTTTTAATGAATTGCTATTCTCATGTTTACGTTTCTTTTGAAAACTTGTGTAATCCTCCCTACACTTATCCTTTATGTAAAATACCTTTATATGATATTAAGAAGAGGTTAAAAACAAAATAAAGCATTTTTACAAATTTAAACATGAGAATAAACAATTAATAAAAGATATACGACACTAACAAGCAAACAATTAAGCATGGGTTGCCTCCCACGAAGCGCTTTTATTTATTTAAGAGTCTTGTAGCTAGACTCGTAGTCGTGCTCCTACGTTTTCCTAATCTTAGAGGCCCATTAGATCTCCTTAACCCTTCTCTCACCACGAATATATTCAGGGCCTAGTTCAAGACAAGCAGTGTAGTAAACTTTGTTCTTCCAGTCTACTTCGAATGCTTGGAATGTTATCCACATCTAAATTATCCATGCCTCAAACTTCTTATTTTGTGGGGCATTTTATATTTAACACTCTCGGCTTCATTTGAGAACTCGACTATTCCTTTCTCTCGATCATAAACCATCTTAGACTCCTCTATAAATGGTTTCCCAAGTATCACATCTCCTAAAAACCCATCAATGATGCCCTTAACATTTTCCAAAATCATGAAATCACACCTATATGTGAAGTTACCTACGAAGACATGCAATCCCTTAACCCTCGCCACATAGTTACTTGCTTTCCTAGGGCGAAAGGGGTCCCTCATAGGTTCTAGCATTTTGCTCATGATCCAATTATAATAGAGCCTAGACATTATATTCATGGGTGCCTTATAGTCAATGTAGGTATGATCCCTATATAAGTATCCAATCATACACGGTATCTTGATGTTTTTAGGGTTTCCCTTTCTTATGCGAGGCTCGAAAGGTGGTCTTGGGAAGTTAACCACATTATAGTGATAGGAGGTTTCCTTCCCTTTAGGGTATGAATCGAAATACTCCCTAAGTTCTTCCTCCTCCTTACTACCCTCCATAATTTCTAACACCTTATAATCTCCTCTTCTAGATCATCATCCGAATCACTTGAGGTCGAATCACTATCTAAAGGGTGATTAGATTCCTTAAGGGCTTCCTCAAGTGTATTTTCAATTATCCTATTTAGTTTCCTAAGCTCTCCAATTTCACTAATAATACGGGCTCGAAGTTGGTTGGCAGAGGCTGGGTCAAGTGGTGGGTACTTGTTTGGTGGTAAAGTGTTGTTTGGTGGTTTGTCACCTTCCATGATGAAAAGTGATGGTGTTACGAACAAAGGTCACGAAGAAGGGGGATAGACTACGAGAAAGCTAAAATGAGAAAAATTTACTTGATAGGAATCAAGCAAAGAAACCTAAGCGAGGTGGACTACTAACTAGCTATTCTATTCCCGCAGCCGCGCCAAAACTCGATAACGCTACACGCGTGCTCGGGGTCAAAGGAACTTCCTTTTCTTGAAAGCAAGTTTTATAACACCCTAGGCGGTGAACCTAATCGTTGTAGTGTAGTATTAGGGTAAGCCACGGTATTGATATCGTTCTCTGGGGAATAGAAATGCTAGTGAGAAGTTACTACGCTAAGGTTGGGGTTGAGGAAGATTATTTTTATCTTTTTATGTTTTTAGGAAATGGAAAGGTACGAATCTCGGGGTTTGAGTTTAGGGGTTTTGGTATTTCTACCGATTACTTCTACTTATCTAATTATCTAAACTAATGGGTAGTCTATGTCTAATTATTGTATGTTCGTATGATAGTTTAAAGATGTGTTTACTTAGGTTTTATTACTCCTTAATTATCTCCTATTGGTGGTTGAATTGTCACGTCCTTATTCTTAATCGCGTTGTGTGTCTAAAGTCGTAGGGTATGCGTTTATCCCTAACTCTTTGAACTTACCAAAGGGTCTCGTCTACAAAACCCACTAGGATTATAAACTCTAACTCTAAGGCCTCTTTGGATGGTTTAGCCTACAACTGCTCTAAGTGCTATAGCCTAAGGTTCACAAAGATTAATCAAGCATTAATTACACAACGAATGACCTATCGCATTACTAGATCATTAACAATTAAGATAAGAGACAACCAATCAATATTTAATAATTAAGTTTCATATTCCTTAAGCAAACACACAAGTAAATTAGCGGACATGGAGAACATGCAAGCATACACACAAATAATCAAAGACATAATTGAATTAATGAAGTAAAACACTTATCTTGATGTAAGATAGGGTTTGAAACCTAAAATCTTGTACAAGACACCTTGGTTCGGTTTAGGTTTTACTCCAAAAGACTACTCTCTAATTGAAAAATTCGGATTCTATATATAAGATTACATGTGCGGCGGCGTCACCTTATGTTTTGTGACGCCGTCGGGTCGCCGTCATTAGGGTTTCGTCTTGGCCACGTTAGTCTTGCGGCGGCGTCACCTTGTGCTTGTGATGCGGTCCTATTCACCGGACGCCGTGCGGATCAAATCTAGGCCGTCGAGTTGCGACGGCCTACTCTTTTAAAGCGACACCGTCACTTGAAAATAGGAAATTTGGCTTCATCGTGTCACAAAATGCTCCGACGGCGTCGCGTTTAGCGATGACGCCAGTAACCTTGTCATTCAAAGACTTGAGTGTCTCGATTCTTGACTTTGGCCATTTTCTTCAGATATCCGCCTTTTCGTCCAAATAAGTGCCATTACTGACAATTTGCCTTCAAGAGACCTAAAAGTGAAAAGGAACGATATTAAGTAATAACGGATATAAAAGTGATCAAATAAGGGCTTAAACGACCCCTCAAAAAGGTACATTTTAAAACCTTATCAGGACTCGATTCAAGGACTTGCTCCATAAAGTCCCTCATCACGGCATTGATCTTTGGCTTTATGTCCAAATCTTTTACGATCATGTCAATCCCTCCACTCGACAAACCATTGATTATGCCGTCGGTGGAAGGCTGAGTAACCTCAATGTTGAAACATGTTGGGAAGGCTGAGTAAATCCTGAGACCTCTTCAATCCTACAAACGAGACAATCTCTCTCAAGGACTCACAATTTGGGAAGAGCTCGTGTCTCAACACTCCTTGCATAAAAGAAATATTTCCTAAAAATGTGTTCATTGGAAGGGTGCAAGTTTTACCTCCCAATTTCCATAACATAAGGAAACATTCTTTTGGTTTTAAACCAGGTTTATTAGGTCAAGATGGATCCTTAACTAAGAATCTCTTAAAGTTGATAGAAGATGATCCCTTTCTAGGAGAAAGACTTGATTTACCCGTCACACCAATTGAATGAGGTAAGGTTAGTATGATAGGAGCACACTCTTTTAGGCATATAAATTACCCATCACCTTCTCCTCACGTGGCATATTTCCACCCTAAAGGGTGTGTATCGCTACTATCACCCGCACTTAAACTTAAGTGTAGGGAAAACCTCCCCTTTATCCATTAAATAAGGGTAGAGTCAAGCTCGTGACTCGAACAAAAACAAGCGCTTCTTGGGAGACAACCCATGTTTATTTGTTTGAATGTTTGTTTTTAATTTTTATTTGTGTGTTTATATATCTTTTTCATTATTTTTTATTCTCATGTTAGACTTTGTGAAAATGCTTTATTTTGTTTTTAACTTCGTCTTAATTGCATATAAAGGTATTTTACAAAAAAGATAAGTGTAGGGAAGATCACATATGTTTTTAAGAACATGAACATGAGATTAACAATAATTGAAATTGTATATGTATGTGTGTTTGTTAGAGTCAAATGCTTGTATCGAGTCATGATGGATGTTTTGCAGGAATTTTTCTAGGTTTTAAAGAGGTAATTTTTCCAGAAAATGTACCAGACCCTTTCTGTTAGGACAACTTGACGGCTTCGGGATTAACGACGGCATCAGGAAATGTGGAAACAGATTCTCAGTTTCGTTTTCTGTCTAACTTGTGATTTTTGGAAACTTCCGATCCTTAATTTTTCAGAAAAAAAAATGCAAACATCCATTCCACAAGCATTATATCTTATTGCTTTGTTTCTAAGTCTGAAATTACATCTTGTTTTGATTTTTCCTTGTTTGGTTTGATGCTTTGGGTTGTCGTTTTCTTATGAGTGTGCAGGTTATATTGGGCAAGAAGAAGAAACACACATTGGATGAAGCTTATTACTTATGCATTCTTCTTGAAGGAGGATTTAACCACAACTTCATACATATCCTACCAAGCTAATCAGGGGAGTACTAGTTTCTTTTCCTTACTTACCTTCCTTTATTATAACTTTGATACTTTCGGGGAACATTAGGGACAATGTTCAGTTTAAGTGTAGGGAGGGGGAATAAAACGGGAACTTAGAAACTATTCACTCACTTGATTATTTATCTTGTCCTTGGTAATTTGTGTAATAAACTATGAGAAATACTCGTCAGGGCAATTTTAGCACCAAATTTAATTTCTTTTATGACATTTACGAGCTAAACTTTAGTCTTAATAAAGCGTCTCATGGATAGGAATTATATGACTAGCACAAAAACCGTTTACCACTCAAATTTCACCCCAAAAATGTGAGGTTCGCCCCTAGATATTTAGGAATAAAAGCATTCGTCTTTAATGCTTAGAGAGTGTACTGGTAGTATAATAGATTCTAGAACTTGTTTTGTGATGCATTCCGAGATCGCTAGTGAAACTACACTTGTGTAGTTAGGAATAACTAAGTGAAAAGAGGCATTAGGATAACCTTTGTTTGAAACATATATTATAATTACATCTTCCACATCGGTTGAGTAATTACCCCACACCCTGCGATATACTCATCTTTAGTACACGATACCCTAGTTAACCCCTTAGAGCCTATCCTTTTCGCGGTTCTCTTGATGTTTCGGTTTCCGAATATCAATGAAAACATTGTTTACAATCCACCCCAAATGTACACCCAAATCGCCTTAGCCTACCTTGTATGCACTCATCTTTAATGCATTATTGTTATCATTACTAAACCCTTAGTTCAAATATCTAGTTACTTTCATGGTTGCTAAGTCGAGTCATATCTTTTGTACACAGTTTTGGGACGATTGGGACTCATGGGTAAAAAGTAATGTTTTATGGAGTAACGGGAAAGAACGATAAATTCAAATTCCCTTTGTCTACGTAATTAAATACTCCAAGTGTTTTGATCTTTTCAAATCTGGTCAATTAAGTGTTAGAGAAATTAAAACTCAAGTGTAGGGATGCTCCTATAAATCCCTTATATTTTTATGTTATCGTAGAGGATGGTAGAGTAAGAAAGTATGGAAAAAAAATCGAAAAAAGAGTGTTAAAAAAAATCAAAAAATAAAGAAAAACATACGGGCTACCATCCTACATCTATCTTTATGTTTATGTTTTTTAAATTTATGTTTGTTTTGTTTCAAGTTATCTATAGTTAGTGAGTCGAGTCTTGGCTTAACAACGCCACGCTTTTCATGCTTGTAACATAAGATTTTTGACTTGCCACCACTAAATATCCCCTATCCAACAAGACCCTTTGTTTCCCTACCCTAAGCCTAACGTTAAAACCCTTGTAAAGACCTCTTAGATAGTTGTTCCTAGGTGCTTACGCCAAATTGGTGGAGGTTTGATCTAGTCTCAAGCTTATGGTAATCTATGTACTATGCCAGGTAATGAGTGTTTATCTTCCATTTCTATTCGTATTATATTTCATATAAACCCGAGAGATGAGAGAATCCAAACACCACTTGTGAGGTGCTAGTATATAATTTATGTGCTTGTTATAACTATTGCGGTGCTTTTACTTGTTGTAAACTATTTAAACTAATGTTTTATGCCCCCTAACTTATAAATTGATTGGTCAAAAGCACATTTGCTTGAGGACAAGCAAATACAAAGTGTAGGGACATTTGATAAGGATTTAAAATGTACGCTTTTAGGGGGTCATTTAAGTCCTATTTCGACACATTTTATATCCGTTACTGCTTAATTTCGTTCCTTTTTACTTTTTAGGTCTTTTGGAAGCAAAATACTGGAATGAAGCATATTTTGACGAAAAGGAGCAAATACATGAACAAAATGGCAAAGTCAAGATCAAAACCACTCAAACTCGATCAACGATTACGACGTCTCCAACAAAAGCGGCGCCCGTCCTCTATGAAGACTTGATCAAAACATGCACGCGACGGCTCGGTGGAAATTCGGTCACATAACCGACGTGGCGTCACACTTTAATTATGGGCGTCACTACGGTTTCCACCTCGGACGGCCCGGATCTAGAATCAAGACGACGTCCCAACTGAAGACCGACGGTGTCACAACTCTAAGGTGATGTCGTCCCATCGATGACTTGGCCCAGACGAAACCCTAATGACGGCGAACTGACGGCGTCCCATGCAAAAGGTGACGCCGTCGCGATTGTAAATGTATATATAGAATTCGATTTTTCTTTATTTTGGTAGGTAGACTTTTGGAGAAAAAACCCTAAATCATTTGTAATCCGAATTGGGCAGTATCTTATGGTCTCATACCCTATTTTACACATCGAGATAAGTTTATTTATCCAAATTATCATTATGTCTATCTCATATTCGATTGATTGTGTATGCTTGCTTGTCTATCATGTCTAGCTAAATTTCTTGTGTGTTTGCTTAGATCTATGAAACCTAGTTATTGATTATTGTTAGGTTGTTTCTTATCTTAATTGAAATTGGCTTAGGAGTGCAACTAGGCATCTTTGTTGTATTTAATGCTTGAGTATGCTTTATGATGATATGGTCTACGGATGAAATAGCTTAGGCTTGCCGATTCCGTAGGTCATATACGAGAGATAACCTCAAATAATTAGGGACCACGCATATCCTACGACCTTTAGTAATACAACGCGTTAAGATAAAGGAAGTGACAACTCAACCGACCAATAAAAGATAACTAGGAAGTAATAGCATCTAGGTGAACACATCTTTAATCATCATACGAGCACACTTCAATTAGACATAAGCTACCCGTAGTAATTAAATAATTATACAATTAGTTAAAGTATAGTAATCGGTAGACGTACCACCCCCAAACCAATTGCCCCGAGATTTTACCTTAGCTTTCTAAAACCATATAAAGATAAAAAAAAAAAAAATCATCCTCAACCCCACCTTCTCATCATATATTTCTTACTATCATTCCTATTCCCCTAGAGAACGATATAAATCCCCAAGGCTTACCCCATACTAAACTACAATGATTAGGTTCACTCCCTAGGAGGTTGAAAAACTTGCTCGAAGAAAAGGAAGTTTCCTTTGACCCCGAATGCGCCTTCCGCGCGCATTATCTTCCTCTTCATCCTTCAATACTCATCTATCCTCTATGGACATGACACTCACTCTCACACCTATCACTCCACTGGACTATGTTATGCCAACTCCATCACCCACATACTCACCATCTCCTCCATCTCTTATCATGGGACACCCTATCCAACTTCACCCAGTTGATAGTCATAGTGCTAATTGCCTATGTTGCTTACACAACCGAAACCTCATCTGCTCTCTTAGGGATGAACTTCACTTCATGTTCTCCTATGTGGAGCATCTCTTGACACCACCACAAGGGCCCATCATACCACATCCTCCACCAACCAATAGTCCAACCAACTAAACATGTTTATGTTTAGTTTTCAAGCATAAATGTATAGGATCCCTTTTGAATTTGAATCAAATCTTAGGGCCTCTCAAGTCACTAGAGATTTATATGTGCTTCATGTAGCTTTTATTTTCTTGTCTTTATGTTATATTCATACATTATGTGTGATCACTTATTTTATCTATGAATGCATGTTTCTTGTTTTATGGTTGAATTTTCTTTTTCAATTTTAAGGCTACTTAGCCTCTTTGTTTGTGGTTAGATATTTGTCTTAGTTGCTACATGTTAGACATTGTATTTTTGTCATCTAACTTTGTTTTGTAGCAAGAACCATTGCTCGATTCCTTGGTGCCCTCCAAGCGATGGGAGTATACATCAAGGGGGAGTCTTAGTGTCGTTTCGACAATCTTTTTGCTTCGACAAAAAGGGGAGAAGTGGGATGTAAACTCAAATTAAAAACTTGTTAAAATTATTTTTCACCTAAAATGAGTTTATGTTGTCATCATCAAATAGGGGGAGATTGTTGATGCAAATAATGTCTAAAAATGCTATTTCTATATTTCGATATCTCTACGTTTTGATGATAACAAAATGTAAAAACACGTTACGTCAAAATTAACATAAACAAGTTTTTACTCGAAATATCCCATTCCTACATATATCACTCTGGGTATGAACAAACAAATTTACAACTTGACAAATGATCAAAGAAGTGAATTTGTGTTTCAAGCTTCACATTTTTATTATGACAAAACATTTTTTCAAAAATACATTTTACAAATTATTTTTGAATAAGAAAGAAATGTTTTAACTGGAAAAATAAGTTTAAAAATCCCAACAGCTATTTCCTCCCCCAAAAAAACAACTCCAAACTTTCCCAAGTAAACTTTCACCATTAAAACAAAAATTTGAGCTTTTTTGGGACGGTACCACTAAATTTAGTGGTACCATCGGGTATTAATTTAACGGTATCGTGACACTCTAACGGTCGAAATTTTTCTCCCTATAAATACCAGCCGACTTCACAGTTTTTGGGCATCCTTTTTCACACAAAACTTTCTAAGTTTAATTCCCTTAACACACTCACACTCCTTTGATCATTTAGATAGTTTTCTTTTGTTTAAGAGTGATCCTTTCCTCCAATCAAGTGATCACCTTCATTCCTCTCCTAGTGCAAGAGAAGAACACATTGTATCAAGAAGATACTAAGTATTTTAGTTAAAGTAGTGTGCAGTTGTAACACTTGTTACATACTTGTTGTATCTTGATATACATCAAGTAGTCTTGAGTCTTGTTTAGATAACTAGTGTGGATCATTGTGATCTTGTTGAGATATTTGAAATCTCTTGTAGTTTGTGTGTTAGTGTGATGATCAAGTAGATTAATTCTAGATCGTGGTGATCTAGTAGGTTGTGTGATTAACAAGGATCGGGTAGATCTTAAGTGAGATTGGTACTAGCTAGATTAGTACTCGATATTTATCTTAGTGTCAAAAATTGTGATAAGCGACTTTGTACGGTTTTCTCCGCCTCAAGGGAGTTTGTTAACATAGTTCTTAGAACTCTCGAGTTGGGTACTCGGGGAGTGGAGTAGGGCGAAGAAGAGCTTCGCGACCAAACCACTATAAATCTCTTTGTCTCGGTTTAATCTTTTCATCTTTTACTCTTTACATTCGTTACTTATTTGCAATGTTCTGGTTTGATTTCATAAAAGATTGAATCGAAGTTTTTCACAAGTAAACTTTTATAACTAAATTAAATAGCGGTGAAACTATTCAACCCCTTTTAACTTCCTACATGTTCCAAAAAAACTAATCGATTTTGGTTACAAATTTGTATAATAAACTGAATATTTAAGGTACTCACTCCTATATTCGCACTACAACATTAAATAAGCTTTCGCGAAATTTCAAACCTTTCACCGGGACATGTCCTGCAATACCCTTCCCGACGACATGTCCCACAGAAGTCCCCGACAATACCGTCTCGGGATACCTTTCCGGGGACTATCTGACCTTTACCGGGACATGTGGGTACCATGACAAATTGTCACCGGTCAAACATGTCCGACGTGGAACTTTGTTTTACCGTGGGTGTCCCGAGGAAAAGGGTAACTAAAGTTTATTTTAACGGCTTCACGGGGATATCCTCGGGAAATGAAAACTAATATTACATATGACACTTTCATGGGGACATGTCCCGTGAAAGACTTTGACCCATGTTGCGAGAAAATTCTTGCGCAAATGGGTAATTTCAATTTTTCGAATTTTTCCCGAAAAAATCTACAATGTAACAACTTTTTTCAACCTATTTTATGCTACAACAACACAAAATTGCTAAACATAATATCATATATAACCAAATGGTCCAAATTAAGCTACAACAAAATCGTTAACATAAAATTTGTTTCCAAAATCGCCAATGGTCCAAAACTATACATAAGCTACCTATCTAAATGGTCCAAAACTATCGTATAATCCATTTAGCGGGAATCCTAACCATGTTATTCTCTACAAACATATCCTAACATAATCCATATCTTCTACTTCTTCCGATATCTTACGCTTCTTGGGTTTGTCAAAGCTTAACTGCGTATTTTAAATAGTTTAGGGTTTTAGGTAATGAGAACTATCAAGCATCGGTATCAAAAGACCCTTTAAACCATTAGGGTTGAATTGGTCATTTTAACAATTAGGGAAGGAGGGTAGGATGGTGGATTTTGGGACCTAAACCAAGATCTTGGCAGGGTGTTGGGGGTCCACCCCCTTTCATGTGTAATAGCACTTTAACTAGGTTAATGAGATCATGTTGTTTATTTTGCTTGTGATACAAAAGATTTGATCATGTTTGCTTACGACTTTTTGAACAATGTGTCTAGGGTTGAGGGTTGGTGAAAACATGAGAATGGTGTTAGTGTGTCTAGTTAAAGTGCTATTACACCATTTCCCGACAACATTTCATTCTGTTTCTTACAATGATCTTCCAAAAAACTCACCAAATTCGCTCTTATATTATCAAACAACAAAAATGAACTTAGCAGTGGTGACACGTGGCTTCTCTGATGGTTTACGCCGAGGAGGTACACGGTTTCTTGGTCCGATGAATCACGGAAAGTGTCTGACCCATTTCTTATTACGGTTTGTAATGGTTACACGATGATGAGAGTTGAATCTTGAAGGGTAGAAAGGTGGTGCAAAATGGTTTAGCCTTGCTTTGAGAGTTCATAAGCGTGTGTGTGTTTTTGGTGAGAAACTCCATGTGTGTGTGAGAGAGAGGGGGCCGGAGATTATAAGAAGATAGATGAAAGGGTTTGTAATGATAGTGATGGCGGTGAAGTGGAGTTAATGAGGCACCTCACAAACCCTTTCATATCTCGCCACCATTATATCTCTATCATTACACACCATTTCATACCTCTTCTTATCATCTCGACCTCTCTCTCACACAAACTCATGGGTTTCTCACCAAAAACACACACTAAAACACACAATAAAACACTCTCAAACCAAGCTAAACCTTTGCACCACCTTTCTACCCTTCAAGATTCAACCCTCATCATCAAGTAACCATAACAAACCGTGAATAAGAAATGGGTTGTACACTTTCCGTATCTACTAGACCAAGAAACCGTGTACCTCCTCGCCAGAACCATCGGTGAAGCCACGTCACCGTCGCTAAGTTCATTTTTGTTGTTTGATAATATAAGAGAATTTGGTGAGTTTTGGAAGATCATTGTAAGAAAGAATGAAATGTTGTCGAAATGGTGTAATAGCACTTTAACTAGACACACTAACACCATTCTCATGTTTTCACCAACCTCAACCCTAGACACATTGTTCAAAAAGTCTTAAGCAAACATGATCAAATCTTTGTATCCTGGCGGATGAAACAACATGATCTCATTAACCTAGTTAAAGTGCTATTGCACATGAAAGGGGTGGACCCAACACCTGCCAGATCTTGGTTTAGGTCCCAAAATCCACCATCCTACTCTCCTACCCTAATTGTTAAAATGACCAATTCAACCCTAATGGTTTAAAAGGTCTTTTTGATACCCGATGCTTGGATAGTTCTCATTACCTAAAACCCTAAACTATTTAAAATACGCAGGTTAATATCTTACCTTTTGGTCTCGGCTGTGGTCGCGGCTTGGCCTCGGCTTCCATTGATTTCTACAAGCAAAGCACATAGTTATGTAAAAAAATTACAATTGAGGCTTTATCGGTAAACCAAAGATAACCATGAAAAATGAGATATTAAAACTATAGCAAAGTTAATGGAACTCAGACGGTAAACCACACCATTGCATCTCAATATCGGTCCAACAAGACTTTCATCCACGAAACTTTACAATATATCACACATTCTATTTGTACTAATATTAAGACAACCAACCTTTCATCCACGAAACTTTACAATATATCACATTCTATTTGTACTAATATTAAGACAACCAACCCACTAATTAGTTTTATTATTGCGCGACTAACAAAACACCATCCCAAAGGTTCACTATTACAATGAAGCAATAACAGACAACCATTACGGTGTCGACCAAAACAAACAAACACCATCTAATCGAGTCTAACATCATCAAGCATGAATGCTTATAGATTTAACAAGCAAAATAAGCAAAAACCAAGATAATCCATGACCCCAAAAGGTAAGTAAATAATTAAGCCTAAAAGAGCAACAAAACGAGTTTTTAAGCAAAAACCAAGATAATCCGTGACCAAAAAAACCAAGATAGCCGATTTCTAATTCCACGAAACTATATTAACGATTCACTATATGGTTTTTAAATAAAAAGAGCAACAAAATGAGTTTTTACGATTTGTCATACCAATAAAACGAGAGACATAGAGAGATGACGAGGAAGTGGTGGTCTTGTGGTGGTATTGCAAGCCACAGCTGAGGAGTGTTGTGGTGGTATTGCAAGCCGCAGCTGAGAGAAGTGTTGGTGGGTATATTTTTTTATCTCAAAGTGATAACAGATACGTTAATAATTGAGGTGTTTTTTACGTTCAACTTTTCCCGGGGACAAGTCCCCGGAGAAAGTTTTGTTTGTCTTCTAGCAAGACTTTTGGCGGGGACAAGTCCCCGGTAAACGAAATGGTGGGATAAAGTAAACGAAAGGAGGGAAAATGAAAAGTTTTGTCAAAACCTTCCGCGGGGACATGTCCCCAGGAAAAGATTTAATTATTCAATTTTCTTTTTCAAAAAACTCTTTATACGTATAGGTGCTATGGTATACGTATCATGTTAAACGACCGAGTATAGGTTCTATGGTATACGTATCATGTTAAACGACCGATTATAGGTGCTATGGTATACATATCATGTTTAACGACCGAGTATAGGTGCTATGGTATACGTATCATGTTAAAGGGCCGAGTATAGGTGTTATGGTATACGTATCATGTTAAACGACTGAGTATAGGTGCTATGGTATCGTATCATGTTAAAGGGCGAGTATAGGTGCTATGGTATACGTATCATGTTAAACTACCGAGTATAGGTGCTATGGTATACGTATCATGTTAAGCGACCGGTATAGGTGCTATGGTATCGTATCATGTTAAACGACCAAGTATAGGTGCTATGGTATACGATCATGTTAAAGGGCCGAGTATAGGTGCTATGGTATACGTATCATGTTAAGCGACCGAGTATAGGTGCTATGGTATCGTATCATGTTAAAGGGCCGAGTATAGGTGCTATGGTATCGTATCATGTTAAACGACCGAGTATAGGTGCTATGGTATCGTATCATGTTAAAGGGCGAGTATAGGTGCTATGGTATCGTATCATGTTAAGCGACCGAGTATAGGTGCTATGGTATCGTATCATGTTAAACGACCGAGTATAGGTGCTATGGTATCGTATCATGTTAAAGGGCCGAGTATAGGTGCTATGGTATCGTATCATGTTAAGCGACCGGTATAGGTGTTATGGTATCGTATCATGTTAAAGGCCGAGTATAGGTGCTATGGTATCGTATCATGTTAAGCGACCGAGTATAGGTGCTATGGTATATGTATCATGTTAAAGGGCCGAGTATAGGTGCTATGGTATCGTGTCATGTTAAGCGACCGAGTATAGGTGCTATGGCCAACTCGTTCTCAGTATTTGTGACTACTTTGTCATGATTACCATGTTCGTGAATAGAAGAGTTTTATTGTTACAACTATTTGACGGTACCTCACAAGAAATAAAAGGCGACTTGCGCGCTATAATTACTCTTCTGGTCTTACATCATATCCCATCACACATTAACAATCTCAATTCTGATCCATACTTTCGTCAATTTATGTTACCAAAACTCAACTCTAACATACCAACTTGCACCACTACACATTACTAAAAAAAGTAAAAAAAAAGTAACGAAAAATAGTAAGTTTAAAAAGAAGTAAATTTCTTAGCGTGCTTACAAAAAAATCACATCAATTACTATAAAAAAACCCGCCATAACTTGTATCTCTCTCACATACTTATTACACCAAGAAAACACACACTAGCCAGTTGTCACTGATGCTTCATATTCTTCATTAAAAAACAGTTCATTTCATATGATCATCACAAAGAAACACTTCAAAAAATTCAAACTCTTAAACAACATTGTTTGATCATAATGGATTTTTTTAACTTGCCTGTTGGAAAAAGAACTAGACATCAATGGCAACTCTATGCTCAAGGTAGTAACTTGTTTAAATATTTGATCAACTTTTTATTATATGTTCAGATATGTTACAATATAATAGTGTTTGGTATCAAGAACTCGAGTTCAGATATGTTACAATATAATAGTGTTTGGTGAGCGTAAATACACTTTCAGTGAGGACTCGTCCCCGAGAAAGATTGCGTTAATTTTGACTAACCGGTCAAAATCAGGTTAACTTTCTTGGGGACATGTCCTCGCGGAAAGTGTGCGCGAAATTTCCACAACAAGTCGGTAATTCATGTGCCACGTCAGATTCAATTTTGTCGTTTAGTGACTTTCGCCGGGGACTTTGTGTCCCCGGTGAAAGTCTCCTCGCCCGTCCATCCAATTGTTGTAGTGTCGATAATCGATATTGACCGAGTAACTAATTAAATTTATTATCTTTAAACACAAGCCAGATATCTTTTATTTTTATAACCAAGTAATAAATATTAAATATACTGTAATTGTCTTTTCATTTTAAGTTTTGAATTTCTTGTCTTTTCTTCAAGTAAAATTTAGCGGATACCTTAAAACATTGTACTAAAACTATAAAGCTAGAAGATACGAAACCTACAAGAAAACAAACAGCTTCTGTCTTAAACAAAAACACTTCAAAACACACATAAAGACGGCTAAACTTGGAGAAAAAGATGGCCAAAGATAGTTGTCTGTCAAGAATAACAACCAGAGTTGCTCAGGGTGGTGCCGTTGGTGTCGCTTTTGGTAAATTAAACCCTTGCTATTATCATTATAGTTGCTTTTGTTTCTTAATTCTTTAAAATACTAGCTGCAACAGATTGTGTTGGAACACTTAAAAATGATGAGCGACTTGATTTGATCGAGCCTGATCCTTGCAAGCTTTTCTATTATGGAGTATTATTTGATCATTTGTATACCAACTTTCAGGCGCTGCATATGGAACTTATGATGCCTTTAGGCGCAGGTGCGGTCTTATTATCATTCTTGAAGCTTTTAATTAATTTAAACATATAATGATAATGATGTATTTCATGATGGGAAGCAGATACCTAGACATATGAAGATAAGATATGTTGGACAAAAATCGGTTGGTTTTGCTGCACTGTTTGGTCTTTGTATGGGTGCTCGTAACTTAATACGCTATCGGAATTAAGTCCTACTAAGAGAGTTCTTTGTTTATTAAAAACAATAAAACCTTAGTTGTCTTTATAAATTTTTATTGCTGATGTACACAATTCTCTTATTTAATTCAATCACAAGTGGAGTTTGTTGGCCTTTTTGTATTTTTTTTTCTTCAAGTTTTTTTTTTTTTTTCCCTGGTTTTAGTCTGCAAAGTAGAACCACTTTTGCATCTGCAACTGTGCTTTGCTGCAAGTGTTTTTGGGTTTTCATGATAGCGCGTCTTTTCTGTAGCCGCAGACAAACTATAGTGATGAGGTGAATACCATTGATTGTGCAAGTTCTTTATTATGCGCATGCAGGGTGAGATTATTTAGCAAACTATGTGTTAGGCCTTGAAACAGCAAAACAAATTACAAATTTAGTTGACTAATGTGTTAGGTGTTTCAACATAGAAAAGCAAGAAATTGGTGGAAATTTTAAAGCTCGCCGGTATTTTTTATTGGGTTAATCACATCGACCCAACACTAAACCCGTCACACCCCATATGACCCGGTCAACAAAAGTCAACCATAAAGAAAAGTCAACAAAGCAGTTACAACCGCCATATAGCAGTTACCAATAACTGCTCAAATCACAGAACCGACACACCGGTTCATTGTACCCTTTCATTACTATATATAGACAGTACATTTGTTTGTAAAAGATTAGATGACATATTTTGATTAATGCACAAAACACATTTACAGTTTTACTTAATACTTGCACTATTATCATTCGGTATACTTGTGATTGAAACGTTTAGACCATAGATCCCGTATAAAGGCCAACAATTGGTATCAGAGCGGTTTGGTCTATCAACCAACAATCATCATTTACCTAGACTCGTAAAAGTTCCAGAATCAAAACAAAACAAGTCTCGATAAAAAAAAATATTTTTGCAAATCGTTAAGAACACAAATCCAGACGTCATTTTTGTGTCTCAACGTTTGTCGCATAGGTATAATCACTTGGTGATTACTCGCGACCCGACAACAAATCAAATTCGCAAATATTTTTTCCGAAACCGGTTTAGTATACCCAATCAAGCAGGATCGAAAAAGCGAACTTAATCGTTTAGATATTTTGATTCGAAATAAAAACAAATCTGAGTGTCATCTATTAGGGCACAAAAGTAAAGATTCGAATTAGAACAAACACACCTGTTCTTAAACGGAATCAAGCCCAGAAGGATCAATTGAAAACCCCAATTGATTCATTAGCAAACTCCAATCGTAAGAAATTCTCACGGATAAAAGGGTTAAAAAAGTGCTCGTACAGAACACCACACCGGAGACAGTAAATAGGACGATCAAAACCACAACCATCAAAAAAAGAGGCCGATAAACCATCGTCGATATTGGAGATAGAAGAGAGAAGATAAAAAGTTATCTTCTGAAGAAAGAGAGAGACTGAAAAAAGGCAGTATCTCAAAAGAAACATTAAGTACGCGTGAGTTTATCTCAAAAAAAGAAAAGGAGATAAAAGGGTTAAATAAGGGACGCGTGTACAGACAAGGGCCACACAGGATTTTTTTTGTTAAGGCATCGGGTTAAACCATCAACCCCTCCAGGTTTCAAAGTTTTCAAAACTACTTTATTTTACATTATATATTTTGATATATACAGTTTTTAGATTGATAAGTTATTTTAAAACATTATTAAAATCTTATCATATTTTGTTTAGTATATCTAACCTAGTTTTACACTACTTAGAATCTTGATTTGGAATAATTTGTAAGAGTAATTAACCTTAGGTTATTCGGTTTAAATTTTATAATCTCCGAGGATAGTTTAAAATTGTTAAAACTATACCTAGAAAAGTTTTACACCCATTTGAGGAAGATAAAACATTAAGAGCTCATTTTGAAATAAGAATTTTGAAAAATAAAACACTTAGTGTTAAAAATTCTTTATTGGAGATTTTATTTGTCATTTTAAGATATGACGAACGACAGTGGTAAAAAGGAACCTAGTACTAACATTTCGAATAGTACACCCCAATTTCAATGCCCAATCCTAAAGCCCGCGAATTACTCATTATGGGCAATTCGAATGCAAATCATTCTCGAAGCGAATGGTTTATGGGAAACAATTGAGCCGACTGAAACGACTCAACCCGATAAGAAAAAGGAAAAAACCGCTATTGCTTTCCTTTACCAAGCCTTACCCGAAGAACAATTACTTCAAATAACAAAGCACAAAACCACAAAAGACATTTGGAATGCTTTGAAAAATAGACACGTTGTCGAAGACAGAGTTAAACAAGCAAGACTACAAACACTCAAATCCGAATTTGAGATGCTATATATGAAGGAAGATGAAACAATCGACACTTTCACCACAAAACTCACAACTCTCGTAAACAAAGCCGCTAGTCTAGGACACACAATAGAAGATGAAACCTTAGTACGGAAATTACTAAATGTTGTGCCGAAGGTATCTGCAAATAGTCGCATCTATAGAACAATATTCCGATCTAAGTGAAATGACATTAGAAGAGGCGATAGGAAGACTTAAGACCTACGAAGAGAGGATTAAGTTCAAGAAAGGAAAACAAGTGGACGGTCGAAGACAAACCGATGTTCACACGACATGACAATAGAGGAAAAGTTTCGAGGACGTGGGCGTGGAAAATATAAAGGATGGAAGAACCACGATAAAAATAACCACGAGAAGAAGGATGGAGAAAACACTCACAATCACTTCAACAAAGCGAATATTGACTTTAGCAAAGTTAGATGTTACAAGTGCAATAAGGTCATTATGCATCTAAGTGTTATACAAAACCAAACACTAGTATGCAATCTAATCTTGTCGAGGAGGACTTAGAACCTACCTTATTAATGGCAATATTAGAAGACCCACATGTAACAAAGCTAGAAGATCAAAGGTCTCGCTACGAAGAAGATGTAGGATATAAAGAGACAGTGTTGATAGTCAATGGTACTTACACAATGCGACTAGTAACCATATGAGTGGAATAAGAGAACACTTTAAAGAACTAGATGAGAACGTTAGTGGAAAAGTAAGATTAGGAGATGGATCTCATGTAGAGATTAAAGGAAAAGGTTCAATCCTAGTAGAATGTGAAGGCGAAACAAAGAATCATATCTCAAGTCTATTACATTCCTAGCTTGAAAAACAATTTATTGAGCCTTGGACAATTTACTGAAATTGGTTGTAAAGTTGTAATGGACGATGATAAACTACGACTTTATGACATGGACAACAAAATCTTCCTGAAAGTCACAAGACAAAGAAACCGTCTATACAAAGCAAGTCTGAAGATAGGCACACATGTTTGCTTACTAGCAAATTTAAGTGACAACACTTGGTTATGGCACGCACGATTAGGACACCTCAACTTTGAATCATTAAAATCTATGACTCAAAGAGAGTTAGTTCAAGGAATACCTGCCATTAAACATACAACACAAATTTGTGATGTTTGTTTAGTTAGTAAACAGCAATGAGCACCATTTCCCAAGAAAGCAAAAACTAGATCAACATCACCATTAGATTTAGTTTACGGAGATTTATGTGGACCAATAACACCACCAACACCATCCGAAAGAGATATATATTCTTGTTGGTAGATGAATACTCAAGATATATGTGGTATTTCCTAAGTCACGAAAGATCAAGCTTTCGGTACTTTCAAGAATACAAAGAAACAATAGAGAATGAGCTAAGGATAACATTGAAAATGTTAAGAATCGATCGTGGAGGAGAATTCACATCTAACGAATTCACTCAATCATCGCAAAGAAAACGGCATAGCACGACAACTAACCGCACCTTACTCACCACAACAAAATGGAGTTGTTGAGCGAAGAAATAGGACAATCATGTCTACTATGAGATGCATGATGAAAGCAACTAACATGCCACAAAACTTTTGAAATTTGAAGTCATTGACACGCTATATACATTCTAAATGCTGTTCCTACAAGAGCCTTAGAAGACATCACTCCATATGAAGCAATTAAGGAGAAAATCCAAACTTAGAAAGTTTAAGAGTTTTTGGTGCATAGCATATGCAAAGGTACCATCACAACATCGACAAAGTTAGATGATAGAAGTAACAAAATGGTATACTTAGGAAGCGAACAAGGATCAAAAGCTTATAGATTGTTTGATCCAACAACACAAAGAATATGTGTTAGTAGAGATGTGAAGTTTAAGGAGGATGAAGCATGGGACTGGAAGGATTACCTAGATGAACACACCAACGATGAACCCGAATGGTTTGACTTCAAAGTCGAAAACCTTGAAGCCACAAATGAACATCAGGAAAACGAAAACCATCCAGATGAAGAAGACCATGATATCCCTACAAACGATGATCATGAATATGAAACATCAGCAACTGACTCACCCTCACAAACATTTCGCACACCATCTACAATTTCATCAAGAATAAATACTCAAATTACACCAACTACCTCAAGACATTCAACCAATCAAAGTAACTCAATTGAAACCGGAATCTACATCCGGACTTTGATCACACACCACTACAAGGTTTTAGAACATTGAATGATCTATATGAAAACAGGGAAGTTTTACCCGAGCATTTATTACTAGTGAAGATGAACCAAAGAATTACAAGGAAGCATCAAGCGATCAAAATGGATCGAAGCAATGAAGGTCGAATTAGATTCCATCAATAGAAACAATACATGGGAACTAACCACACTACCAAAAGGACAAAAGCCATCGGATTAAAGTGGGTATTCAAGACCAAGAAAGATGCTAATGAAAACATAGTCAAGCATAAAGCTAGACTAGTAGCAAAAGGCTACATACAAGAGCATGGCATAGACTTTGAAGAAGTCTTTGCACTGTAGAAAGAATGGAAGCAGTCCGATTACTATTAGCCATAGTGCTAATAACAAATGGGAAGTACATCACCTAGACGTCAAATCGCATTTATGGAGACTTAAAAGAAGAAGTGTATGTTACACAACCGAAGGATTTATAAAGAAAATGGAAAAGTATCTGATTGATAAAAGCTCTATCTGGATTAAGACAAGCACCACGTGCATGGAACATAAAGTTAGATAATACCTTGAAGTCATTAGATTTCAAAAGTGCGCTTTAGAACAAAACGTCTACACAAAGAAGTCAAAAGACTCAATACCTCTAGTAGGAGTCTATGTGGATGATTTAATCATCACCGGCACACCAAAGAAAGAAATAGACAAGTTCAAAGCTCAAATGGAAGAGAAATTCGAGATGGGTGACCTAGGATTACTATCCTACTACTTAGGAATTGAAGTCACACAAACCGGAGGTGACATATCAATAAAGCAATCCGCCTCACGCAAGCAAGATCCTAAAAGAAGTTGGAATGCTAGGCGCAGCGAAACTTTAATACCTATGGATCCGAGAACAAGACTAACAAAGAACATCAAGAAACAACGGTCAACTCAATCGAATATAGAAGCTTGATTGGATGCTTACGATATTTGCTACATACAAGACCCGACTTAAGTTACTCCGTTGGATTACTTAGTCGTTTTATGCAAGAACCAAAGGAACAACACATGAAAGCTATAAGGCAAGTACTACGCTATGTTAAAGGAACAAAAGATTATGGAATCACCTACAAGTACAATTGAAGAAAACAGATACAAGGTTATAGTGATGACTACGAGTCAACACTCGAAGGCAAAGGCACTCTGGAATTATCTTCTACTACGGTGAATCACCAATCACCGAGTACACAAAAGCAAGCCACGGTAGCTTTATCATCATGTGAGTCCGAATTCATTGCGAACAAAGAAGACAAACACAAGCATTATGGTTAAAGAGACGCTTAGCAAGCTTACACACACGGAAGAAGAAAAAGTTACAATATTGGTCGACAACAAGTCCGCCATCGAACTAATGAAGAATCCGTATTCCACGGAAGAAGTAAGCACATTGACATAAAGTACCACTTTATAAGAGAATGCGTCGAAGAGAAGACCTACAAGTCGAATTCATAAGTGGAGAATTTCGGAAGGTCGACATCTTGACAAAGGCATTACCAAAGATCAGATTCCTCACCATGAGACAACTAATTGGAGTCAAAGATCTAAAGCAAGCCGATTTAAGGGGGAGAATATTGGGTTAATCACATCGACCCAACACTAAACCCGTCACACCCCATATGACCCGGTCAACAAAAGTCAACCATAAAGAAAAGTCAATAAAGCAGTTACAACCGCCATATAGCAGTTACCAATAACTGCTCAAATCACAGAACCGACACACCGGTTCATTGTACCCTTTCATTACTATATATAGACAGTACATTTGTTTGTAAAAGATTAGATGACATATCTATACTACTTATAATGCACAAACGACTATCTCTCCTATTTAATTTTCAGACTTTCAGACTTGCAAGTAATAAAGCATGTTGTACAACACATTAACGCACAAAATTCAGACTTACAAGTTACAAAGCATTAGTTACAATACTTAAAGCACAAATAAAAATACAAATCAAACTACAATTAATACACAACTTGACCAAACAATTAATACACCCCATCACCAATTAATACAAAATGTAAAGCATAATGTACAAATCTATACTCCATTATTTCCGGCAATAAATATGATTCCGGCTACTTGTCCGGCAAGAGTGGCAGCTGCAATAAAAAAAATAAAAAATGTTACTTATTACGAATAGAAAACATACACGATCTCTAAATCATCCCACTTTGTTTATAATCTTTTAATAGATTTTTTTAGTGGAGCTTATCTCATCACGGATCTTAAACACAAAAATGAATATCAACTTGTTAATATCTGAAACTAAAGAAAGAACAAAAACAATAAGTATTTCATTCTTTCTTCCTTTCGGTTAAACACAAAACGAAACCACAACATATCATCTTACCCGAGACCTTTATATTTCAAGTACTTACACTGATCTTAAACAAACGAATAGAAAATATCATCATAGGTCTATGAAGAGATTAAACTCATATTTTTAATATCCGAATCATTTACAAAAACAAACAAAAGCCAAATCGTTTTTCATCCGTCTTTTTGTTCGGTTATAACAATATGAAAAACGAAACTCACAACAAAAGGAGTTACCTACCTTAGATCTTTATCAAAGATCTTGAAGTTCTGTGAGCTTGAATAACAAAAGATGACAAGAAGGGTCATGGTAAGGTTGTGGTAGAAACAAATCGAATGAGGCTTATTGTTAATTCAGGTTTGTATTTGGGAGATTCAACGAGGTTGAGATATAAGTTGATTTTTGTTCGTGTGGATGGATCTGCAAAAACGAGAGGAAAAATATAGATGGGAGCGGAGTGTTTATGATGTGTGTGTGTCTAATTAGGGTTAGTGGTTGCTTATAACCGGATATTAGGTTTGTAGGTGAACTGGGCCTGTTCCGGGTTTGTGTTGGGCTGAGACACCGGACACGGACCATTATTTTGTGTTGGGTTTGTATTTGTGATGGTTAACACAAGACACGGGTTTATCTTGTGTTATCTTTGGGTTTGGATTTGCGTTGCAGTGGCAGGGTACCCTGAAATAAAAAATTTCGATGAATCATGTATTTTAGTTTATTATATTCTTTTACACAATAAATTTACGGATATCAAGAATTTCGTTTAGCCCGTGCCCGTTCGGGCTCAAGCCCATTTGTCCCGTTGTCCGTTCGGGCTTGAATATTTGTATAATGTACTTTATTTGTTGTATTAGTCACATTTAATGCAGGAATTGTGTTTAATTTGGTTGTATAGTAAAATATATAATCAAATAATATTTGTTCGCCAAAAGTTTTGATTACATGGTACCCGCCGCTGCAACGCGCGGGTACCCTGCTAGTTTTGATTAATGCACAAAACACATTTACAGTTTTACTTAATACTTGCACTATTATCATTTGGTATACTTGTGATTGAAACGTTTAGACCATAGATCCCGTATAAAGGCCAACATTTTTTGATATACATAATAACGGCATAACCTGTTCCTACCAATCACAAAAAAAAAAAAGAAAGAAAAAAAAAATGCAACCAAAACTCAGTATTACAATTTACAAAACCTCTACCTTTATAATTTTATTCCCCTTTTTGTTGTCTTTACTAGTTACATATGGCTAGTCAGTAACTACAAATGTTGATTGGTCCCTAGTCGAACTTAATATATACCATGTTATATATTTGGTTTTCTTATATATCCATTGTAAATAATATCTGTTTAACGTGTATTGACGTTGAAAAACCTCAGCTTGACCGTTTTTCTAAAATCCCGTTGCGGCGGCAGGTACCATGTGACTAAATTCTCCAGCGAACAAATGTTATTTTATTTTGAGTTGCTTGATTTTATTTTTATGTTTTGGAAGCTTAATTAGATTGCACATTGTGGTTAAAAAGTTGTATATTTTGGTGAAATGACGAATTAAATTATGTATTAATTGTATGTATTGAATAGTGTGATTTTAGTTTTATTTGTATTTGTATATTGTGCTTAGTTAGTTGTATATATTTGTAATGGGGTGTATTAATTGTATGTATGTAAGAAATAGTATTTGCTTAAAATCAATTGTGCTTTACATAGTTGTACATTATGTTTTATAAGTAGTATTTACATAAATTCTAATTTAAGAAATCTTAAACTCATAAATATGAAAGAGAGTCATCCCTCCATTATAAATAGTACTAGACGAGTACCCGCGCCTAGTGGGAGCGATTTCTAGCGTCAGATAATTAATGATTTGTGATATTGTGGTGAGTGTTTTGTGTAGCGTTTAAAATAGAGCGTAAACCGGTGAAAATGCAATTGCAAACGGTTGTACTATAAGATAACTAAATTCTAGACAAAATTCTTAACATTTATCAAACAACATATAAAAACATTTAATGAAAATGAAAGTAAACATTACATCAGTTATGAGATAAAAACTAACAACACACGTTACTTGTCGCGTAAAAACTAACAAGGATGTGATTAATGGTGACGTTGTTAAGAAGAACGCAAGTACCAAAATTAGCATGAATGTGATTAGCCCAAAATAAAAAATAAAAATTGGCTAATTTTTTTAGCTATTTTGTAAAAGATTTAGGCACATTTAGCCTCATCTTTTTTTTGAAATGGGCGTATTTAGACTATTAAAAAGTTAAATGTGCAATAACGGACACATATTTTCTCTTAATTGTAAAATATTATAATTGTTTTTGAAGAAAAACTTATATATAAAATAAATATTTATAGCGACAGATCGTTTTGTGTTAAAAAAAAAAGTTTATGGGTTCTAAATGAAAAAAAAAAAAAAAAAAAAAAAAAATATTTGAAGATTTGGGATTAAACATAATGTTTTGAAACCCGGTTCGACCCGGTGGTTCAACTGTTCGCCCAAAAGCGGGTCGGTTTAAATCGAGTCAACCCGACGGTTGGGTCAAAACAGTCAAGTTAAAGAGTGTCAACCCACGGGTTTGAAGCGTCCGGTCAACCCGGTTTTGATATGTATTAATAGTTTCAACTTTTCAATTTTTACTTTTGGTTTTTCCTTTATATATAGTATAGTAGGTACCGCGTGTTGCGGCGGCGATACCTCATGACGATTAACCGAGAAATAGATCTCGATGAGACTGATTCACCGGTTGTATCGGTTTCAACGGTCCTCTAGTTTTTTTTCGGATGGTCATTATTGGTTAGCCGAACCGGTGGCGACATCGGTTCCGGTTGAACCGTTAGTGCAGTCCGATTTTCAAAAATATATGTACCATCAACTTGTTAACTTGTATGAAGCTTTGTGTGTTTTATTAATTTGTATAATGTGTATAATAACATGTACTTTTCATTTTAGGGTGTTTTAAAAATAACATTAATTAGTGTGTTTAATTATTTTATATTTACGATTATTTTGTAGCTTGTTTGAATTGTACATTGAAAATTTTATTGTACTTTTTAGTAAGAGGTGTTTTAACTGGTTGTTTTTAATTTGTAGATATGCTTTTAATTGATTGTATAATGTGAATAAATTATTGTACATTTAAGTAATTTGGTGTTTTAATAAGAGTATTAATTACACAATACATTTCTCTCACATTTGACTTTCAACTTTTCACTTTTCAAGGTTTGACCGTTTTTCTATTATACGTAGTATAGATATCTGTTTAACGTGTATTGACGTTGAAAAACCTCAGCTTGATTGATCAAACAAGCACGGGATGCGGACTTTCTCGTGCAGTCATGTAGTTCATAATTTCTCTATTAGCAAGTGACAACAGAAGTAACATATACAGGAACTTTTAGTCAAGGAAACTCGATTTTTCTGTATATATATGAACAGCGACGGACCCAGAAAAATTGGATGTAGGGGGCAAAAAAAAAATTTTACGATAGCAACAAAATGCGAAAGAAAAACTAAACGTAATGATAAATCAGTATTTTCTTGACATGAAAGATTTATAAAGCTTTAAAGAGTTAAATGTTGGATTTTAGTATGTGAGTGGGAAGATTTGAGTTTACGTGGATTCACTTTCGAAAAAGATCAAAATTAAATAAAATTACACTAAAATATTAATTTTTTAATTTGCAGTAGTAAGTGCTGCTATTCTTACATGCTAGTTCCGTCTCTCTTAATATGAAGCGCCAACTTGTGACAAAATGAAACTGAGCTAGTTCTAATAGGGAACTGTACTCATACCAGACCACAAGACCAGTGTGCTTAACATGTAGGCAAGTTGTGAAAACATAAGTTTGTATTTACCTTAATCAAAAGAATAAGCAAAGTAAACACAAATAATAATCCCAAAAAGTATGCTAACAACCCTATCTATTCTCGATCTATCTGTACCATTATTCACCAAACACAAAATAAAACTCAATCTAAAGCTCATCATGATCCTCATCATCTTCTGTAGATTCCGAACCACCACCCGGGGCCCCACCAGACCTCTGATAAACAGCCGTTATGATCGGGTTACAAACAGCTTCCACTTCTTTTAGCTTCTCATCATACTCCTCTTTCTCAGCTGATTGGTTGTCATCCATCCATTCAATTGCCTCCTTCGTTGCGGTTTCGATCTTTTCTTTCTCATCTTCTTTGAGTTTGTCAGCCAACTTATCTTTGTCGTTGATTTGGCTCTTCATGTTGTAGATGTAAGTTTCAAGGGCGTTCCGGGCCTCTATCTTTTCTTTTGCTTTCTTGTCTGCTTCAGCGTATTCTTCTGCTTCTTTAACCATAAGGTCAATTTCGTCTTGGCTCAATCGACCCTTTTCATTAGTGATTGTGATCTTTTCTGATTTGCCAGAAGCCTTGTCTTCTGCCTTCACGTTCAAGATACCATTGACGTCTACTTCAAACGTGACTTCAATTTGCGGGGTTCCCCTGAATTAACAATAACAATAAACAAGTTTTAGCACCTACGAATGAATAAATGAGATTTAACACAACATCAAATGAAAAGATGACTGTCAGTTATTTATATAGAAAATCTTGAGTCATTTACAATAACCAGTCGAGTTGGGTTACAATTCTATATCAGGTCGAATAGTTAAAATGTGATAATTAGCCCCAAAAAGGAAAAAAAGATGAAATGGGTTGAACCGGGGTTAACAGCTATCAAAAACTAGATTCACATGCCTAATCTTCTTATACCGATTTGTTAAATAAACTTACATTATTACTATGATAATATTGTTTTTTCTTAACATGGTAATCATTTATGAAATTCAAAAGAGAAGATCAGAAACCATTTGCAACCCATTTGACCCGACATCTAAAGTTAAAATTAATAGATGACAAACCTTGGAGCTGGAGGAATTCCAGAGAGATCAAATGTTCCAAGAAGTCTACAATCCTTTGTGAGACTTCTTTCACCTTCATAAACCTGTACAATAATTCAAGGTTCAATGAGCTCTAGTTCAGGAAAAAATACTCAAATCCTATTCTGTAAGTTTGAAAGAAAAAAGTACCTTGATAGAGACAACAGTCTGCTGATCCTGGTAGGTGGAGAATACTTGAGATTTCTTGGTTGGGATCACAGTCTGCCTTGGGATCAATTTGGTCATAACTCCTCCAACGGTTTCAATACCAAGGGTAAGTGGAGCCACGTCTATAAGAAGGACATCTACAAGTGAGAACATCAGTAGCATTAGCATTAGCATTACTTTATTCAATTAGTGAAAATATGAATCGAAATAGATAAGAAAATAAATTACGTTTAGTGTCATTGCCGCCCTCTCCGCTTAAAATGGCTCCTTGAACTGCAGCACCATACGCAACAGCCTCATCAGGGTTCACACCCTTGTTTGGTTCCTTTCCGTCAAAGTAATCCCTGAGAAGTTGTTGAACCTTTGGAATCCTGGTACTTCCACCAACAAGAACAATTTCATCGATTTGGCTCTTCTTTAAGTTTGCATCCTCCATGGCCTTCTTCACAGGTCCCATGGTCTTTTTGAACAAGTCACTGTTCAGCTCCTCAAAACGAGCACGAGTCAATGGCTCTGAAATCCACACCATCAAAGAGTGACTCGATCTCAACACGAACTTGATGCTGGTTACTCAAGGCTCTCTTGGCAACCTCAGCTTCCTTCTTAGCTTTCCAAGAGCTCGGTTGTCCTTGCTGATGTCTTTCCATACTTCTTCTTGATCAATTTGATGAAGTATTCCATGATCCTTTGGTCAAAGTCTTCACCTCCAAGATGGGTGTCTCCATTTGTGGCAAGAACCTCAAAAACACCATTATCGATTGTCAAGATACTGACATCAAATGTTCCACCACCAAGATCAAAAACAAGGATGTTCTTTTCACCGTCTGTCTTGTCTAAGCCATACGCGATAGCAGCAGCCGTTGGTTCATTAATGATTCTGACAACATTCAAACCAGCGATCACACCAGCGTCCTTTGTAGCCTGTCTTTGGGCATCATTAAAGTATGCTGCATAAAGAATCGTAAAACAAACAATCAACAAACATGGCTTAATGGTGCAATACTAAATACTCTTCAGATATATGTAATTAACTTACCCGGAACTGTGACAACAGCATCCTTAATTTTTTGTCCAAGATATGCTTCGGCTGTCTCTTTCATTTTGCTTAAAGTCATAGCGCTAATCTCTTCAGGACTGAAGACCTTATTTTCACCATCTTTTTGGACTTGGATATATGGCTTCCCGTCTCTGTTCACAATCTTATACGGAACAAGTTTTGAATCCCTTTGGACTTCTTTATCCTCAAACCTGTCATACAACGATAAAACATTTAAGAATGTAAAACAGCACAAATCTAGTATCTACACACAAACATATTGAAAGGTTCATACTTTCGTCCAATAAGCCTCTTAACATCAAAGATTGTCCTTTCGGCATTTACAGCCGCTTGATTCTTTGCACCGTCACCAATCAGCCTCTCGGAGTCTGTGAAAGCCACCCATGATGGAGTGATACGGTTTCCTTGGTCGTTTGCTATAATTTGAACATGACCATCCTTGTAAACACCAACACAAGAATAGGTAGTCCCAAGATCAATCCCAATAACAGTACCCAACTTCTTCTCTTCTTCTTTGCAATTATTGAAATTGCAGATAGGCAACCTGTAACACATTACGGATTAGTACTAAAATAATCCTCTTTATAAATTTTCACCACAAGTCAATCACGAAACAAAAACTAATTAGCGCTTATGGCGAAAGTTAGCATGTCAGCATATCTACACTAATATGACGAAACTAAATGATACAATTTTATAAGTATCAATTGCTAATCTCCGTGATCAATATATAACAACCAGACCATTAAAATAACTTTCATAACATCGATTTTTATTGAGGGGTTGATAAATTTGGTTGTAAAAGGATGTCAGTATAGCTATCATGTGATTGTGCCGAAACTTGATCACTCATAATTCCAATTTATAAATGTATAAGTATGCAACGAATCAACGGAATATAAAATAACAGATCAAAATTCAAACCTAACTTAACGCTAATCTCCATATCGAAATTCAACTGCCACTTACACATTAAACAACAGTGTTAATCCAAAGTATCCATAATGAACTTTAGCTCTCAACTAAAATAGCTATCTCAACGATTTCTTTCTTAGCGCGTAAGAGACTTTTTAGTGTTGACCTCAAACAAGACGTAAAGAGATTGATCAACACACTTAATTACTTATTCATTAATTTACTCATGCTCGAATTCAAACAAAATTTAAGCCTAATCTGCATATCAAAATCTAACTCTCAATTGCACACTGAACTAAAACACAGGTTACCAGCCTTAGACTCTAATCTTCTTATCAAAAATTTATCAGTCAATTATGTAACTTTTTTCTTAACGATCATATATATAATGATTTTTTTTAGTTGTAACACTTAACACATAAACAAATTCTTATTTTAAATATATATAATCAAATTCAACTTATACTAAAGCAACAAACTTACACAAAACAAAAACATGCATGCTATATTATATTCATTCATACGTACAAAAATATAATCAAAACAAAAACATATAACATAATCAAATCGAAGTTATAAAAAATATACCGATAAACACAATCGCTAATAACACAATGCCGGAACGTTTCATCATGATTTACCGCGATGCAACTTCCTTTATTTTTTTATGATCACCAGTAAATTGCAAGGGTTTTGAAGTTTGTAGTATATTTGTATGATTAGGTTAATGAAATTTGTGCATGGGGTATACGTGTTTATATAGGCGCATGCACTTTTTTAGGGGTCTTTCGTGAATGAACTAGATATTGTGTCATTTGTATGACGTGGACCAATGAGATTTGAAGGATGAGAATGTTGGCCAGTAAGAATGGATTTTGTGGTTTGTCCTATGTGGCTTTAAATCATTGGGTTTGCTTTGTCATGTAAGTTTTTTGGTTAAATTGTGAACATGGTCCCTCGGGTATTGGTTAAATTTTTTGCAACATAAGTAAATTGTGAACATGGTCTCACGTGCTTTGTTGCGGGATGCAGGGTTTAGATTTAATTAAAGGACCATTAAAATAATTGTAAGTACGCCATGGATTTTTTCTATAATTTTGGGGATTATTTTGAAATATAAGTAAATTGGAGGACATTTTGTAATAGTTTACATAAACATCTCTAGATTTTATATGGCTGGGACTGCTTTCACGGTCAAATGTTAATGTTAGGACCTTTATGCAATTTTAGAGACTTTTTATGGCAAATAAAACATGTGGACCATCTTTGCCAAAACCAACCAAGATGGACATTTTTGCTATTTTAAAATTTTGGAGGAACTATTTTTGCATTTTTAGTAGGGGTGTGAATCGATTCGTATGCGTGTGCCTATTCGGGTTCATATAACCTCTACTCAAACTCGACCTATTTATTAATCGTGTCAAGAAACTCAACCCTAACTCATACCTGCATAACACGTGTAATCAGTTTATGATTCGTTTAACATGTTTAAGTAAATAGGTCAAGCAGTGAATAAGGTTGGTGATTTGTTGATTTAACTATTTTAAATGCAAAAATGATATAAGGATCTAAAATATGATAAAAATAACATACAAATAACTATACGACAATTTTCTGAGTTATAAGCGTCAATTTCAATAAGGTCTGAGGTATAATCGTAATTCATTTATATTAAGTAAATGACAAGATACATTTAATACATATCTAACATAAAAACCATGTTACAAATTTTATTTTTAGAGTCTTATATACTTAAACGGGTTCACGGGTTGACCTGTTTAATATTTACTCAACCCAAACACGACCCGTTTATTAAACGGGTTAGACGGGTTGACCTGTTTTTTACCCGAACATGTTTATCCTCAACCCAAACATGTTTAACTTCATGTCAGGTTCGTGCCGTTTATCATATCGTATCGAGAATTGCCGCCCCTAATCTTTAAGGACCGTTTTTGCAAAGAAACTATAACACGGATACCGTGTTTGCCAAAAACCAAACCACATGGCCCATTTTTAGAATTTTTAAAAATTTTGATTCTCTGGTGAACACAAACATGCCAAATAAATTCTAGGGGAAATGATGCCTACATTACAACAATGTATGCAATTGCCTACATTTCTTTTGAAAAAAAATAGAGGAACAAGGGGAAAACAAGTATCAAGGACTTACTGTATGGACTGAACTGCAATTTTTTTTTACAATTTTACAAAAAGATGTAAGCAATTACCCTACATTGTAATGTAGGCATCATTTCCCCTAAATTATAATATTTAAAATTAAACTACCTATGCTTTTGCCAGTTAACTCAGTAAACATGTTTGTCATAAAATGTGGAAGATAACGTTAGTTATGCTAAAAAAAGTCAAAACGAAATAATTCTAAGCTAGAAGCAAAAGGAGAACAAAGCTAATACCAATTTGCAAAACGTTACTGCATTGTGAAATGCTAAACTTCATGTGTACGAATGTACCTATCATACTGATAACATCAAATAGTCGTGACTTTTTAGTGTCAATTTCCTCCGATTATACTCATATTTTATGTCATTTATATGAATTTACGCTTGTTTTCCTTTATATTTCACTTCCAGGTAAATTATGAGCATTGGAGCTTATAGAAGCTGATTTGGAGATTTTCCTAACGGTTTTTTTATAGTATGCTACTTATGAAGAAACTACGGCGTAACTCATGCTCTCACATTACGCTGTAGCTAGTGTTTTATCTCGGTCTGCCTACTCAACTGCAACTACGCCGTAATTCCTCACAAGCATTACGACGTAACTACATTTAGTTAAGAGGTTACGCCACATCTACTATACGGCGGAGCTGCTAACTACGGCGTAACCTTTCCCTATTGTTACGTCGTAGTCTACTTAACGAGAGTTTTGTTTTGAAGATAATTAAGCTACGGCGTAACTCTCAACTCAAGTTACTCCGTAACTATGATCGTGCCTATAAATACAAGCCCTAAATTCTTCATTTCACATCATTCACTCACAACTCAAAGGCAGAGAACGTGAAAAGGGTTCCAAAGGCAGATCATACGGAGCATACGGAGCCATCTCCAAGAGAGGAATCACACCATATCGATAAGCATTAGCGATCATTTTTATCTTTTACTTTAATTCATGTATTTCATTATGTTAAACATTAAATTCACTGTATCTTTTAATATGATCGGCTAAGAACCTTTGGTGCTAGCCTAGTTATGATTCCGTGAATGTATTGTTTATGTTTTCATGCTTCCATATAATTGCTCTAGTGTATGCATGCATAGTTCGGTGGTAGTTACCCTAGCTTCGGTAGTTTTGAAATGCGTTCGATCTAGTTGCTTAGGAGAATTGACCAACCGACCTAAGTAAGTAAATAGAGTGGGAAAGGTAAGAATTGACCAACCGACGACCCTTCATCTCTTCTCGCGAATCGACCAAATGATCACCGTCAGATGGACGAACTTAAGAGTTAGGGATGAGTGTCTAAGATGCTAGCGCCTGGGCACTCATTATTTCGAATATTTCATGTAGGGTACTTAATGACTTGGCTTAGGTGACTTAAGACCCTCGACTCCCCAAAGGGTTGGCCTTTGACATCGAGTAGGAGCCTTTCTTGATAGGTTAGGACGAATTAGCCAAATGTTGTCCTAGTGACTTAAACCCCCACTTGAATCAATTGGAAGTAATTTAGAAAACATAGACATTACATGAAAAGATGATTAATAAGGTTAGCACACTTTCTCTCCATTGAACGCAACCTCTATTTACTTTGCGCATTTATTTCATTTCTTAGTTTAATTAATCATTTCAACCTCAAACTAGTTAAAACAAGTGACACTTAGACTTAATAGGATCCTCATCTACATAGCTTTTGGGAACGACCTCGGCTTTACCACCTTCTATACTACGCACGATCGGGTTCACTGCTTGTTAGTGCATTAGGTAGACCTTAGGTAGACGAGAACTATAAATATTAAATCATAGTCGGAAATCCTGCATCACATACCAAAATAGGGTTGAGCATCAAAGGTCCAAAACCGACAAAACCGACCGAACCGACAAAAACTGACCGGACCGAACCGACTGAACCGACCGGACCGACCGAACCGACCGGACCGACAAAACCGACCGAACCGACAAAAACCGAGCCTACCCGACAACCCGTCGGTTCGGTTTCGGTTTCATGTTTTACATGTTTTCGGTTTCCAAACCCGACAAAAACATACCTAAATACACCTAAACCGAACCGAACCGACGGCCCGACACGAAACCGAACCGACCCGACGGCCCGTCCGTTCGGTTTTGGTTTAGGTTTTTCATGAATTTCGGTTTTCGGTTTTGTCGGTTCGGGTCGGTTCGGTTCGGTTTTGGACCGACGCTCAGCCCTATTAACCAAAATATGCTGAGAGAATCAATAAGGATTGAGGGTATGGTGAATGATTTTATTTTGTCACATCAGCTTCAAGTCGTCGTTTAATGTTTTCTTTCGATTTCTCTCGATCTGTGCAACACTTTCTCTCTCATCCCCTAACTTTTTCTCAATTTTTATTAATTAAAACTAACCCTAAAACACACTTACTCACACACAATACATACATATATAAAAATAAAAAATTATTTCTTTTTCTTGGCAATTGTGTTTTTTGTTGCAGGACTACATTGCCGCTCACGATAATTTTTTCCATTTTCACGCTTATTCTCGCAAGAAGTGAATTCGGTTCCCGCTAGGTAAAGCAAGCTCCTCGCATGCACACCCTATACACTAATGATAAATGAGACTAAGAATGAGCTAACATAGTGCTATTATTTATCTTAGTCATTTAAGTTTCATTTTTTGTTTGAATCACTTTAACTATATAGACGAGAGGTAACTATTCGAGAACATGTATAGGAAAAGGTGGATTTAATTCATGGTTATATTATAGACTGGCTCCAAGTCTCGCTTAAGTCTCTGTTGGAGGATTCAGTGAGTTGATCACTTCCTAGAACTCTTTTGAGATTATATCACATTCAGTAATGACGTATATTGTGATATAATCATAAGATCATTTATAAATGATTATAATGTCATTGAAGTATAAGGCAAATGTGTACATCATACTAAGGAATGAAGCTTATACATTTTCCATGTATGAAATATGTCAATGGGATGAAACCCAGGGAGAAGAAAACTTAAAACTGGAATTATGAGAAATAACGATAACCATATTTTGAGATGCATCAACTTAAGTTATATGCATCTCTATTCATTTAGATGCATCTCAATTAGTTTCAAAAATGATTTTGAAGTGAAAACGAATACACGTCTAATTTTTAGCTAAAAAATATATTATGATGCAACTAAAAGATTAGAGATGCATTAATTCAAGTCAATCACTACTACAAAAAGTAAAATAGAGCCCCCTAAATAAAGCCCTGTTTTTTTTTAAAATGGGGCTCTTTGTTACATTTCACATTCTTTTTAACTAATAAAGCCAGGTTTGTTCTGGAATAACCGGGCTCTATTACCCTTACTCTAATAAAGCCCTGTTTCTTAATCAACAACCTGGCTCTTTTTCTTTGAGCGCCCTTGTTCTTTCTCCACTGCTCTTCCTCCCTTCACCATGCCATCACTGGTTGCCACATCCATAACATAGGTAATGGTGAGTCATATTTCCTCCATGTCATTCCTCCTGATTTTTAATTGAAACTTAGGGTTAGGCATGTATGTGTTGAATTTAGGCTTATTATATTTGTTAAGTTTTGGGTTAATATAAGTTGTATTTTGAGGGTTAGTTGTATGCTTAATCTATTTATGTATATGTATATTGCATTGTTGTTACCTTGAAGCTTAACTGGAACTTAGGGTTAATTTTAGACCTAATTGAAGCTTAATTGCCTCTGCCTACCACTTACTGATGCTGTTTTTTCACACATAAAAAGTCAGCAAGTTGATGTATTTTTATCCTTGTTTTTTAGTTGATGATAGGGCTTCAACCTCTAGTTCCACCCCCTCTATATCATCTCCTTCAGGACGTAATTGTTTGGATTAGACTTGCTGAGACTCATAAGGACAACTTCTATTACCAGTTACAGCTAGAAGGCTTTGAGGCTTCTGTTCACAAGTTGGCAGCCATGTACCAAACCAATATGCCAAGAGACTGGAAATAGTATGTTGTCATTTTCCGTGAATACTCAATTATTAATCTATATCTAAATCCATCATATTTTTAGTTTCTTGGCATCATCATTTTCTTTTATAATCTTTTTCTGCCCTTTTCTTGCAGTGACCGGGCCACTGTCATGACGTGATGAAAAAGGTCTTGGAAGGGAGTCACTTAAGTATTGGTTTCGAGGTTGATCATGTTGAGGATTTAAGGTTTTGTTTTCCTTGTATGTTAATTACGCTTTTGGTCCGCTGTTTTCCAGGATCTTTCTTCAACCAGCAACAACTTGTACATATATGGAGATCGAATAGTTGCCATAAAGGTGCTCAACCGTGGGAGTACCACGGAAGAACGAGCTGTACTTGAAGATCGTTTTGCACGTGAGGTTACTATGATGTCATGGGTGGAACATGACAACTTAGTGAAGGTAGATTTGCTTATCTCAAGGTTTTATAATCTGAAAGATTTTTAGTTTACGTATTGTATTACTTCTTTGCAGTTTATTGGAGCTTGTAAGGATCCTTTAATGGTGATTGTCTCTGAATTGTTACCGGGGATGTCATTGCGGAAATACTTAGGTAGTATCCGTCCAATATTGGAGGTGCTGTTGGTTAGTTCAATAGGAGCCGTTATGGTTACGGATTACTTCAATATTCTCTCTAGTGATACACGCAAGTCACTTAATAAGGTACTAGTTATCGTTTCATGCTGATAAACTTTTAGTACTTTATCTTTTATCTCAACACAAAATGTCTGAAAATGGAAAGTATATCGCAGATTGTGTTTGTGGCGTTTACTCGTGCGCTTATTTCGGCTTATAAAACCAAAGCCTCATTTGGAGGGCCTACTCATAGCTATGTGTTCAACAGGTATTCATATTTACACTCTTGCAAATGTTTGAACTTAGGTTCATTATAACCAAGCTTGCAGATGTTTGTACTTGTTTTCTCAGATATAAATAACACCTATAAGTATAATGTTCTTGCCAGATTTTTACACTCTTTTTGTATGATAGGAAATCTGGGAAACATTCTTTTGATAATTGTCCCTGCAATCTGCACCGAGGGTGGTAGCCCTTTCGGAGAACATAGCGTTTGCAAGTTCAAGGGACTCTCATATTCACCATTCTCTATGGCGGTGAGCTCACCTCTTCATTAACTTTAAGAATAATGCTTTACATTGTGTAAATGTTTTGATTTTCACTATGATTGAAATTGAATTCATGATTATGTGCAGCTGGCACAAGTGGGGGTGGATTCCATACTTATATTGTTGATGCCTATGCTGTTTATGTCTAGCATGGCTTTCCTCTATTACTACGTGTGGTCATGTAAATCAGGTACCCTTGAGTAGTGTCTACTACTTTGCAGTTGTGTCGTACAAGCTATAGTATGTTTATGTATCAGTTTATTTATTTATTTATTTACTTATTTGGGAGCATGCCTCTAGAGAATGATATGATTAAATTGGGAATGTGGCATACTAATGAGAAAAGGAAACAGTCAGAAGATCAATATGTGTTGCCTATGATATATGATAAAAAAACTTAACTCTTACAAAAAAAAATGCTAGAAACTGATATGTTAAAGACATTGCAAATTATTGGCAATGTCTGTCTAACCAAGGGTAAGCTTGTAAGTGGTAGATCCCTGTTATAGTCGAAAAATCTGTTTCCATTTCTAGGTTGCCTCCCCGAGTGATTGTACACGCTTTTAATATAACCGCTCAATAACCAACAAATTTTGCCACTTACATTGAAGTAAAAATCAATACCATTGCATCTACAAAGAATGGGGGTGGTAGAGATAAGAGATGGAAGGGTTACATAATGGGTCATAATATGTAATTTCTTTATACATGTCAGGTTGATCGTCTACGATGGCACGAGGGTTGGTGTGCTTTGTGGCGCCATGGTGTTGGCTGTTCGAAAACAGATTGTTGACCTGCCTTGACCGATCTGCAAGCTTGCTGACAACTGCACTAGTCTTCATGGTTTCCTCTTCTTTAACGGGATGAGGAACTAGTTTTGGTCTTGGTTCTCTTCAGTTGGAGCATTTGCGGTTGACTATGGAAAGAAGTCCAAGTTGGGATTCACTGTGTATCCTCACCCCAGGTTTCGACCTCTGTTGTGGAGCTGTACAACAGTTTGCTTTCCACCCACTCTCTCTTGGAGGAGCACACTGATGTCTATGAGTTATTGAGATTGGAAATGGAGGTTGAAGATTGCAGTTGTGAAGTGAAAGGTGAAGATGCGCATAGATCCATTTTCAACATTGCTAAAGTGCAGGTGCTACATTTGCTCCAAAGTTATACTTAAGTACTTGTGACTATTACAAGTAGTCAATTAAGGTAGCTTGTAGCTTTTTGAAATTTGTTGTTTGCAAGAGTAGTCACAAGATTAGTCTCAATGTATCGATAGAAAGTAAGTTGTCATATCTTCTTATCTGAATCAATAGTGTTCACTTGGCAGAATTAGATTTCATGGTTGGATTTTTTTTTTTTTTTTTTTTTTTTTTTGTTCACATAGAGCCATGTTATTTTACAAAAACCGGGCTCTATAACATGTAATAGATCCCGTTTACCAAACCGAGCTCTATTTGCATTTCGCATAGAGTCCCTCCCCCTTTGTGCCCTCAGGCAAAATCGGGCTCTATGAACCTTTTTAACCGGGCTCTATGCCCTTTTCTGTAGTAGTGAATGCATCTCTAATGCGTTGTTATAATTATTTCTGATCATTCTAATTTTAATCTTCTCATTTGATCATAAACATTATGTCAACCATAGCAAAATAACATATAACCCCAAAAGAACAACCAAAATCAAACGTTGCTCTCCAATAACTTGATGAGTCTTTGAAAACATAGACACATTTTAAATACTACTAAAACCCCATGTAACACCCCAATTTTCAAGATAATGGCTTTAAATGTATTAAAAAGCTTCCCAGTTAACTCATGTTATATTATTAAAGTTCCAAATTAGTCATAAGGAACTTTTATGAAAAGAGTTTATTAAAGAAAAAGGACTATATTTGTAATAGTTTGACTAACAGGGACTAACTTCACCAAACTGTAAAAGTTGAATAATAACATCTTTATATCTTTCCTATGACTTAACATATCTTAAAAATTACTCCATTTCCATCTTTGTCTCACGTCACACATACATGGAAGAACAAGAAAACTAGGGCTTGTATTTATCAAAGTTTAATCTTGTATCATACCTACAAGTTAATTTTGAGGTATGAATGATTATTTAATCCCTAAATTCATGTTAAGTTGTACCCAATATGGGATTATGCTTATACTCCTGTTATGACAGCATAAGAGGGGTTTTAAAGAAATTTGAAGTATTATGACAAGTTGTGATGGCCAGAAATCACATAATTCATATTAATCATGCTTAAATGTTATGTCAAGTCACGAGTACCCTATAACGAAGTTATAACACCATTTTTTGGTGTTAGATTTTGAGAAGTAAAAATCATGTTCATTGTTGCCCGTGAAATCAAACGCCCTTTATGTTCTAGCTAGTTCCAAACACTAGCTTGAGTAAGCTAAGACATGTTCTAAGTAAGCTTCGATTTTAATGATGTGTTCTTTGGTGATAAAAGTTATTTGGGAACCTTTTCGAGAGCTAATGAAACCATAATTGACACTTATGTTCTGGAAATGGAGTTAAACTCCTATATGGATGACTTGTACACTATTATAGCTTTATGTTCCAAAATGGAACTTAAACATCCTACATGGATGACTAGTGCCTATATATAGCCTTGTGATTTGAAAGAGGACTTAGACGTCCTAAGTGGGCGATTAGTGCGATTATATAGCTTACTATGTTCCGAAATGGGACGAGATATCCTATATGGATAAATAACACATATGTTAGTGTTATGTCCGAAAATGGGACTAGATGTCCTAAGTGGACGATAGAACACGTATAGTGTTAGTGTTTCTAATACGAAACCTTGACGTCCGATGTGGATGACTAGATTATACATGACACATATGCTAATCGTGTGCAATACATCAAGTGCTTAGACCTCTTGATGAGTAGATTTTTAAAGATATGCTCCCGTGTGGAAATTCAAGTGCTAAACTAGCATTATAGTTCATATTACGGATAAACCAAGTGAAGCAACTATTATGTGTTATTATCAAGTTATGATTTCATCTTATGTACATTATCTAACTAAACAAATTTGCTTACGTTGCTTCGTTTGTGTTTTTGATATAGTTGAGTCAAGTGATGCCAATTTTAAGGGCAAGGACTTAGCGGGTTAGCAATTGGTAGTGCTTGAATGGTAGAATAACTCTCTAACCCTTCTTTGATACTACTTAACGCCCTAGAATCTTATGGTGTCATTTTATGTCAAAACACATAATTGGAACGTTGAAAACTAAAACTTATAAGTGTATGTTTTGTATAAAGGGGTGTTAGGCATTATGCCACTTTTACCCATTTTGCCTGTTTTGACTTTCTATGGGTCCAAATATGTTTTACATATTAAGTTCAGTTTGTTGGTTATAAAAACGCTTTCGTACTAAGTTTGTTCAGTTTTAAGTCTTTGAAAATTAGTTTCTGCAAAAATTGTGCAGACTATCATGCACCTGTCAATACGACGTATCACAAAAAGAGGGATACGACGTACTAGTTGATACATGTATTCCTAAGTGGGGATACTGTTGGGTCAGTGAATTCCCAAACTCCTTTAAACTAGGATTTGAAGATAAAATAACCTAAGTGTTTAATAACCTTAAACATAAGCAAGTCAATGAATGAATAGTTGTTCATTGAGTCATCTTTAAAAAGCTCAGGACGAGCCTAAGAAGAAAGGTTCTCTATTAAGTGAGGCAGGACTAAGTAAATGCTACCTGAGCCAAAGAAGAAGATGATGGGTTCATTAAGTGAGGACAATATCTCACTGAACTCCAAGAATCCTCAACAACTATGAAAACTGAAGACATAAAGACTAAAGAGACTGAAGGCTAAGACTAAAGTGAAGGCGGGACAAGGCGAGATGGAGTCCTTATCAAACAAATGTCAAACTTTTCCTGAAAGGCAAAAGAGAAGATCAGTGTCATCACCGCTACTCAGAAAGCACCGTTGTCCCATTCCTAAAGTAGACATTGTAACAGAGACAAAATACACAAGTATTTTGTCCAAAATAGTTTCGGTCATCTTTGTCTTTTTCAATAACGGTTGTAAGCCATTGTGTATAGATAGGATCATAAGTAGGAGTAGAAAGGTTGACAAGTTTGTGCACTTAATGCGTTGACATTCACAAACACCTTTCTCTCCTCCAAATATAACTAAGTCACTGAGATTATCTTAGTTGGTTAGCATAGTTGTACTTAAGCTTAGCTTACGTTTAGAAAGGAGAATTACTATACTTGTCATTCAATCCCAAGTGTTGTTCCGCAAATACTTGGGTATAATTCTTTGTTAATTGCAAATAGAATTAAACGTTAAAAATATTGTCTTTTAGTTTACATTTATATTTTAACAAGGAATTTCTAATAACATTGCCAAGCCATGAAGCTTGAATAGATTAACTTTGTAGTTAATTCTAACCAAGTTAACGGGAACAACAAGTGGTATTAGAGCCTTTGTTTTATAAAACTTTTTAATTACAAAGTCTTTTAAGTTTTTAAAATCAAGATCCTACCATGGCTGATAGTGATGTGCCCCAAGTAGTCGAACAAAAAGCGAGGAAGCTATTTAGCTGTTGCTCCCCGACTGGAAGTTGGAAAATTCAATAAGTGGAAAAAGCGCATGCTTTGCTACTTAACTAGAATGGAAGCATACTACATCAAGTGTATTAATGATGGTCCATTTTTCCCTACAACTGCTGAAGGTTTACCTAAGCATAAAGCTCAATAGACTCCTGATGAGAGAGCGGTGGTCAATCAGGACCAATACCTCAAAAGCATCATTATATCATGTCTCCCTGACGATATAATGGAATAAGTCATTAACTGTAAAACATCAAAACAATTTTTGACTGACTTGGTTCATAGCTATGAGGGTCCCTCAGATACCAAGGAAAACATGATAATAGACCTGAAACTTGAGTATAACACTTTCATAGCCAAAGATTCTGAAAGTCTCTCAGAAACCTATACCCGTTATAAGACATTTCTCAATGGGATGTCCACTGATGGTGTCACCATATCTAAGCATGAGATGAATGTTGGCTTTGTCAATAGTTTTCCTGAGAAGTGGTTAAGTTTCTCTTATGGTCTCAAAAATGCTAATCACATTAAAAATCTTAAGCTTCCTGAAATCTATGAGAAGTTTGTCTATGAAGACAATTTAATCTCTAGGACATAGCTTGAGTCAAAAAAGGCTCAAGAAACCAAAAAGGCCCTGACCATTGCACCCATATCAACTGTATTCTTCTCTAATGGTGTTGTACAAGATTTTCAAGAAAACTCTGATGATGAGGCTGATGAACGAACCAATGAAGAATACCTAAATGACTTGCAAACTGAATTTCAAGAGATGGGCCTTGTAAACTTAAAACGTTTTATCAAAAGAAACAAGTCAAATTTTTCGGTTCCAAAGCAAGTGATAACCCGAATGTTTTAAATGTGGTAAAAGGGTCACTTTGCAAAAGAATATTAGGTCGTTGAATTCCCAAACTCCTTAAACTAGGATTTGAATATAAAAGAACCTAAGTGTTTAATAACCTTAAACATACGCAAGTCATTGCATGAGCAGCTTTTTAGTGAGTCATATTTAAAAAGCTCAGGGTGAGTCTAAGAAGAAAGGTTCTCCATTCAGTGAGGCGGGACTCAGTGAATGCTACCTGAGCCAAAGAAGATGATGATGGGTTCAGTGAGTGATGAAAATATCTCACTGAACTCCAAGTCTCCTCAACTATGAAGACTGAAGAAATAAAGACTAAAGAGACTGAAGTCTAAGACTAAAGTGAAAGCGGGGCAAGGCGGGATAAGTTTGAAGCGACTAAGGGGAGTCCTTATCAAGAAAAGGTCAAACTTTTCCTGAAAGGCTAAAGACAAGATCAGTGTCATCACTGCTACTCAAAAATCACCGTTTTCCTATTCCTAAAGTAGACATTATAACAGAGACAAAATACACAAGTATTTTGTCCAAACTAGCTTAGGTCATCTTTGTCTTTTTTAATAACTATTAGCCTTGATAATAATTAATAGAAGTGATAGTTATTCACGTTTAGGAACTTTGTAATGTATGTTAGATATAGTACTAGAATAGTCAACGGGCTCGTGGATTGGGCTAAGCTAAATGGATATTAGTTATGTTAAGCTAGCCTTGTATCTCTTGTAATCCAATCCTACCCAACCCAATCCATACGAGGCCCATGGAAAGCCCATTAGGGTGTTTAGTACTTGTAGTATAAATACCCCTCAAATGTGTCATTTGAGGGGTTTTCTTGATTATGTGTGTGTGTGTTTTTCCTTTGATATACAAGTTTCCTTTCATCTTGTTTCTCTCTACACATATACGCCTAACATATATCAAGTCACCATCTTTCTCTTAATCTCTCTTCTTCTTATTTACGCATAAAGCTTTGTGTTTGTTTCGTGTATACTTGTGTGGTAAGCTTTGGTATAACATGATAAGGTTGAGATATTTAAGGTCCTACAATTGGTATCAATCGCCTAACAATGGTTTAGGAGTGTTTGTGTTACGTTTTTGTTAAAGCTTTACACATAAAGTTGCGTTTTTTACTATAAACGTGGGCTTTTTTGCATAAAGTTTTGATTTTTACGTGGTTTTAAGCTTAAAGTTATAGTTTTTATTGATCATTAATTGTTGTGGAAGAAGTTTGTGCAAAAGAAATCGTTTGGAAACGTATTTTTGGGTGAAAAAATCGTGTTTTACACATTTCTGGGCAGTTTACGCGTAAGCAACCTTTTGGTCAAAACCCTCTTTTTACGCGTAAGCAAAAGTCAAAGCCCTAGTTCTACGTGTAAGGGTCTACGCGTAAGAATTGAAGTTTACGCTTAAGCATTTTGTGACGTTTCTTCATGCAACAACGGTTACTCAGTGCTTCCCTCACTTGGATAAGTTTATGGAATACTTTGACTTGTGGATATCTTTTACACTTGGATGAGTGTAAAGGATTTTGGTTTTAAACCTAAACTTACGCATAAGCCTAAAAACTTACGAGTAAGCACTTCTACGCATAAGTTAACTCTTACACGTAAGGTACTCTACTTCTAAGCATTTAAGTTTACGCATAAGCTTACGCTTAAGCCTAAAGGTTAGGCGTAAGATACTGTTTACACATAAGCAAATCCTACGCATAAGCAGTCTGAATAAGCTTCCTTCTACGCCTAAGGAATCCTACGCATAAGCACTGCATCCTACGCCTAAGAGCAAGGTTTACGAGTAAGATCTTAAGCAAAACTTCAAACGGCCATAACTTTTGAACCGTAACTCCGTTTTCAGCGTTCTACCCATCAAAACGACCGTGAGAACGAGGAGATTGGCACGCCGAATGAACTACCTTCGAGTCCTAAAACTCTCCTAATAGAAGTTATTGAGGTTTTAAGTTTTAGACCAAATTTTCACAACAACAACCGAACTTAATCTTCATCAAACTCAACTCCTTTATCGTTGAATCGATCCTACATCAACTTTATCGGCCAAATACCTTCATCAATGGCTACTCAACAAGACATTCATGCACGGTGCGAAAACCATCCTCCTATCTTTGGAAAAAGGTGGATATCTTCAATGGACAAGTCGTATGCTTCGCTACATCAAGATCAAACCTAATTGAAAACTCATGATTCAATCCATTCTGAATGGACCCTTCAAGCCTCGACCGGTCCAAAACCACGAATCTCGATGCAACACCTCCGTCCCACCATATTTTCGTGTTCAAAATGAATCGAATACGGACGAGGATAACAAACAGTTGAAGCGGATGACATGGCAATACACATTGTCCAACTAGGTTTACCGAGAGACATCTTTGGTCTTGTGGGCGGTTGTGAAGCTTTACGCTATGTGGGAACGTGTTAGACGGCTTTGTTATGGGCCGAAATTGGTCAACAAGACACGGAGAACAAGTCGCTAACCGAATGGGAGAGGTTTACATCAACTCGGGAGAATCCATTGAATCCTACTATGGAAGGTTTTGCACTTTAATGAATGAGCTTATCGAAACAAGTTGGCACCCGAACTATCGTGAGTAACATCAAATTTCTCAACAATCTTCCGTAAGAATGGGGCGATATGTCACTATTGTCAACAAAACAAAGGACTTACATCGGTGAACTTTGATCAACTCAACGATTTTACGAAACAAAACCAAGTCAAGTCAATGAAGTTAGGAAAGAAAGACGGCAAAGAATCATGATCCCTGGCACTAATTGCAAAGACTCAAACTCCAATGACTACACAACAACAAGATTCATCATCTTCCACTAACAACAACTTGCAACAATACATTCCACAACCACAAGTTGTTATCCTCAACAACAATTCTACTCACCGGAACAACAAGTCATTCAACAACAACGATATCCACAATACTGTGAACAAGGAATCACCGATCTTGAAACCGAACAAGAACAAGCTTTGTCAATTGCATTTGCTTTTTAACTAAAGCATTTAGAGGTCGCTATTCCACACCAACTAACAACAACCAAAGGATTTCATCAAACACTCGCATAGCGCAAATTGCACACCGGGTTTGAATATGGGTCATCAAGGACAAATGGTTGGAGTTATTGGGAATCGGCGAGGATATGCTCTTGGATTTCACATGGGTAATCAGCGGTTCCGTGTCGTGGTGTCGGTTGGGTCGAATGTTGGAAATCGATGGGCGAATGTTGGGAATAGAGCGATGGGTAATTAGAATGGGAACGTTGCAGCTCGGTCGTTGGGAACTATGGAAATGTGAATCGTGGTAATCAGTTAAGTGTTACAACTGTCAAGGAGTAGGTCACATGGCAAGGAATTGTCCTACTAAGCCGAAAAGAAGGATCTTGCGTATCTTGAAAGCTATCATGTTGGTACAAAAGGAAGAAGCAGGACTTCAGTTGAGTCTTGAGGAACATGACTTTATAGCGATTATGGATGATTTGGAAGACCCAGAGGACATCAATGTAAACGCATCTTCATGGCAAATCTTGAGAAGCTAAGTATGACACCTGAGTCCGACGCACCTCCTTTCTATGATGCCAATGCAAGATTTGAGGTACCAATCATTGATCCATGATATAGCAATGTCATATTTGATGTGTTTAATCATAACAAGCGAGATTTTGTGACATCAAGACCTACTTATGATACATACTGGACAATCCGAGTTGTAGCAATACTAACTACGAAACTCGGATGTGGATCCTAGTGGAGGCATGTGACACAAAATCTCGAGACTAATGAGGAAACACGTGCCTTATTTGAAACATTAATCAATAATTGTGGCATTGAAATTGAGAAAGTTAAAAGGTCAATCGCGATGTTAAGGCCGAATGATAAATTGACCACCGAGCTTGAAAGGTACAAGGAGAATGCAAAACCTTTGAATTTCATAAAACCGATAAGGTTTTAAAATGTACCTTTTGAGGGTCGTTTAAGCCCTTATTTGATCACTTTTGTATCCGTTATTACTTAATATCGTTCCTTTTCACTTTTTAGGTCTCTTGAAGGCAAATTGTCAGTAATGGCACTTATTTGGACGAAAAGGCACGGATATCTGAAGAAAATGGCCAAAGTCAAGAATCGAGACACTCAAGTCTTTGAAATACAAGGTGGCATCATTAATCTATGACATGTCGGAGCATCTTGTGACGACACGAAGCCAAATTTCTTATTTTCAAGTGATCGTGTCGCTTTAAAAGAGTAGGCCGTCGCAACTCGGACGACCTAGATTTGATCCGGATGGCGTCGGTCAAGAGGACCGCGTCCACAAGCACAAGGTGACGCCGCAAGACTAACGTGGCAAGATGAAACCTTAATGACGGCGACCAGCAGCGTCACAAATCATAAGGTGGCGCGTCGCGATTGTAATATTATATATAGAATCCAATTTTTCGCTTTTAGTGTGTAGTCTTTGGAGTAAAACCTAAACCGAACCAAGGCTGTCTTGTATAGTATTTTAGGGTTCCAAACCCTATCTTACATCAAGATAAGTGTTTTACTTCATTAATTCAATTATGTCTTTGATTATTTGTGTGTATTCTTGCATGTTCTCCATGTCCGCTAATTCACTTATGTGTTTGCTTAGGAATATGAAACTTAATTATTAAATATTGATTGGTTGTCTCTTTTCTTAATTGATTAATGATCTAGTAATCGATAGGTCATTCGTTGTGTAATTAATGCTTGATTAATCTTTGTGAACCTTAGGCTATAGCACTTAGAGCGGTTGTAGGCTAAACCATCCAAAGAGGGCCTTAGAGTTAGAGTTTATAATCCCTAGAGGGTTTTGCAGACGAGACCCTTTGGTAAGTTCAAAGATTAGGGATAAACGCTTTTCAACTTTGAAAAATTATGGCGTTCAAATATCGAACTAGCCAAACACCCCCCAATTCCATTGTTTTCGAAAAATTTCACATAACTAGGATCATGAAATGTTTTTCATGCATTGTTGATACAAACTAAATACGTTTTCTCATGCATACATGATCTCACGAATATTGGTTGAATTACATAACTAATATGTATTTTTCGACATATTCGAATGAGCAATAGCAAATTAGGAGTGTTTGGGTAATCTCATTATTTTCATTCTAGAGTCAAGATTGTTGCACCTCTACACCGTATGCATATAGGCACACACTAGGCACATCCCTTCAAAATGCTAATTTTAACTTTTGGTCAATCTCGTTTTATAGGTTTCAACATGTCTCATGAATACGACTTTGATCATCAATTAACTAATACCTACATTCCTAATATCTCACAGGAACCCAACACACCTAGAAACTATATTCGTTCCTTCATAAATATTGAAACCCGGTTCTTTCATGAAGGTCAAATAGTCGACCCCTCTTTACTCTATCATGAGGACACCAACACCTCATTTCGTGGTATAGGGTTCGATTGCTTACTTACCATCAACGAGCACATTTATCCTCGATTTGTGCTATAATTTTTCAAACAAATTAAACTCGTACATAATGAGGATCAATATTTGTCACTATGGTTTTGGATCCAAAACTATAAGTTTGTCCTAACTCTAGAGAAACTTGCTCAAATCCTCCGAATTCCAAATCATGGGCAATGTGCTTATACGGAAGATTGGTTTCTAGAGTCTCTCTTTAACTATCGTGAAGAGAATAGTCCTTACTGTTCCTACATACCCTCTCCACAAGAAATCACTAGACTTGTTCGTATATCTAACCACAACAACATTTCTTACCTAGACCCAACGAAAATTTGATTGGGAGAGGTTCGTACTGAACTGCACCCCTGGGCAGTTATCCTACAAGAAAATGTTCTCAGTCTAAATGAAAACTGTGAGCAACTTCTGGCGTGCTGTGCTCATATGATTTATTTTCTTCTCACTAAATAATTATATAATCTTGCGTATTTTTTGCTAAGCAAATTGTGCATCTCAAGGGTAAGAAAGATAAACTGATACCTTACAGATGTTCTTAACTCGTCTTTACCATCACATCATGAATTTTCATCCATACCTTTAAGGTCCTCAATATTCACTCTCAAATCGTGTCATGAAACCTCTAATGAGTCATACATCTCATCTTTTATAATTCTCGACACCTCCACCAGCTATGCACCCTTTGATGATTCATCGAGTCACGATGATAAGTGAAGCTACAGGAACATGCTCAATTCAATTTCAATAAATTAGCATCCCTATTAGTTAACTATCTAGCTAGGATTGTAAATAAGTCATTTTATGCTTATTATCCTAACTCACTTGCATGTTTGATTGTTACCTTATCATCTTGCATGAATTTTAATTTATGCTACTCTTAGATGATAGCTTATTTTGTCTTTTTGATTGCATGCTTGTGATTTATTTTTGATATTTGCATGCTTATCTTTGTTGCTAGAAGTAGGTAAATATGAGTTATATTTGGTAAATTAATCTTTAGTGGTTTGAGGCACTAGGATTTGCTGCAAATAGTCCCCTTAGAACACCCTTTTTAGCTGCATAAAACCATGCAAAATAGGAAAATTCGTGAAACTTCCAGGTCACAGTATCGTTAAACAGGGCATGGTGCCATTAAATTTAACGGTACCGTATGATATTTAGTGGTATCGTCACCTTGTTTAACGAAATTTTCCTATTTACTCTAGATTCCTGAATCCCTAACCTCAAAACCTGCAATGTTTTGCAAACTCTTATAACCTTAATATTTCCCTAGGCTGCCATAGAACACCTCCACTCACTTTAATTTAAATCACACCATTCTTTCCTATATAAGGCTACACCATTGCAAGTGACTCTTGCACTTCATCTTCAACCAAATCCTCTCTTTCACCATGTCTTCCACTCAAGCATCCTCAACCCACATCTCCAAGAAACCTAGGATTACCGTTAGACCACCAACTAAAATCACACTCAAATCACCACAACCACAATACACCGTGTTGATTGACTTAACTCATGAAAATGATGATGATGAAGCTAGAACACCACCTTCTCAAAGCACTCCTTCCTCTCTAACACCACCAAATGCTCCATCCAAATCATCCTCCAATGGGACTACTTCATCTTCTGATAAAGACTTAAAATGTACGCTTTTAAGGGGTCATTTAAGCCCTATTTCGACACATTTTATATCCGTTACTGCTTAATTTCGTTCCTTTTTACTTTTTAGGTCTTTTGGAAGCAAAATACTAGAATGAATCATATTTGGACGAAAAGGAGCAAATACATGAAGAAAATGGCAAAGTCAAGATCGAAGCCACTCAAGATTGATCAACAGTACCTAACGGCGTCCCAACCAAAGGGCGACGCCGTCCCTCTATAAAGACTTGATCAAAACATGCACGTGACAGCTCAGTGGAAACTCTGGTCACATAACCTGACGGCTTCACGCTTTAATTATGGAGGGCGTCACTCACAGTTTCCAACTCAGACGGCCCAGATCTAGAATCAAGACGAAGTCCCAACTGAAGACCGACGGTGTCACAACTCTAAGGTGACGTTGTCCCATCGATGACTTGGCCCAGACAATTGACGGCGTCCCATGCAAAAGGTGACGCCGTCGCGATTGTAAATCTATATATAGAATTCGATTTTTCTGTATTTTGGTAGGTAGACTTTTGGAGAAAAAATCCTAAATCGTTTGTAGTCCGAATTAAACAGTATCTTAGGGTCCCATACCCCTATTTTACACATCGAGATAAGTTTGTTTATCCAAATTATCATTATGTCTATCTCATATTCGATTGATTGTGTATGCTTGCTTGTCTATCATGTCTAGCTAAATTTCTTGTGTGTTTGCTTAGATCTACGAAACCTAGTTATTGATTATTGTTAGGTTGTTTCTTATTTTAATTGAAATTGGCTTAGGAGTGCAACTAGGCATCTTCGTTGTATTTAATGCTTGAGTATGCTTTATGATGATATGGTCTATGGATGAAATAGCTTAGGCTTGTCGATTCTGTAGGTCATATACGAGAGATAACCTCAAAGAACTAGGGACCACGCATACCCTACAAACTTTAGGAATGCAACGCGTTAAGATAAAGGACGTGACAACTAAACCGACCAATAAAAGATAACTAGAAGAGTAATAGCATCTAGGTGAACAAATCTTTAATCATCATACGAGCACACTTCAATTAGACATAAGTTACCCGTAGTAATTAGATAATTAGACAATTAGTTAAAGTAGAGTAATCGGTAGAAGTACCACCCCCAAACCAATTGCCCCGAGATTTTACCTTAGCTTTCTAAAACCATAAAAGATAAAAAAAAAAAAAAAAAAAAAAAGAACCATCCTCAATCCCACCTTCTCGTCATATATTTCTTACTAGCATTCCTATTCTCCTAGATAACGATATCAATCCCGAGGCTTACCCCATACTACACTACAACGATTAGGTTCACTTCCTAGGAGGTTGAAAAACTTGCTCTAAGAAAAAGAAGTTTCCTTTTACCCCATACGCGCCTTCCGCGCGCATCAAGTTTTTGGCGCCGCTGTCGGGGAATAGAATAGCTAGTTAGATCTCTATCTCTTTTAGGTTCCCTTGCTTGATTCCTATCAAGTAAGATTTTTTCTCATTTCATTAGCTTTCTAGTAGTCTATCCCCCTTCTTCGTGTTTTTCTTCGTGACCTTATCACTTTTCATCATGGAAGGCGATAACCCACCACCAAATCAACCACTTCCAATCAACCCACCACCAATTGACCTGCCAAGAGGCCGTACTCTTGGTGAATACTCTAGACCGAGCCATCAAGGCTATAGGAACACCATTGAGCTCCCAAATCAAGCTCAAACTATGGCCTTGCGATCCGACACCATCCGGTTGGTGCAAAACGGATGTGCATTCCATGGACTTCGTTCCGAAGATCCTAATCAGCATCTCAAGGATTTCCTAAAAATTTTTGACTCTATCGACCTTGATGCTACCACACGGGAGACCACGCGCTGGCGTCTCTTCTCAAGTTGGGATGATCTCACCACTCATTTCCTCACCCAATTTTTCCCACCGGGGAGAACTACCAAACTAAGGAATGACATCTTGATGTTCCAACAACGTCAAGGCGAAACTCTCCACGAGGCATGGACTCGATTCAAGGACTTGCTCCATAAAGTCCCTCATCACGGCATTGATCTTTGGCTTTATGTCCAAATCTTTTACGATCGTGTCAATCCCTCCACTCGACAAACCATTGATTATGCCGTCGGTGGAAGGCTGAGTAACCTCAATGTTGAAACATGTTGGGAAGGCTGAGTAAATCATGAGACCTCTTCAATCCCAACAAACGAGACAATCTCTCTCAAGGACTCACAAATTGGGAAGTGCTCGTGTCTCAACACTCCTTGCATAAAAGAAATATTTCCTAAAAACATGTTCATTGGAAGGGTGCAAGTTTTACCTCCCAATTTCCATAACATAAGGAAACATTCTTTTGGTTTTAAACCAGGTTTATTAGGTCAAGATGGATCCTTAACTAAGAATCTCTTAAAGTTGATAGAAGATGATCCCTTTCTAGGAGAAAGACTTGATTTACCCGTCACACCAATTGAATTAGGTAAGGTTAGTATGATAGGAGCACACTCTTTTAGGCATATAAATTACCCATCACCTTCTCCTCACGTGGCATATTTCCACCCTAAAGGGTGTGTATCGCTACTATCACCCGCACTTAAACTTAAGTGTAGGGAAAACCTCCCCTTTATCCGTTAAATAAGGGTAGAGTCAAGCTCGTGACTCGAACAAAAACAAGCGCTTCTTGGGAGACAACTCATGTTTATTTGTTTGAATGTTTGTTTTTAATTTTTATTTGTGTGTTTATATATCGTTTTCATTATTTTTTATTCTCATGTTAGACTTGGTGAAAATGCTTTATTTTGTTTTTAACTTCGTCTTAATTGCATATAAAGGTATTTTACAAAAAAGATAAGTGTAGGGAAGATCACATATGTTTTTAAGAACATGAACATGAGATTAACAATAATTGAAATTGTATATGTATGTGTGTTTGTTAGAGTCAAATGCTTGTATCGAGTCATGATGGATGTTTTGCAGGAATTTTTCTAGGTTTTAATGAGGTAATTTTTCCAGAAAATGTACCAGACCCTTTCTGTTAGGACAACTTGACGGCTTCGGGATTAACGACGGCATCAGGAAATGTGGAAACAGATTCTCTGTTTCGTTTTCTGTCTAACTTGTGATTTTTGGAAACTTCCAATCCTTAATTTTTCAGGAAAAAAATGCAAACATCCATTCCACAAGCATTATATCTTATTGCTTTGTTTCTAAGTCTGAAATTACATCTTGTTGTGATTTTTCTTTGTTTGGTTTGATGCTTTGGGTTGTCGTTTTCTTATGAGTGTGCAGGTTATATTAGGCAAGAAGAAGAAACACACATTGGATGAAGCTTATTACTTATGCATTCTTCTTGAAGGAGGATTTAACCACAACTTCATACATATCCTACCGAGCTAATCAGGGGAGTACTAGTTTCTTTTCCTTACTTACCTTCCTTTATTATAACTTTGATACTTTCGAGGAACATTAGGGACAATGTTCAGTTTAAGTGTAGGGAGGAGGAATAAAACGGGAACTTAGAAACTATTCACTCACTTGATTATTTATCTTGTCCTTGATAATTTGTGTAATAAACTATGAGAAATACTCGTTAGGGCAATTTTAGCACCAAATTTAAATTTTTTTATGACATTTACGAGCTAAAATTTATTCTTAATAAAGCGTCTCATGGATAGGAATTATATGACTAGCACAAAAACCGTTTACCACTCAAATTTCACCCCAAAAATGTGAGGTTCCCCCCTAGATATTTAGGAATAAAAGCATTCATCTTTAATGCTTAGAGAGTGTACCGGTAGTATAATAGATTCTAGAACTTGTTTTGTGATGCATTCCGAGATCGCTAGTGAAACTACACTTGTGTAGTTAGGAATAACTAAGTGAAAAGAGGCATTAGGATAACCTTTGTTTGAAACACATATTATAATTACATCTTCCACATCGGTTGAGTAATTACCCCACACCCTTGCGATATACTCATCTTTAGTACACGATACCCCTAGTTAACCCCTTAGAGCCTATCCTTTTTGCGGTTCTCTTGATGTTTCGGTTTTCCGAATATCATCAAGAGCATTGTTTACAATCCACCCCAAATGTACACCCAAATCGCTTTAGCCTACCTTGTATGCACTCATCTTTAGTGCATTATTGTTATCATTACTAAACCCTTAGTTCAAATATCTAGTTACTTGCATGTTTGCTAAGTCGAGTCATATCTTTTGTACACGCTTTGGGACGATTGGGACTCATGGGTAAAAGTAATATTTTATGGAGTAACGGAAAGAACGATAAATTCAAATTCCCTTTGTCTACGTAATTAAATACTCCAAGTGTTTTGATCTTTTCAAATTTGGTCAATTAAGTGTTAGAGAAATAAAACTCAAGTGTAGGGATGCTCCTATAAATCCCTTATATTTTTATGTTATCGTAGAGGATGGTAGAGTAAAAAAGTATGGAAAAAAATCGAAAAAAAGAGTGTTAAAAAAAATGAAAAAATGAAGAAAAACATACGGGCTACCATCCCACATCTATCTTTATGTTTATGTTTTTTAAATTTATGTTTGTTTTGTTTCAAGTTATCTATAATTAGTGAGTCGAGTCTTGGCTTAGCAACGCCACGCTTTTCATGCTTGTAACATAAGATTTTTGACTTGCCACCACTAAATATCCCCTATCCAACAAGACCCTTTGTTTCCCTACCTTAAGCCTAACGTTAAAACCCTTGTAAAGACCTCTTAGATAGTTGTTCCTAGGTGCTTACGCCAAAGCGGTGGAGGTTTGATCTAGTCTCAAGCTTATGGTAATCTATGTACTATGCCAGGTAATGAGTGTTATCTTCCATTTCCATTCGTATTATATTTCATATAAACCCGAGAGATGAGAGAATCCAAACACCACTTGTGAGGTGCTAGTATATAATTTCTGTGATTGTTATGACTATTGCGGTGCTTTTACTTGTTGTAAACTATTTAAACTAATGTTTTATGCCCCCTAACTTATAAATTGATTGGTCAAAAGCACATTTGCTTGAGAACAAGCAAATACAAAGTGTAGGGATATTTGATAAGGATTTAAAATGTACGCTTTTAGGGGGTCATTTAAGTCCTATTCGACACATTTTATATCCGTTCTTGCTTAATTTCGTTCCTTTTACTTTTAGGTCTTTTGGAAGCAAAATACTGGAATGAAGCATATTTTGACGAAAAGGAGCAAATACATGAACAAAATGGCAAAGTCAAGATCGAAGCCACTCAAAACTGATCAACAGTACCTGACGGCGTCCCAACAAAAGAGCGACGCCGTCCCTCTATGAAGACTTGATCAAAACATGCACGCGACGGCTCAGTGGAAATTCTGGTCACATAACCTGACGGCGTCACACTTTAATTATGGAGGGTGTCACTTACAGTTTCCACCTCAAATGGCCCAGATCTAGAATCAAGACGACGTCCCAACTGAAGACCGACGGTGTCACAACTCTAAGGTGATGTCGTCCCATCGATGACTTGGCCCAGACGAAACCCTAATGACGGTGAACTGACGATGTCCCATGCAAAAGGTGACGCCGTCGTGATTGTAAATGTATATATAGAATTCGATTTTTCTTTATTTTGGTAGGTAGACTTTTGGAGAAAAAACCCTAAATCATTTGTAGTCCGAATTGGGCAGTATCTTAGGGTCCCATACCTTATTTTACACATCAAGATAAGTTTATTTATCCAAATTATCATTATGTCTATCTCATATTCGATTGATTGTGTATGCTTGCTTGTCTATCATGTCTAGCTAAATTTCTTGTGTGTTTGCTTATATCTATGAAACCTAGTTATTGATTATTGTTAGGTTGTTTCTTATCTTAATTGAAATTGGCTTAGGAGTGCAACTAGGCATCTTTGTTGTATTTAATGCTTGAGTATGCTTTATGATGATATGGTCTACGGATGAAATAGCTTAGGCTTGCCGATTCCGTAGGTCATATACGAGAGATAACCTCAAATAATTAGGGACCACGCATACCCTACGACCTTTAGGAATACAACTCGTTAAGATAAAGGAAGTGACAACTCAACCGACCAATAAAAGATAACTAGGAAGTAATAGCATCTAGGTGAACACATCTTTAATCATCATACGAGCACACTTCAATTAGACATAAGCTACCCGTAGTAATTAAATAATTATACAATTAGTTAAAGTATAGTAATCGGTAGACGTACCACCCCCAAACCAATTGCCCCAAGATTTTACCTTAGCTTTCTAAAAAACCATAAAAAAATTAAAAAAAAAAAAAGAATCATCCTCAACCCCACCTTCTCATCATATATTTCTTACTATCATTCCTATTCCCCTAGAGAACGATATAAATCCCCAAGGCTTACCCCATACTAAACTACAACGATTAGGTTCACTGCCTAGGAGGTTGAAAAACTTGCTCGAAGAAAAGGAAGTTTCCTTTGACCCCGAGCGCGCCTTCTGCACGCATCATCTTCCTCTTCATCCTTCAATACTCATCTATCCTCTATGGACATGACACTCACTCTCACACCTATCACTCCACTGGACTATGTTATGCCAACTCCATCACCCACATACTCACTATCTCCTCCATCTCTTATCATGGGACACCCTATCCAACTTCACCCAGTTGATAGCCATAGTGCTAATTGCCTATGTTGCTTACACAACCGAAACCTCATCTGCTCTCTTAGGGATGAACTTCACTTCATGTTCTCCTATGTGGAGCATCTCTTGACACCAACACAAGGGCCCATCATACCACATCCTCCACCAACCAATAGTCCAACCAACTAAACATGTTTATGTTTAGTTTTCAAGCATAAATGTATAGGATCCCTTTTGAATTTGAAGCAAATCTTAGGGCCTCTCAAGTCACTAGAGATTTATATGTGCTTCATGTAGCTTTTATTTTCTTGTCTTTATGTTATATTCACACATTATGTGTGATCACTTATTTTATCTATGAATGCATGTTTCTTGTTTTATGGTTGAATTTTCTTTATCAATTTTAAGGCTACTTAGCCTCTTTGTTTGTGGTTAGATATTTGTCTTAGTTGCTACATGTTAGACATTGTATTTTTGTCATCTAACTTTGTTTTGTAGCAAGAACCATTGCTCGATTCCTTGGTGCCCTCCAAGCGATGGGAGTATACATAAAGGGGGAGTCTTAGTGTCGTTTCGACAATCTTTTTGCTTCGACAAAAAGGGGAGAAGTGGGATGTAAACTCAAATTAAAAACTTGTTAAAATTATTTTTCACCTAAAATGAGTTTATGTTGTCATCATCAAATAGGGGGAGATTGTTGATGCAAATAATGTCTATCAAGTTTAATCACACAAGCTAACCACTTGTGAATGGTCAACCGTAATAAACTTAAAAATACATTTCGAAAAGCAAAATGCAATTAAGATCGGAGGAATATAGTGGATTCTGGGTCGTTAAGTCCCGGAGGATGAATGGTGTTTAACACGGAGACGGATGTCGAATAATCACTAAGGATAGTGATCGGTAAGGATTTTGAATATTTATACCTAAAGAAAAGTTTTGTAAATTACAGGGGCTTAAATGCAAATTAAAGAAAATTAAAAGTTAAAATATATTAAATAAACGCTATCACTATTTTTACAATGATGTTTTGTGATTTATAAAATAAAATAACTTAAATAAACTATTTTAACTAAAGCGTAAACTTAAATTATCTAAAAGCGTGACTTAAAATGAAAGCGTCGTTATTTATAAAAATTACGCGAGTCATAAGCAAAAGCGTAAAATTTATGAAATAAAAGTCCTACAAGTGTAAAACAATTTTCTTACGTACTATATGACAAAAGAAAATTTTAGAAAAAGATTTATATTTTTTGACTTTTATATTTTTATTATGAATTAAATACTATTTTAGACTAAATAAATGATTAAAAATACTAAAACTATTAAGAAAAATCGAAACTTTTTATAAAATACTTTATACTAATACAAATCTATGAAAAATACAAAAGTTGAAAAAGCTATATTAAATAAGCTGAAATAAGCTAATAAGCTCGTATAAGCTTAAAATGAAAAACAAGGGTTATGTATTAAATAATGCAAATAAAAAGCAGAAAAAGACCCAGGGCGGTGGTAGTGTGTGTGTGTGGTGGTGGGGTGGCGGGTTGAATCCCAGAATGACCTTTTTTGCTAACTATTTTATTTTTTGATTTTCTTTTACAAACTTATTAAGCTACTGAAAATAAGCAATTTTCAAAACTACAACTTTTATAAAATGACTAATAAGCTCGAAATGAGCTTATTTATCTCAACGATTAACAAAAAAATGGAATAAGCACAAGAATTTAGCTAAATGGCTAATAAGCTAGGATTTAAGCAAAAGTTAAATGAAATAAGCTAAGAAACTTATAATAAGCTAATATGACAACCGAAAAAGCACAATGAATTCAAAATAAGCACTAAACAAATTCCAAATAAGCACTAGCTTAAGCTGTTTGCACAGGACACTTTTTAGTTTACTAGGCACTTTCTAGCTAATTTTAAGCACTAAGATAAGCTAGAAAATAAAAACAAAAACTGGAACTAACTAGTTAACCAAATAAGCTATCCAAAAGCTAAAATACTCACTTGTTTTGTTCACTAGAGAGCTTTTAATGAGCTTATGAAAAGTGGAAAAACACCGAATGCTCGGTGTACTAGATGAAATGGACAAAACAAAAAGCTACTTGCGAGCTTATCAAATAAGCTACAAATGGAAAATGAACTTTGGAATCTTGAGACAGCTAGGTGAGCTTCTCAAAAAGCTAAAGAGCACAAGCTAATACTCACTAATAAGCTCTGTAAGAGCTTGTGAAATGGGTTAGCAAACAACATGCACAGGGCACTTTTTTGACTTGTTCAAAACAAGCTGAGAAAATAAGCACTTTAATAAGCTAATTAGAAGTATAACTATTATTTTTCTAATTTAGATAAGCAACTAAATTTTAATATCCCAAAAGATTTAAGCTAAATCTTAATATTAATCCTATATAAAATTATTTATTTTATTCAAAATCGACCAAATTGAAAATTTTGACTTTTATAAAAACTAACTAAGTTGACTTTTATGAACTTTAAATCAATCCTACTTCTGATTATGTTGTATTAAGCTATAATAAGGTTGAAATTAAGCTAATATTAACAAGTTTTAAGCTAATATGATGATTTTGACAAACTAGAACTCAAACAGATTAACAACTAAATGATTAAAGAGATTTTTGACTTTTTAACAAATGAGGACTGGTTTTTCTTGTTTGAACCGAGTTATTATGAGACTAATGAGACATGAAACAACAAAAAGCAATAACTAAACAACCTTTAACACAGATTAACAAAGCAAATCCAAACAAGCCTTTATAAAATTGTTTTGAAGATTTTCAAAGATTTCAAAGATTCGGACCATGCAATTGATTAAAGACCTTATATTATCATATACTAAGACTAAATAAGCATTAAACAACAACAATAACAACATAAAACTAAGAATGACAATTATGCTATTTTAAGCTGTTAAAATAAAATTTTTAACAACTATAAATTAAAAAGAACAAGCAACTATTTTATTGTTTAATTATACTTAACTATAACTAATAAACATGAAAATACAAAGATTTAAGCTAATTAATATTTAAAAGCGTTGAAATGCCAAAATGAATCAAAAAGCTTACAAGTTGGATTCCAAGTGAAAAATGAGAACCAAGGCACAAAGAACACATCCTATAGCTTCCCAAAAGCACTAAACCAAAGGCAATCCAAAATTTACCCTTGCTTCACTTTGATCACCATCTCCATTGATTTTTATTTTTAACTATTTTCTTGGTATTTTTGAATTTTCTCTTTTGATTCTAAACAAAATTTTAAAGTTTCTAAAAGCTTTAATAAGCTTTATAGGAGCTTATGTGATCTTATTCAGTCCTTAATAACAACTAATAACAACATTTGAACATTTTGAGATTTTGAACTTGAAATTTTGCATAAACGAAACTGAAACTTAAAACTTGAAATTGATGATTGAAAAGATTTATACATATACTTAAAATACTTAAAAAGAGCTTGAAAGCTTAAATTACTTGAAATTTGAATTTAAGTTAAAGCGACATAAGAAAACTAAAATTACACTAGATATTTCTTCACATTGCTTCAAACTTCCTTTATAATGATCTTTTGAGACTCGGTCGACATCTACGAATCTTTCCCACCTCAATCCAACCATTGGATTCATCAAATCATCATATTTGCCATTTGGAATTTTGGCGCCAAATAGTCTTTTAGCGGTTTTTCAATTAATGAAATTTGGACAATTGTGGAGGTGGAAAGAGTTGGGTATCAATTGGTAGAAGTGAGGTGGAAAGGTGAAAAGGGGAAAAACCACCTTTGGTTTTTGGATTACAACTGGTGGGAGGCGATGAGCAGTGATGAGTGGTTTTTGGCGCGTTTGACTTTTTGACTTTGTATATAATAAAGGGGTCCAAATTAGGGGTCACGGTGTTTGGCGGGGGTTCTTTTGGTTTGGATGGGGTTCTAAATACAAAAAAGGGTCTAATTGGCTTATTTAATATCAAGGACCAAAGTTGTAATTACGCCAAACTTGAGGGACCAATCTTGACAAGTTTCCAAAGTTATCACAAGGACCATTCCTGCCATATATGAATAGTACAAGGACCAATGATGATTATTTTCCATTTTTAAATGTCCAAGGACCATTTTTGTCATTTTCAAAACTTGAGGGACTAAAGTTGTAATTTTGTAATTTTAAATTTCAAGGACTTGTTTTGACAACTTTATGAATCCCTAAGGACTTAAAATGATATTTTTCTTTATTTTGATTTTACCAGGGACTGTTTTTGACAACTTTTGAAACTTTGGGGGACTAAAACTGCCAATTATGCAAACTTGATCGTTTTCACAGATTTTGATATTTTGCATTTAAAACACATAAAACACTTGTTTGTGATATTTTCATCATTTTGATGCATTTACGAGTGTTTTCGGATGTTTTGGCATTCTAAGCAGTATAAAAATGATGAGTATTTAGACACTCATCAATCCCCACACTAAGATATTGCTAGTCCCTAGCAATGATTTGAGAAAAATTAATGGATTTCATCTCTTTACCAAAAGCCATTACTTACGGGTAGCCAATTGTTTTAGTTCAAGTAAGAACCTTGGTACAATGATAACCAAATGATTTTGAGCAAATCATAAGTTTATGCGGTTTGATTTGTCTTTACGAAGCCGTTTGCTACGGACTAGCCAACTCTTAGATAAATTATCAATATTATCTTTGGTGAGCCGATTACCAATTATGGATTTCAAGCGCCTTTACCACAAGCCATAAACTTGCGGGCTAGCCAACTTTTCACTAGTTTAAAGATATGGTGAGTTGAACACCATACAATTTTGGGCAAATTGCAAGCCATAAGCGGTTTGAGATATCTTTACCAAGAGCCGTTTGCTCTGGATTAGCCAATCCTTATGTGGGTTAGACATGGCGGATGATTACCATTTCTTGAGTAAGTGAAAACACTTACTCCAAAAAAAAAAATTGGCCAAAAGCGGGGAATTGGGTGGAATAATTACATGATAAAATTCGTGAGAATTCCCCACATAGAAATGAATATTGCCCTCAATATTCAAAGTACAGCGTGATTATGCGAAACATAGAACATAAAAGGAAATACTACGGCCATTATTTTGTTTTGATATATACACATTTTTTTTTTTTTTTTAGAGACTTTATATACAACAATGAGGCAACTCCCCACACTAGGGTGGTAGAAAAGGGTAAGAAGGCGAAACATGGGTGAAAACCCATATGGTGTGTCTCTTGTTTTTGATTCCCGAGTCACTAGCTTGACTCGATCCCGCATTCATTGGTTCATGGGGAAAGTTTGTAGATCCGGGACAATCACAGGTGGAATGTCCTCTCCAAAGTAATGCTTTAATCGATGACCATTCACTTTAAAATTTGGACCAACGGGTTGAGATAACTCAATGGTGCCATAAGGATAAACCTTAGTGATAGTAAATGGACCGGACCAGCGGGACTTAAGCTTTCGAGAAAATCTTCAATCTTGAATTGAAAAGAAGGACTCGATCACCAACGTTGAAAACGCGGTTCTTGATTTTAGAGTCATGAATCTTCTTTGTCTTTTGTTTGTAGATCAAAGAGTTCTCGTATGCTTGATCACGGAGTTCATTTAGTTCATTCATTTGAACTTTTACGTGATCACCGGTTGTCGAATATCGAAGTTTGCATGTTTCAAGGCCCGGTATGCCTTGTGCTCTAGCTCAATCGGAAGATGACATGCCTTTCCGTACACTAGCTTGTATGGAGTACACCCGATGGGTGTTTTGTAAAATATCTGAAAGGCCCAGTCGTCATCCGGTTTATCCGACCGGGATGCACGATTTTCGCCTCTTGTCCTTTCTAAAATTCTTTTAATACCACGGTTGGAGACTTCCACTTGCCCACTTGTTTGGGGTGGTATGCGATAGAGGCGGTGGGTTACACCATACTTTTGCATGACACGATCAAATTGGTCATTGCGAAATGTGTACCACGATCACGATTATAGCGTGGAGTTCCAAACACGGCAAAAGAGATTTCAAAATTTCACAACTACTCGGGCATCATTGGTAGGTAAAGCTTTCGCTTCAACCCATTTTGACAAATAGTCAACGACCACGAGTATGTATTTGTTACCTCGAGAAGATGGAAATGGCCCGTAAAGTCAATACCCGGATGTCAAAGATCTCACAAACTTGAATGGCATTTTGTGGCATTTCATTTCTTTGAGAGATATTTCCATGACGTTGACAAGCGTCACATGTTTTGACAAAATCGTGGGCATCCTTATAAATTGTGGGCCAATAAAACCGGAATCAAACACCTTTTGGCGGTGTAGTTTGGACTATGATGGCCCCGGTGGGTCCAAAGATGGCAAGCTTTGAGAATGTCAAGAGCTTCTTGTCCATAAACACACCGTCGGATGACTTGATCCGCACAGATTTTGAATAAGTAGGGTCGTCCCGAGTAATGTTTAACATCCTTGAAGAATTTGTTCTTCTGTTGGGTCGACATCCCTTTCACTATGAAGTTACCCGCATGGTAATTTGCGAAGTCGACAAACCATGGGGTAGTAGAGTTCCACGAAAAGAAACCGCATTGAGTGTCTCGAGAGAAATGTTTCATTTATTTCCTTTTCTCGAAAACATCTTGGTGAGGTTCTCTAATCGGACGAGATGATCGTGACGGGTTCTCGGCTCCTTTTTATCACGTATAATGATATCAAATTCACGGAGGAGGAGAACCCAGCGGAGCAATCTCGGCTTTGCATCTTGTTTTGCAAAGAGATATTTGAGAGCCGAGTGATCCGTATACACCACACATTTGGTCAAGATTAAGTCGGCGAAACTTCTCAAATGCATACACCACGGCTAATAGCTCTTTTACGTGGTGGTGTAATGAGTTTGAGCTTGATCATAGTCTTACTTGCGTAGTGGATAGGTGAAAATGCTTAGCTCTCGTTGCCCTAAGACGCACCGATAGCAAAATCACTTGCATCGCACATGAGCTCAAAAGGCAAGTCGATCGGGAGCAGCGAGAATGGGTGCTTGATAGCTTTTTCTTTAATGTTTCAAAAGCTTTGATGCACTCGGTGAGAAGATAAAAGGAGCATCTTTTCAAGAAGATGGGTCATAGGCGGGCGATTTTAGAAAAATCTTGTATGAATCTGCGATAGAAACCGGCATGACCTAAAAACTCCTAATACCTTTGGCGGTAGTAGGATGAGGCGGTTTAGCAATAACATCGACTTTTGCTCTATCTACCTCAATCCCATTTTTGAAATCTTATGGCCAAGGACTATGCCTTCTTTGACCATAAAGTGGCTCTTCTCCCAATTTAGACAAAGATTGGTGTCTTCACACCGTTTGAGCATTTTATCTAAATGGGAGAGACATGTTTGAAATGAATCCCCAATGACCGAGAAGTCATCCATAAACACCTCCATTGTTTCCCGATCATGTCGTGGAAAATGGCCATCATACATCGTTGGAGCGTGCGGGAGCATTACATAAGCCAAAAGGCATCGTCGTAGGCAAAAGTTCCGTATGGGCGGTGAATGTAGTCTTTTCTTGATCCTTTGGATCAATGGGGATCTGAAAGTAACCGAAAACCATCAAGGAAACAATAGTATTCATTCCTGCTAATCTCTCAAGCATTTGGTCCATGAAGGGTAGAGGAAAATGGTCTTTACGGTGGCGTCATTCAACTTACGATAGTCAATGCAAACACGCCATCCGTAACCAATCGAGTTGGAATTAACTCGTTATCTTCATTGTGACAACAGATATGCCACCCTTTTAGGAACACAATGAATTGGGCTAACCCAAGGACTATCGAGATCGGGTAAATCAATCACGCATCAAGAAGTTTGATAACCTCTGTTTGATAACATCATGGATTTTGGATTTACTCTTCTCGATGTTGAGCTATTGGTTTGAAGTCATCCTCCATCAAGATTTTGTGAGTACAAAATTCGGGGTTGATACCATAATGTCGGAGAGTTTCAAGCAATTGCTTGCTTGTGTGACTTCAAGACCTTTATGAGGCGACTTTTCATCTTTACTCAAATCTCGAGCAATAATGACGGGTAATTTATCATCACCTTCAAGAAATGCATACTCGAGATGAGGTGGTAAGTCCTTAAGTTCGACTTGAAAATTCTTGATTTTCTCAATGACTTGACTTCCTTGTTATGAAGTTCGGCGGGAGGGAGTGATGATGGATCATCATTAAGCAACTTCTCAATGAGAAGTATGTCCCCTCAATGTCGATGGGGCGTGATCAATTTCCCATGGAGCAGAATCACTAGACAAGTAGGCTTCAATCTCTTCCAAGATGAAGTCACTTTCCTCAAATGGGGTGAGAGAAGGAGTAGAATTGGCGATGATGGGTTGAGATGAATGAGTGAGATTATCACTCGAAGAATTATGATCATAACCAAGAACTTCTTGAGAGTACTCTTGAAGCAACATCAATGATATCTATTCGGTTAACCGACTCGGAATCATAATTTGCGGAGTACCTCGAAGTTTGATCAAGGTTAAAGGTGACGACTTCATTACCAACACGTAATGTGATTTCTTGCTCAAATACATCAATGAGAGCACGGCCCGTTCTCGGGAATCCTCGTCCAACAATGAGAGGAACCCGATGATCGGCATCAAAATCAACAACCACAAAGTCGGTGGAAAATGGAACTTTCCTACTTTCAAAATCGTCCTCGGCAATGCCAAGAGGACGGGATATTGTCGATCTGCAAGCTCGAGAGTCATGCATGTAGGAGTAAGTTCGGGAAGAAAGTTTCTTCCATCTTGAATAAGGCATCGGTTGATGCTTGCACCAAGATCGGCTAAGGCAAAGCATTCAACCATTCACGGAAATACACAAGGTAAGAGAAATTTTCCGGGATCTCCAAGCTTTTCGGAAGCTTCTTGGGATAAGCTGCAGGCGTTCTCGTTAAGAGGAGTTTAGCCATTTCAAACGACTTTTCCTTGTTGCTTAACATGTGTTTGAGAGTTGATGCAAACTTGGGCATCGGCATGATAGCATCCATAAAGCTTATGTCAAAATGTAGTTCTTGGAAAATTTGAAAAATTTGTCCATTTGATGGTAGCTTTTTCGCGGAGCTTTGCTCATTCAAGCGTGATGGGTAAGGAATAGAAGATTTGGATTTGGTATTTTCAGCAGGAGCTACGGTGGTTCAAAAACAACTCTGGATTGGATTTGGGTTTCGGACAACTTGAGGATGGACATCATTGGTTCCTCCGTTATTAGTAGGAAGTTCCTTGTCCTTTGTTGCCTCGGGTTCACTTTCCACTACCTTCGGGAGAGAAGAAGAAGAGGTAGTAGGAATAGCGGGTCCATTGTATGAAACACCACTTACGGTTGTGATCGCCTTTGCATCTTCCCTCGGGTTAGCGATCGTGTTGCTCGGAAGTTTTCACGAGCCGGGTTGATCATTTAAAGACTTCTTAAGATCGTGATCGGTGACCAACAACTTTTCATTTCATCTTGGGATTTCATGAATTGCTTCAATAACTCATCGGATGATGGTCTTGGAGGATGTGGAGGAAATTTTGAGGTCGGATGTTTTGATTATGACCTTGTTGTTGAAAATTCCTTGATTAGGATTCACATTTCCACGAAATTGATTCCCTCGATTGAAATTGTTTTGATTAAGGTTTCCTTGATGTTGGAAACCTTGATTGGGTCGGGATAGAAATTACCTTGGTTTTGATAACCTTGGTTCATTCTAGGTTGGTTACGATTCGGTTTTGTATGTTAGGATTACGGTTAAAACCGGGTGGTGCACGATAAGTGTTAGCACGGTAGTTTGGTTCATTTGAGGACGGTATTGATTACCTCCACGATGTGAAGTACCGGCTATAGCATTGGCTTCAAACGGACTACCATCGGTGGCGATCTGATTGTAGTATGCATGAGGACCACCACAAGTAACACAAACTTCAACTTTCTTCACTTCACCATGTGATGGTGTGCGAGTGAAAGTGACTTTCTTTTGGTTAGCAAGAACCAAAGCTTTGAACAATATCCGTGAGTTTGTCAATCTTAGCATCGGTGCTAGATGTACTCACGGGAGATGAAGTAGAAGGTCCGACATTAGGCGAGTCGATATGTCTTTGTGCGGAAAGAACGGACACAGGACTTGTTTTCAATGATTTGTAAGGCTTCTTTTGTGGTCTTGCTCAAGAAATTACCTCCATGGAGGCATTTAAAGAGTCTTGGTCGACTTGTCTCGGACCATTGTAGAAAGTATCCATTTGCATTAACTCGGTAAAACCATGATGCGGACACTTGCGGAGCAATTCTTTATAACGATCCCATGCCTCCCGAATGATTCATCAAATCTTTGAGAAAATTTCATTATCTCATTCTTAAGACTTGTAGTTCGGGATGGAGGATAGAATTAGTTAACGAACTTGGTGACTAGATCCTCCCATGTCTCAATGGAGCGAGGGGTTGTTTCTCAAGCCAATTCGGGCTTGTCCTCTAGAGAAAATGGGAGCGGAAGAAGCTTAATTGCTTCATGTGGGACATTCTTGTATTTGATGGTAGATGCAATCTTGTTAAACCATCGAATGTGTGCATGAGGATCATCCGCTCAAAACCATAGAATTGGCTTTGGGTTACAGTTAAGCAACCGGTTTTGAGCTCAAAGGTATCGACCACAATGGTGGGACAACAATGGCATCTCCGTAACCCTCGATGGGTGCTTGGAGAAGCTCATTCATCGGCTTGTCTTACGCCATTTCGGCGGGGGTGGTGGTGGTAGGCGTTCCTCGATCACGGTGAAGGAGCGAGCGTCCTCTCGTCTCGAGGAATATTTGCAAGCTCGAGAAAGTGGACTTGTAGAAGCGGAAGAGCAGTGCGCATGCACTAAGTATAAAATCGGTTTTCAAAACAAATGCGAGGCAAAGCGACAAGTGAACTTAACCAATAATCACAAATGAAATGGCTTCTTTGAAAAAGGTACACCAAATCACAAGGACACAAAGGCAAGTTTTAAATCATTGTTCGGGAACTTATTATGGTCACACCCCAGTTAGTAGGTGTCTTGCCTTGATTTGCGGTGGTTGATTTTATGTATTTATTAAGTACCACTTGAAAAGGCGTAGGTATGGATTTGTCTTGATGGTTTAAAACTTTTGGACAATATTTTTGGTATCGTCTCGTTTAACCAAATCGTATCTCTTTAAGAATCACCTTAAAAGAAACACAAGCTAGAAAAGCGTTACGATTGTTTTGTTGTTTTATATTTTTTTGGTGTTGTTAACACTTTAGGAAAAGTGTTAATGAACTTTTGATTTATGATAACTTTACAAAAAGCTTTTACAAGCGATGGTATATGTGCAATGCAGGTGCAGCTGCTTAAAACACGCTTCTGACCTCCCGGCGTGGCGCCAAAATTTGATTGGCCTCAAACGGTCAAGTTTAATCACACAAGCTAACCACTTGTGAATGGTCAACCGTAATAAACTTAAAAGCATTTCGAAAAGCAAATGCAATTAAGATCGGAGGAATATAGTGGATTCACGGGTCGTTAAGTCCCACGGAGGATGAATGGTGTTTAACACGAGACGGATGTCGAATAATCACTAAGGATAGTGATCGGTAAGGATTTTGAATATTTATACCTAAAGAAAAGTTTTGTAAATTACAGGGGCTTAAATGCAAATTAAAGAAAATTAAAAAGTTAAAATATATTAAATAAACGCTATCACTATTTTTACAATGATGTTTTGTGATTTATAAAATAAAATAACTTAAATAAACTATTTTAACTAAAGCGTAAACTTAAATTATCTAAAAGCGTGACTTAAAATGAAAGCGTCGTTATTTATAAAAATTACGCGAGTCATAAAGCAAAAGCGTAAAATTTATGAAATAAAAGTCCTACAAGTGTAAAAACAATTTTCTTACGTACTATATGACAAAACAAAATTTTAGAAAAAAGATTTATATTTTTTAGACTTTTATATTTTTTATTATGAATTAAATACTATTTTACACTAATTAAATGATTAAAAATACTAAAACTATTAAGAAAAATCTGAAACTTTTTTACAAAATACTTTATACTAATACCAAACTAAGAAAAATACAAAAGTTGAAAAAGCTAGTTTTAATAAGCTAGAAATAAGCTAATAAGCTCGTATAAGCTTAAAATGGAAAACAAGGGTTATGTATTAAATAATGCAAATAAAAGCAGAAAAAGACCCAGGGCGGTGGTAGTGTGTGTGTGTGGTGGTGGGTGGCGGGGTTGAATCCCAGCAATGACCTTTTTGCAACTATTTTATTTTTGATTTTCTTTTACAAACTTATTAAGCTAATGAAAATAAGCAATTTTCAAAACTACAACTTTTATAAAAATGACTAATAAGCTCGGTTTGAGCTTATTTATCTCAACGATTAACAAAAAAATGGAATAAGCACAAAGATAAGCTAAAATGGCTAATAAGCTAATAAATAAGCAAAAGTTAAAATGAAATAAGCTAAGTAACTTATAATAAGCTAATATGACAACTGAAAAAGCACAATTACTAAGAAATAAGCACTAAACAAATTCAAATAAGCACTAGCTAAGCTGTTTGCACAGGACACTTTTAGTTTACTAGGCACTTTCTAGCTAATTTTAAGCACTAAGATAAGCTAGGAAATAAAAACAAAACTGGAACTAACTAGTTAACCAAATAAGCTATCCAAAAGCTAAAATACTCACTTGTGTTGTTCACTAGAGAGCTTTTAAGAAGCTTATGAAAAGTCTATAAACACCGAATGTTCGGTGTACTAGTTGAAATGGACAAAACAAAAAGCTACTTGCGAGCTTATCAAATAAGCTACAAATTGAAAAATGAACATTGGAATCTTGAGACAGCTAGGTGAGCTTCTCAAAAGCTAAAGTACACAAGCTAATACTCACTAATAAGCTCTGTGAGAGCTTGTGAAATGGGCTATAAAAACTTGTGCAGGAGACTTTTCGAAAGAGGTGTTCAAAACAAGCTAAGAAAATAAGCACTTTATAAGCTAAGTAAAAGTAAACTATTATTTTTCTAATTTAGATAAGCAACTAAATTTTAATATCCCAAAAGCTTATAAGCTAAATCTTAATATTAAATCCTATATAAAATTATTTATTTTATTCAAAATCGACCAAATTGAAAATTTTGACTTTTAAGATTAAACTAACTAAGTTGACTTTTATGAACTTTGAATGATCCTACTTCTGAATATGTTATATTAAGCTATAATAAGACTGAAATTAAGCTAGATAAACAAGTTTTAAGCTAATATGATGAGATTATACAAACTAAAACTCCAACAGATTAACAACAAAATGATCAAAAGCTATTTTGACTTTTTAACAAATGAGGACTGGTTTTTATTGTTTGAACCGAGTTATTAGGACCTAATGAGACATGAAACAACAACAAGCAATAACACTAAACACCCTTTAACACAGTTAAACAAGCAAAACCAAACAAGCCTTAAAAAGCTGTTTTGAAGATTTTCAAAGAAATTCAAAGATTGGACCATGAAATTGATTAAAGGACCTTATAATATCATATACTAAGACTAAATAAGCATTAAACAACAACAATAACAACATAAAACTAAGAAATGACAATTATGCTATTTTAAGCTGTTAAAATAAAATTTTAACAACTATAAATTAAAAAGAACAAGCAACTGTTTTATTGTTTAATTATTACTTAACTATAACTAATAAACAAGAAGATACAAAGATTTAAGCTAATGAATAACTTAAACGGTGAAATGCCAAAATGAATAATAAGCTTACAAGTTGATTCCAAGTGAAAATGAGAACCAGGCACAAGAAACACACCCTATAGCTTCCCAATAAGCACTAAACCAAAGGCAATCCAAATTAACCTTGCTTGACTTCTTTCTTCATCTCCATTGATTTTTATTTTTCACTATTTTTTGGTATTTTTGTGATTTTCTCTTTTGATTCTAAACAAAGTTTTAGAGTTACTAAAAGCTTTAATAAGCTTTATAGGAGCTTATGTGATCTTATTCAGTCCTTAATAACAACTAATAACAACATTTGATCATTTTGAGATTTTGAACTTGAAATTTTGCATAAAGCGAAAACTGAAACTTAAATTTGAAATTGATGATTGAAAAGATTCACAATACACTTAAACACTTAAACAAGAACTTGAAAGCTTAAATTACACTTGGAAATTCAAAATTAAGTAAAAGCGACATAAAAAATTAAAATTACACTAGATATTTATTCACATTGCTTCAAACTTGTATATAAAGATCTTTTGAGACTTGTCGACATCTATGAGCAAATCCCACCTCAATCCAACCATTGGATTCATCAAAGATCATCATATTTGCCAAATGGCAATTTTGGCGCCAAAATTCTTTTGAGCGGTTTTTCTAATTAATGATTCTTGGACAATGTGGAGGTGGAAGAGTTGGTATCAATTGGGAAGTGAGGTGGAAAGGTTGAAAAGGAGGAAAAACCATGGTGGTATTGGATTACAGGTTTTGTGAGGAAGATGAGCGATAGCAGTGGTCCCGCGCGTTTGACTTTGTTTTGACTTTGTATTATTAAAGGGGGTCCAAATTGGGGGTCAAGGTGTATTTGAGGGGTTCTTTTGGTTTGGTGGGGTCTAAATACAAAAGGGTCCGTTTGGTTTTAAATAATATCAAGGACCAAAGTTGTAATTTACGAAAGTTAAGGGACCAATCTTGACAAGTTTCCAAAGTTATCACAAGGACCATTCCTGCCATATATGAATAGTACAAGGACCAATGATGATTATTTTCCATTTTAAATGTCCAAGGACCATTTTGTCATTTTCAAAACTTGAGGGACTAAAGTTGTAATTTTGCAATTTTAAATTTCAAGGACTTGTTTTGACAACTTTATGAATCCAAGGACTTAAAATGATATTTTCTTTATTTTGATTTACCGGGGACTATGTTTTTGACAACTTTTGAAACTTGGGGACTAAAGCGCCAATTATGCAAACTTGATCGTTTTCACAGATTTTGATATTTTGCATTTAAAACACATAAAACACTTGTTTGTGATATTTTCATCATTTTGATGCATTTACGAGTGTTTTCGGATGTTTTGGCATTCTAAGCGATACAAAATGATGAGTATTTAGACACTCATGATCTTAAGTGAGATTGGTACTAGCTAGATTAGTACTCGATATTTATCTTAGTGTCAAAAATTGTGATAAGCGACTTTGTACGGTTTTCTCCGCCTCAAGGGAGTTTGTTAACATAGTTCTTAGAACTCTCGAGTTGGGTACTCGGGGAGTGGAGTAGGGCGAAGAAGAGCTTCGTGACCGAACCACTATAAATCTCTTTATCTCGGTTTGATCTTTTCATCTTTTACTCTTTACATTCGTTACTTATTTGCAATGTTGTGGTTTGATTTCATAAAAGATTGAATCGAAGTTTTTCACAAGTAAACTTTTATAACTAAATTAAATAGCGGTGAAACTATTCAACCCCTTTTAACTTCCTACATGTTCCAAAAAAACTAATCGATTTTGGTTACAAATTTGTATAATAAACTGAATATTTAAGGTGCTCACTCCTATATTCGCACTACAACATTCGTCGCTTTCGCAGGCGAAATTTCAGGCCTTTCACCGGGGACATGTCCCCTGCAATACCCTTCCCCGACGACATGTCCCCGCAGAAAGTCCCCCGACAATACCGTCTCGGGGATACCTTTACCGGGGACTATCTACAGCCTTTACCGGGGACATGTGGGTACCGCAGCAAATTGTCACCGGTCAAACATGTTCGACGTGGCACTTTGTTTTGCCGTGGACTGTCCCCGGGGAAAAGGGTAACTAAAGTTTATTTTTAACGGCTTCGCCGGGGATATGTCCTCGGGTAAAATGAAAAACTAATATTACATATGACACTTTCGCCGGGGACATGTCCCCGGTGAAAGACTTTGACCCATGTTGCAGAAAATTGCTGCAAAATGGGTAATTTCTAGATTTTTTCCGGAAAAAATCTACAATGTAACAACCTTTTTTCAACCTATTTTATGCTACAACAACACAAAATTGCTAAACATAATATCATATATAACCAAATGGTCCAAATTAGCTACAACACAATCGATAACATAAAATTTGTTTCCAAAATCGCCAATGGTCCAAAACTATACATAAGCTACCTATCATGAAATGGTCCAAAACTATCGTATAATCCATTTAATGGAATCCTAACCATGTTATTCTCTACAAACATATCCTAACATAATCCATATCTTCTACTTCTTCGGGTTTGTCCAAAGCTTAACCTGCGTATTTTAAATAGTTTAGGGTTTTAGGTAATGAGAACTATCCAAGCATCGGGTATCAAGAAGAACCTTTAAACCATTAGGGTTGAATTGGTCATTTTAACAATTAGGGAAGGAGGGTAGGATGGTGGATTTTGGGACCTAAACCAAGATCTTGGCAGGGTGTTGGGAGTCCACCCCCTTTCATGTGTAATAGCACTTTAACTAGGTTAATGAGATCATGTTGTTTATTTTGCTTGTGATACAAAAGATTTGATCATGTTTGCTTACGACTTTTTGAAAAATGTGTCTAGGGTTGAGGGTTGGTGAAAACATAAGAATGGTGTTAGTGTGTTTAGTTAAAGTGCGATTACACCATTTACCGACAACATTTCATTCTGTTTCTTACAATGATCTTCCAAAAAACTAACCAAATTCTCTCTTATATTATCAAACAACAAAAATGAACTTAGCGGTGGTGACACGTGGCTTCTCGATGGTTTCTGGCGTGGAGGTACGGTTTCTTGGTCCGATGAATCAGGAAAGTGTACAGCCCATTTCTTGTTACGGTTTGTAATGGTTACCTGATGATGAGAGTTGAATCTTGAAGGGTAGAAAGGTGGTGCAAAATGGTTTAGCCTTGCTTTGAGAGTTCATAACTGTGTGTGTGTTTTTGGTGAGAAACTCCATGTGTGTGTGTGAGAGAGAGGGGTCGGAGATTATAAGAAGATAGATGAAAGGGTTTGTAATGATAGTGATGGCGAGTGAAGTGGAGTTAATGAGGCACCCTCACAAACCATTTCATATCTCTCGCCACCATTATATCTCTATCATTACACACCATTTCATACCTCTTCTTATCATCTCTGACCTCTCTCTCTCACACAAACTCATGGAGTTTCTCACCAAAAAACACACACTAAAAACACACAATAAAAACACTCTCAAACCAAGCTAAACCCTTTTGCACCACCTTTCTACCCTTCAAGATTCAACCCTCATCATCAAGTAACCATAACAAACCGTAACAAGAAATGGGTCAGACACTTTCCTCGTATCTTGTGGACCAAGAAACCGTGTACCTCCTCGCCAGAATCATCGATGAAGCCACGTGTCACCGCCGCTAAGTTCATTTTTGTTGTTTGATAATATAAGAGAATTTGGTGAGTTTTTGGAAGATCATTGTAAAAATGAATGAAATATTGTCGGAAATGGTGTAATAGCACTTTAACTAGACACACTAACACCATTCTTTATTTTCACCAACCTCAACCCTAGACACATTGTTCAAAAAGTCTTAAGCAAACATGATCAAATCTTTTGTATCACAAGCAGATGAAACAACATGATCTCATTAACCTAGTTAAAGACCTATTGCACATGAAAGGGGGTGGACCCCAACACCTTGCTAAGATCTTGGTTTAGGTCCCAAAATCCACCATCATACTCTCCTACCCTAATTGTTAAAATGACCAATTCAACCCTAATGGTTTAAAAGGTCTTTTTGATACCCGATGCTTGGATAGTTCTCATTACCTAAAACCCTAAACTATTTAAAATACGCAGTTAATATCTTACCTTTGGTCTTGGGCGTGGTCGCGGCTTGGCCTCGGCTTCCATTGATTTCTACAAGCAAAGCACATAGTTAGGTAAAAAATTTACAATTGAGGCTTTATCGGTAAACCAAGATAACCATGAAAACAGAGATATTAAAACTACAAAAAAGTTAATGGAACCTGTATCGGTAAACCACACCATTGCATCTCCAATATCGGTCCAGCGGCACTTTCATCCACAGAAACTTTACAATATATCACACATTCTATTTGTACTAATATTAAGACAACCAACCTTTCATCTAGGGCTGTAAACGAACCGGACGAACACAAACGGAGCCTTTTTCATGTTCGTTCATTTAATTTTAACCGGACAAATAAACGAACACGAACGCTTAAACGAACGAAATTTCTTGTTCATGTTCGTTTATTAAGAAAATGAGTTGTTCATGTTCGTTTATGTTCGTTCATTAAGACACTAAACGAACGTTAAACGAACATAAACGATCGAACATAAATGAACATAGACAAACCATCATAAACTTTATTAAATTATGCATCTGATATTGTTTGTAAGTGTCGTTTTATTTAAACAAACTAATTTAAAAATTATACAATTAAAAGATTTGATATACAAACATAAATAAATAAATGAACATAAACGAACGCATAAACGGACGTTCACAAACATAAATAAACGGACGTTCACGAACATAAATAAACGGACGTGACTTTTGTTCATGTTCGTTCATTTAACTAAACGATCGTAAAATATTGTTCATGTTCGTTCATTTAATAAATAAACGAACTTTTTACCGAACCGTTCATGAAATGTTCACTGAACGTTCAGTTCGTTTACAACCCTACTTTCATCCACAGAAACTTTACAATATATCACACATTCTATTTGTACTAATATTAAGACAACCAACCCACTAATCAGTTTTATTATTGCCGCGACTAACAAAACACCATCCCAGTGTTCACTATTACAATGAAGCAATAACCGACAACCATTACGGGTGTCGACCAAAAACAAACAAACACCATCTAATCGAGTCTAACATCACTGAAGCATGAATGCTTATAGATTTAACAAGCAAAATAAGCAAAAACCAAGATAATCCGTGACCCCAAAAGGTAAGTAAATAATTAAGCCTAAAAGAGCAACAAAACGAGTTTTTAAGCAAAAACCAAGATAATCCGTGACCAAAAAAACCAAGATAGCCGATTTCTAATTCCACGAAACTATATTAACGATTCACTATATGGTTTTTAAATAAAAAGAGCAACAAAACGAGTTTTTACGATTTGTCATACCAATAAAACGAGAGACATCGAGAGATGACGAGGAAGTGGTGGTCTTGTGGTGGTATTGCAAGCCGCAGCTGAGGAGTGTTGTGGTGGTATTGCAAGCCGCAGCTGAGAGAAGTGTTGGTGGGTATATTTTTTTTTATCTCAAAGTGATAACAGATACGTTAATAATTGAGGTGTTTTTTACGTTCAACTTTTCCCGGGGACAAGTCCCCGGAGAAAGTTTTGTTTGTCTTCTAGCAAGACTTTTGGCGGGGACAAGTCCCCGGTAAACGAAATGGCGGGATAAAGTAAACGAAAGGAGGGAAAATGAAAAGTTTTGTCAAAACCTTCCGCGGGGACATGTCCCCGGGAAAAGATTTAATTATTCAATTTTCTTTTTCAAAAAACTCTTTATACGTATAGGTGCTATGGTATACGTATCATGTTAAACGACCGAGTATAGGTACTATGGTATACGTATCATGTTAAACGACCGAGTATAGGTGCTATGGTATACGTATCATGTTTAACGACCGAGTATAGGTGCTATGGTATACGTATCATGTTAAAGGGCCGAGTATAGGTGCTATGGTATACGTATCATGTCAAACGACCGAGTATAGGTACTATGGTAGACGTATCATGTTAAACTACCGAGTATAGGTGATATGGTATACGTATCATGTTAAACGACCGAGTATAGGTGCTATGGTATACGTATCATGTTAAAGGGCCGAGTATAGGTGCTATGGTATACGTATCATGTTAAACGACCGAGTATAGGTGCTATGGTATACGTATCATGTTAAAGGGCCGAGTATAGGTGCTATGGTATACGTATCATGTTAAACGACCGAGTATAGGTGCTATGGTATACGTATCATGTTAAACGACCGAGTATAGGTGCTATGGTATACGTATCATGTTAAACGACCAAGTATAGGTCCTATGGTATACGTATCATGTTAAACGACCGAGTATAGGTCCTATGGTATACGTATCATGTTAAAGGGCCGAGTATAGGTGCTATGGTATACGTATCATGTTAAAGGGCCGAGTATAGGTGCTATGGTATACGTATCATGTTAAACGACCGAGTATAGGTGCTATGGTATACGTATCATGTTAAACGACCGAGTATAGGTGCTATGGTATACGTATCATGTTAAACGACCGAGTATAGGTGCTATGGGCAACTCGTTCTCTGTATTTGTGACTACTTTGTCATGATTACCATGTTCATGAACAGAAGAGTTTTATTGTTACAACTATTTGACGGTACCTCACAGTAAATAAAAGGCGACTTGCGTGCGCTATAATTACTCTTACAGTCTTACATCATATCCCATCACACATTAACAATCTCAATTTACGATCCATACTTTTCGTCAATTTATGTTACCAAAACTCAACTCTAACATACCAACTTGCACCACTACACATTACTAAAAAAAGTAAAAAAAAAAAATAACGAAAAATAGTAAGTTTAAAAAGAAGTAAATTTCTTAGCGTGCTTACAAAAAAATCACATCAATTACTATAAAAAAAACCCGCCATAACTCGTATCTCTCTCACATATTTATTACACCAAGAAAACACACACTAGCCAGTTGTCACTGATGCTTCATATTTGTCATTCAAAAACAGTTCATTTCATATGATCATCACAAAAAAAACACTTCAAAAAATTCAAACTCTTAAACAACATTGTTTAATCATAATGGATTTTTTTAACTTGCCTGTTGGAAAAAGAACTAGACATCAATGGCAACTCTATGCTCAAGGTAGTAACTTGTTTAAATATTTGATCAACTTTTTATTATATGTTCAGATATGTTACAATATAACAGTGTTTGGTATCAAGAACTCGAGTTCAGATATGTTACAATATAATAGTGTTTGGTGAACGTAAAATACACTTTCAGCGGGGACTCGTCCCCGGAGAAAGATTGCGTTGAATTTTGACTAACCGGTCAAAATCCGGTTAACTTCTTGGGGGACATGTCCCCACCGAAAATCGTTGAAATTTCCACAACAAGTCGGTAATTAATGTGCCATGTCGATTTAACTTTGTCGTTTAGTGACTTTCGCCGGGGACTTTGTGTCCTCGGCGAAAGTCTCCTCGCCCGTCCATCCAATTGTTGTAGTGTCGATAATCGATATTGACCGAGTAACTAATTAAATTTATTATCTTTAAACACAAGCCAGATATCTTTTATTTTTATAACCAAGTAATAAATATTAAATATACTGTAATTGTCTTTTCATTTTAAGTTTTGAATTTCTTGTCTTTTTCTTCAAGTAAAATTTAGCGGATACCTTAAAAACATTGTACTAAAACTATAAAGCTAGAGAAGATACGAAACCTACAAGAAAACAAACAGCTTCTGTCTTAAACAAAAACACTTCAAAACACACATACAGACGGCTAAACTTGGAGAAAAAGATGGCCAAAGATAGTTGTCTGTCAAGAATAACAACCGGAGTTGCTCAGGGTGGTACCGTTGGTGTCGCTTTTGGTAAATTAAACCCTTGCTATTATCATTATAGTTGCTTTTTGTTTCTTAATTCTTTAAAAATACTAGCTGCAACAGATTGTGTTGGAACACTTAAAAATGATGAGCGACTTGATTTGATCGAGCCTGATCCTTGCAAGCTTTTCTATTATGGAGTATTATTTGATCATTTGTATACCAACTTTCAGGCGCTGCATATGGAACTTATGATGCCTTTAGGCGCAGGGTACGGTCTTATTATCATTCTTGAAGCTTTTAATTAATTTAAACATATAATGATAATGATGTATTTCATGATGGGAAGCAGATACCTAGACATATGAAGATAAGATATGTTGGACAAAAATCGGTTGGTTTTGCTGCACTGTTAGGTCTTTGTATGGGTGCTCGTAACTTAATAGGCTATCGGAATTAAGTCCTACTAAGAGAGTTCTTTGTTTATTAAAAACAATAAAACCTTAGTTGTCTTTATAAATTTCTATTGCTGATGTACACAATTCTCTTATTTAATTCAATCACAAGTGGAGTATTCTTGTTGGCCTTTTGTATTTTTTTTTCTTCAAGTTTTTTTTTTTTTTTTTTTTTTTTTTTTTAGTCTGCAAAGTAGAACCACTTTTGCATCTGCAACTGTGCTTTGCTGCAAGTGTTTTTGGGTTTTCATGATAGCGCGTCTTTTCTGTAGCTGCAGACAAACTATAGTGATGAGGTGAATACCATTGATTGTGCAAGTTCTTTATTATGCGCATGCAGGGTGAGATTATTTAGCAAACTATGTGTTAGGCCTTGAAACAGCAAAACAAATTGCAAATTTAGTTGAATAATGTGTTGGGTGTTTCAACATAGAAAAGCAAGAAATTGGTGGAAATTTTAAAGCTCGCCGGTATTTTTTGATATACATAATAACGGCATAACCTGTCCTACCAATCACAAAAAAAAAAAAAAAATGCAACCAAAACTCAGTATTACAATTTACAAAACCTCTACCTTTATAATTTTATTCCCTTTTGTTGTCTTTACTAGTTACATATGGCTAGTCAGTAACTACAAATGTTGATTGGTCCCTAGTCGAACTTGTTCGATACCATGTTATATATTTGGTTTTCTTATATATCCATTGTAAATAATATCTGTTTAACGTGTATTGACGTTGAAAAACCTCAGCTTGATTGATCAAACAAGCACGGGATGCGGACTTTCTCGTGCAGTCATGTAGTTCATACTTTCTCTATTAGCAAATGACAACATAAGTAACATATACAGAAACTTTTAGTCAAGGAAACTGGATTTTTCTGTATATATATGAATCGCTAACTTGTGACAAAATGAAACTGAGCTAGTTCTAATAGGGAACTGTACTCATACCAGACCACAAGACCAGTGTGCATCGGTTGCCATCTTAAGTCGATCGTCGTTTAAACACGAACAGGTAACTAGAATGTGCTTAACATGTAAACAACAAAGAGGTAACTAGAACATGCTTAACATGTAGGCAAGTTGTGAAAACATAAGTTTGTATTTACCTTAATCAAAAGAATAAGCAAAGTAAACACAAATAATAATCCCAAAAAGTATGCTAACAACCCTATCTATTCTCATCTATCTGTACCATTATTCACCAAACACAAAATAAAACTCAATCTAAAGCTCATCATGATCCTCATCATCTTCTGTAGATTCCGAACCACCACCCGGGGCCCCACCAGACCTCTGATAAACAGCCGTTATGATCGGGTTACAAACAGCTTCCACTTCTTTTAGCTTCTCATCATACTCCTCTTTCTCAGCTGATTGGTTGTCATCCATCCATTCAATTGCCTCCTTCGTTGCGGTTTCGATCTTTTCTTTCTCATCTTCTTTGAGTTTGTCAGCCAACTTATCTTTGTCGTTGATTTGGCTCTTCATGTTGTAGATGTAAGTTTCAAGGCGTTCCCGGCCTCTATCTTTTCTTTTGCTTTCTTGTCTGCTTCAGCGTATTCTTCTGCTTCTTTAACCATAAGGTCAATTTCGTCTTGGCTCAATCGACCCTTTTCATTAGTGATTGTGATCTTTTCTGATTTGCCGAAGCCTTGTCTTCGCCTTCACGTTCAAGATACCATTGACATCTACTTCAAACGTGACTTCAATTTGCGGGTTCCCTGAATTAACAATTTCAAAAACAAGTTTTAGCACCTACGAATGAATAAATGAGATTTAACACAACATCAAATGAAAAGATGACTGTCAGTTATTTATATAGAAAATCTTGAGTCATTTACAATAACCAGTCGAGTTGGGTTACAATTCTATATCAGGTCGAATAGTTAAAATGTGATAATTAGCCCCAAAAGGAAAAAAGATGAAATGGGTTGAACCGGGTTAACAGCTATCAAAAACTAGATTCACATGCCTAATCTTCTTATACCGATTTGTTAAATAAACTTACATTATTACTATGATAATATTGTTTTTTCTTAACATAGTAATCATTTATGAAATTCAAAAGAGAAGATCAGAAACCATTTGCATCCCATTTGACCCGACAATTAAAGTTAAAATTAATAGATGACAAACCTTGGAGCTGGAGGAATTCCAGAGAGATCAAATGTTCCGAGAAGTCTACAATCCTTTGTGAGACTTCTTTCACCTTCATAAAGCTGTACAATAATTCAAGGTTCAATGAGCTCTAGTTCAGGATAAAATACTCAAATCCTATTCTGTAAGTTTGAAAGAAAAAAGTACCTTGATAAAGACAACGGTCTGCTGATCCTGGTAGGTGGAGAATACTTGAGATTTATTGGTTGGGATCACAGTTTGCCTTGGGATCAATTTGGTCATAACTCCTCCAATGGTTTCAATACCAACGGTAAGTGGAGCCACGTCTATTAGAAGGACATCTACAAGTGAGAACATCAGTAGCATTAGCATTAGCATTACTTTATTCAATTAGTGAAAATATGAATCGAAATAGATAAGAAAATAAATTACGTTTAGTGTCATTGCCGCCCTCTCCGCTTAAAATGGCTCCTTGAACTGCAGCACCATACGCAACAGCCTCATCAGGGTTCACACCCTTGTTTGGTTCCTTTCCGTCAAAGTAATCCCTGAGAAGTTGTTGAACCTTTGGAATCCTGGTACTTCCACCAACAAGAACAATTTCATCGATTTGGCTCTTCTTTAAGTTTGCATCCTCCATGGCCTTCTTCACAGGTCCCATGGTCTTTTTGAACAAGTCACTGTTCAGCTCCTCAAAACGAGCACGAGTCAATGGCTCTGAGAAATCCACACCATCAAAGAGTGACTCGATCTCAACACGAACTTGATGCTGGTTACTCAAGGCTCTCTTGGCAACCTCAGCTTCCCTTCTTAGCTTTCCAAGAGCTCGGTTGTCCTTGCTGATGTCTTTTCCATACTTCTTCTTGATCAATTTGATGAAGTATTCCATGATCCTTTGGTCAAAGTCTTCACCTCCAAGATGGGTGTCTCCATTTGTGGCAAGAACCTCAAAAACACCATTATCGATTGTCAAGATACTGACATCAAATGTTCCACCACCAAGATCAAAAACAAGGATGTTCTTTTCACCGTCTGTCTTGTCTAAGCCATACGCGATAGCAGCAGCCGTTGGTTCATTAATGATTCTGACAACATTCAAACCGGCGATCACACCAGCGTCCTTTGTAGCCTGTCTTTGGGCATCATTAAAGTATGCTGCATAAAGAATCGTAAAACAAACAATCAACAAACATGGCTTAATGGTGCAATACTAAATACTCTTCAGATATATGTAATTAACTTACCAGGAACTGTGACAACAGCATCCTTAATTTTTTGTCCAAGATATGCTTCGGCTGTCTCTTTCATTTTGGTTAAAGTCATAGCGCTAATCTCTTCAGGACTGAAGACCTTATTTTCACCATCTTTTTGGACTTGGATATATGGCTTCCCGTCTCTGTTCACAATCTTATACGGAACAAGCTTTGAATCCCTTTGGACTTCTTTATCCTCAAACCTGTCATACAGCGATAAAACATTTAAGAACGTAAAACAGCACAAATCTAGTATCTACACACAAACATATTGAAAGGTTCATACTTTCGTCCAATAAGCCTCTTAACATCAAAGATTGTCCTTTCGGCATTTACAGCCGCCTGATTCTTTGCACCGTCACCAATCAGCCTCTCGGAGTCTGTGAAAGCCACCCATGATGGAGTGATACGGTTTCCTTGGTCGTTTGCTATAATTTGAACATGACCATCCTTGTAAACACCAACACAAGAATAGGTAGTCCCAAGATCAATCCCAATAACAGTACCCAACTTCTTCTCTTCTTCTTTTGCAATTATTGAAATTGCAGATAGGCAACCTGTAACACATTACGGATTAGTACTAAAAAGATCCTCTTTATAACTTTTCACCACAAGTCAATCACGAAACAAAACTAATACAACAAGCAAATTGCACCCTAAAAAAGATATAGAATGATATATTTAATTCAATCTTTAATCTAATTATGGCAAAAGTTAGCATGTCAGCATATCTACACTAATATGACTAAACTAAACTAAACTAAATTTTTAATCAGTCCGTTAAAATAACTTTCATAACAGCGATTTTTATTTAGGGGTTGATAAATTTGGTTGTAAAAAGGATGTCAGTATATCTATCATGTGATTGTGCCGAAAATAAATCACTCAGAATTCCAACTTATCAATGTATAAGTATGCAACGAATCAACCGAATATAAAATAACAGATCAAAATTCAAACATTAATTTAACACTAATCTCCATACAAAATTCAACTGCCACTTACGCATTAAACAACAGTGTTAATCCAAAGTATCCATAATGAACTTTAGCTCTCAACTAAAATAGGTATCTCAACGATTTCTTTCTTAGCGCGTAAGAGACTTTTTAGTGTTGACCTCAAACAAGAGGTAACGAGATTGATCAACAAACCTATACATTTACTCATGCTCGAATTCAAACAAAATTTAATCATAATCTACATATCAAAATCTAACTGTCAAATGCACATTGAACTAAAACAAATATTACCAGCCTTAACACATAATCAATTATATAACTTTTTCTTATAAAAAATTTATCAGTCAATTATATAACTTTTTCTTAACGATCATATATATAATGGTTTTTTTTACGTGTAACACTTAACACATAATCAACGTAAACAAATTCTTATTTTAAATATATATAATCAAATTCAACTTATACTAAAGCAACAAAAACTTACACAAAACAAAAACCTGCATGCTATATTCATTCATACGTACAAATATATATTCCAAACAAAAACATATAACATAATCAAATCGAAGTTGTTATAAAAATTAAAAAATATACCGATAAACACGATCGCTAATAACACAATGCCGGAACGTTTCATCATGATTTACCGCGATGCAACTTCGTTTAATTTTTATGATCACCAGTAAATTACAAGGGTTTTGAAGTTTGTAGTATATTTTGTATGATTAGGTTAATGAAATTGTGCATGGGGTATACGTGAATTTATATAGGCGCATGCACTTTTTTAGGGGTCTTTTGTGAATGAACTCGATATTGTGTCATTTGTATGACGTGTAACAATGAGATTTGAAGGATGAGAATGTCCGCCAACACTACAAGAAAAAGTGCCTTTAGTGACCAATTATTTTGTGACCACTCATGCTTTGGTCTCTATTATCATAGTTTAGTCACCAATATAATTGTCGTCACTGCATTTTCGTCATTGCCACATAATTAGTGACCGTTACAAAATGTGGTCACTAATTTGTCACAATGACAAGTATTAGTGACGACAAATAATGGTCACATAGTCACTGAAACCGTAAATCTAACATTTTTCAGTGAAATAGTAAGTTACCAAAAGTGGTGGTCACTGTCGAAAAATGTACTTTAAATTTAAAGACAAAAAGTAGTGGTCACTGGGTTTCTAAGTTAGAGACCAAGGTTGGTGGTCACTGATTTATAAAATATTGAGACGAAAAACAGTGGTCACATAAACTCTAACCCCTAAACTAAAACCATAACCCCTAAATTTTAACCTTAACCTCGAAATTTAAAGACCAGATATTAGTGGTCACTAGATTTTCAAATTAGAGACTAAGGTTGATGGTCACTGATTTATAAATATTGAGACGAAAAACAATGGTCACATAAACCCTAAACCCTAAATTTTAAAGACCAAATATCAGTGGTCACTAGGTTTTCAAATTAGAAACCAAGGTTGGTGGTCACTGATTTATCACATAAACCCTAACCCCTAAATTTTAAAGACCAAATATTAGTGGTCATTAGGTTTTCAAATTAGAAACCAAGGTTGGTGGTCACTGATTTATCACATAAACCCTAACCCCTAAATTTTAAAGACCAAATACTAGTGGTCACTAGGTTTTTAAATTAGAGACCAAGGTTGGTGGTCACTGATTTATAAAATATTGAGACAAAATACGATGGTCATTAAATTATGAATTTTACGAGTTGGTGATCATGTAGCTTTTCCAATATGAAGTATTATGAAAATTTCAAATCAAAACAAGTACATTTAAACTTGTTCAATTTAAAAAAAAATGACAACTAAAGTTAAGACATACTGATTATTAAATATATTGACAATTTAAGACATACTAATTATTCGTAAGACTTTATTATATTATGTGCTTTTTTCTTTTATCTAAATAACTTTGATAAAATTAAATTTATACTTAAATAAGTTAATAAGTAAAAATATTTACATTTAATTTAAACAAAGAAAAACTTAAATTTACACTTAAATAAAAAAACACTTAAACAAACAAACAACACCTCATCTCTCACTTAAACAAAAAAACTCATCTTTCCTGCCCAAACAGCACCTCATCTCTCACCAAACAGCACCTCATCTTTCCTGCAATAAGGATGAATGTTGTGGTTTGTCCTATGTGGCTTAAAGTTATTGGGTTTGCTATGTCATGTAAGTGTTTTGGTTAAATTGTGAACATGGTCCCTCGGGTATTGGTTAATGTTTTTGCAACATAAGTAAATTGTGAACATGGTCTCATGTGCTTCGCTGCGAGATGCGAGGTTTAGATTTAATTAAAGGACCGTTTAAATAATTGTAAGTATGGCATGGATTTTTTCTACAATTTTGCAAGGATTATTTTTGCAACATAAGTAAATTGGAGGAACATTTTTGTAATTTCTTTACATAAACATCTTTAGATTTAATATAAGCGGTCGGGTACCGTCTAACGATTAACCGGTTAGGCGGGGATTAATCGGATTGGACTTTTTATATATAAAACTATAAAATTTTGAAACTATATGCCTGATTTGACCGATTTAGCCGAATTTTTCCCGATTTGGCTGATTTATGCCTTATTTGGCAGATTTTTTTTTGTACAAAGTTGGCTGATTTATAGGATTTTTGTCCGATTTGACCGATTTATGTCCGATTTGGTTGATTTTTGATTGTACAATAAATCATACGACCAGGCCTTCAATGGTGATTGAAGGGTATGAGGGGTGTTATGCTTGCGCCAAACTTGTAGCCAATTTGCAATAAGAAATAGAAGACACTTCGTTAAGTGATTGAGCAGGGGTTGGACCCTGCGAACCACTTCCGGCGTGCGAGTAAGTATGTGATATGTGTTGTAAGTAATATAGAGAATGTGAAATGTTGTGTTTAGTGAACATACCATTGAAATGACTCGTCCAACCTATTTATAGATAGAGAAATAAGCTTGGAGAGTGTTTGCACACGTTTCGAAGATCATGGGGGCGTCCCATGATTTGTGGTAACCGCTAGGGCTTCATCCCCACTCTCTCTGTCTTGGCGGGGAAGCTAAGGAGATAGTGGGAACGTGGGGGAGACCAAGTCAATGTTCTCCTTTGTCTTAGTGTTTCCAAGGTTAGACCCCGAAGGGCTTAAGCCTTCGATTGGCGAATTCCCAACTGGTAACCATATCAATGATGAATGGTCGTACGCCATCGATGACTTAGGAAGATAGACTTGGTCCTTCGTTATGCAAATTCGACTGAGGTCGAAGGGGAGTCCTTCGACCTGATCGAAGGGTACGTCATCAAGCCCCCAGTCGAAAGTGATATGTACGCACGAGGATATATTGCTTATGACTCAAAAATACATACGAAACCCCTCCTTTGTCACAAAACTGAACAAAGGAAAAAAGTCGGATATACATTGAGTGCGCATTAAATGCACGGTACTTAGCCAAACCACCCTTTTTCTCGGTAATCTAAAACGTCATTTCAAAATTTAAAATGACTTTGAAATCTGAGTGTTAATACAAATATCGTCATTAAACGTTATTTATATTTTTGATCTTTGCCTAAGTTTTGTTAACGACAAAAGTAAATTTAATTTATAAAAGCTTAAAGCTTGTCAAGTTTATTTGATATTAAAACAAGCTTTCTCAAACAATATATTCATCATTCAAGCATTTACATTTATGATTAGTAACATCTTGATATGACTCTAATCATTATGTATGATAGTAGTTTGTAGAATGTGTTAGGTTCTTAAAACCAAACACTACTTAAGCATTTGCATATTTCTATAAATAGTAATACAACATTTGACATAATGTATTACATCATGGAAATCATTGGAAGATTCCATTAGATATTTTGTGAAGATTTGTACTCTTCATATCTTGCACAATCTCACTTAGATAGAGTTGACTTTAGGCAAGATTTGATATCTTGGTTTGTCGGACCGGCCGGTACTAAAATGGTACACCAAGGAACCCTTTAAGGGTCCGCCGTCCGTGGACGCCTCCCCGTCCAATTTGGCTATAAATAGCAATGCCAAGCCAAGTAGTTTCTTACCCTTTCTAACATACTCTCATACATATCTTCTCTAACCTTTCTAACTCGGTTTCATATCATATTAGTGATCTCTTTGTAGCAAAGAAGATCAAGTCATATTCAAGCTTCAACGAGAAGTTGGAAGTCTTGTTTGTTTAGTGTTGTATGATCTAGTGTTGATCCATACTTCATTGTTGTATCAAACCATCATAATCTTGTGAGTGTGAGTGGTTAGTATTTTAGTCCTCAAAATACATTGTGTGTGGGAGTAGTTGTACCCTTGGAAAGAACTCGACATCTAGCTTAGTGTCGGAAATAGTGTAAGCGAAGTGTAAAGGTTTTCTCTGCCGGTGAAAGGAGCTTGTTGACTAGTGAAGTTAAACTCTCGAGTGTGAGACTCGGGGAGTGGAGTAGGGCAAGGAAAAAGAGTCCTTGTAGGCCGAACCACTATAAACAACTTGTTGTGGTTTGATCATTTCTTTCCTTATTTACTTATTACATATTGCTTGCATATTTCATTAACATACTTAAGATCAATATCAATTGATCTTTCAATAAGTTTCAAAACAAAGTTTTAAACGGTAAACTATTCAACCCCTTCTAGTTTTCTACAATTGGTACGAGAGCCTCGTTGCTCAAGAATTTCTAAAATAACTTGTATTTTATAAACTTGAAACGATCCATGGATTCGAAAACTTTAAAGAAGGGCAATCTATGCAAAGACCACCACTCTTTGAAACCAATGGATTTATCTATTGGAAAACCGTTTGAAACTTATGTAAAATCAAAAGATATAGATCTTTGGTTTATTATTGTTAAAGGAGATTTTAGTTCTACAACAAAGGATATTTCCGTTGATGAACAAAAGAAATTAGTTGCTAAAAATAATGAAGCTAAAATGATGCTTTATAATGCTTTACCTAGAAAAGAATATGAAAGAATTTTTATGTGTGAAACCGCCAAAGATATTTGGGAATCTTTAATTGTTACACATCAAGGTAATTCACAAGTCAAGGATAACAAAATTGATCTTCTTGTTCAACAATATGAACAATTTGTTATCCTGAAGATGAAACCATTGATTGTGGCTTTGCTCGCTTTAACACTATCATTACATCACTTAAAGCACTTGATGAATCTTTTCGTAGTAAGAACTTTTCAGAAATTTCTTAGAGCACTCCATCCCAAATGGAGAGCTAAAGTGACCGCTATTGAAGAATCAAAAGATCTCTCAATAATGTCACTAGACGAGCTAATTGGCAACCTCAAAGTTCACGAAATGGTAATGGAGAAAGATTCGGAGATCATCAAAGGAAGAAAGGAGAAGATCAAATCCGTTGCTCTTAAAGCAAAGGCGGAATCAAGCGATGATGGTGAATCTTGTTCCGATAGTGAAGATGAGGAGTATGCCATGGCCGTTAGAGATTTCAAGAAGTTCTTTAGAAGAAGAGGAAAGTTTGTAAGACAACCTCGAGAAGAAAAGTAGCCATTCCGAAAAGATCGGGATGATAAGAAGATTAAAGGTGAAAGAAAGTGTTTTAGATGTGGTGATGCAAGTCATCTCATGGAGAATGTCCCAAGCCACCTAAAAGCAAAACTCAACGAGCTTTTATAAGTGGTGCTTGGGTGATAGTGAAGACGATGAAGAATCAAGCAAGGAAGAGATCGCTCTAATGGCACATGAGTCAAATGAGGTACTTTCCGACTCTTCTTATTCTTCTATAGATGATGACACCTTGCAAAACAATATAATCAATTGTGTGAGCTAAGTCTAAAAATCATAACTAAAAATAAATTTCTAAAACCAAAAGGAGTTTTTGGAAAATGAGGTATATGAGTTAAAAGAAAAGCAAAACGTCTTGAAAAGGAAAAGCAAATGACGATGATTGTAAATCATGTCAAGAGCTTAATCTTGAAATAGAAAACTAAAATCACACAAGAAGTTTTAATAGAAAATAATTCTAAGTTTAAAAGGTTTAACAAAACAGTAGCTCTTGCCGATGAAATAGTTAAAATCCATAAAACACCGGGAGACATGAATGGGCTAGGTTTTAATGAAGTATTAATTCCAAAGAGTCAAAACAAAGCGGCCGAAAAGGACGAACATTATGTCAAAATTGTGCGAAGATAAGACGGACCGAACGGAACCAAAATAAGGGTTCCGTCCGTTGTCTAAAATGGTACCATGGTACTTCAATGATAATGTAATGTTCGCAATACGGACCGCATCGAATTTGTTAAAGTAACAAAGAAAACCAATGATAATGTTAAACTAAAACCAGCCATTATATCGAGTAGGACTTGTTAAAATGAATTTAGATCAAAAACTACTCAACAACGATATAAAACTTCTTTGCCAAACGCCTTTCCTAAGAGCAACCACAACGTTCAACCTAACTACCAACACAACGGTTGGAATCAAAACTTTCCTAGACCATATCAAACTCAGTTACATGCCATGGAACCCTTACCCATCATTTCCTTACATGAATCAAATAAATGGTATGTTTAACCCAAACGGACCCATGAGATATTGGGGACCAAATGTTTGAGTTATTTGCTTCTTAGGTATGCTTGAAAGTTGGATTGAAACCGATGAATGGATAAAAGATAGTGGATGCTCACGACACATGACGGCAACAAAGTCTCTTCTCATCATACCAAGAGTATGACGGAGGTAATGTCACTTCGGTAGCAATCTCAAAAGCAAAATCATTGGCAAAGGTACGATTGCTCATAACTCTCTAACTATTGAAAATGTTGCTCATGTGGATAGGTTAGATTTAATCTACTTAGTATTAGCCAACTATGTGATAAAAAGTATAAAGTACTATTTGATGAAAATGGTAGTAAAATACTAAAAGATGGTATCACCATAGCTAAAGGAGTTAGGAAAAATAACATATACGTCATGCAAATAGATAAAACATATAATGACAAACTTTGCTTAACAACATTAGACGATAGCTCATCTCTTTGGCATAGACGCTAGGTCACGCTAATATGAGACTTATACAAAACCTATCTTCAAAAGAGTTGGTTAGGAATTTACCAAACTAAAATATGACCAACACTTTTATGACGCTTGCAAAATTGGTAAACAAACACATAGTAGTCACAAATCTAAAAATATGTTGTCCACATCTAAATGTCTAGAATTATTACATATGGACTTGTTTGGACCATCCGCTATAAGAAGCTATGGAGGCAACTTATACACTTTGGTCATAGTAGATGATTACTCAATGTTTACTTGGACGTTATTTTTGAAAACCAAAATGAAGCTTTGATAAATTTGAAATACTTAGCAAGAAAATTCAAAATCTTCTAGGTGTCAAATTGTGTCGATCCGAACGGATCATGGTCGTGAATTTGACAACGAAACTCAATTTGGAAACTTTTGTGATACTAATGGTATAACACATAACTTTTCCGCTCCACGAACACCTCAATCAAATGGAGTAGTAGAACGTAAAAATAGAACAATTCAAGAAATGAGTAGAACAATGCTTAATGAATAAAACATTCCTCAAAAGTTTTGGTGTAACGCCGTTGACACTTCTACATATATTTTAAATAGAGTCCTAATACGTCCTTTCCTAAACAAAACACCATATGAACTTTATAAAGGTAAAAAGCCAACATTAGGATATTTTAAAGTCTTTGGTTGTAAATGTTTTATTCTTAATACTAAGGATTATCTCACCAAGTTTGACCCAAAGTCTTATGAAGGTGTATTTCTTGGTTATTCTCAAACTAGTAAAGCTTACATTGTCCTTAATAAAGAAACAATGATAGTCGAGGAATCGTTGAACATAACATTTGACGAAAGTCCACCTCCCTCTAAGACATCACCTTTGGTAGATGATGACTTAGTTGAAAGTCAAATAATAGAAAGTCAAATTAATAATAACAAGGAAGATGAACCATCAAATAAGGAAATCGTCAACATCAAAGAATCTAAAAGTCATCCATTAGAAAAGTCATAGGACAACTTAATCAAAGAACCTTAAGGTCACAAGCTCAAAATCAAAGTAATCATTTTTGTTTTGTATCCACCATTGAACCAAAACCATAAATGAAGCAATAAAAATGAATCATGGGTAATGGCCATGCAAGAAGAATTAAACCAATTCGTTAGAAATGATGTTTGAAACAAGTTCCAAAACCCAAAGATCAAACTATAATTGGAACAAAATGGGTCTTCAAACAAAATGGACGAAAATGGTATAGTATCTAGAAACAAAGCTAGGCTAGTTGCACAAGGTTATAATCAACTAGAAGGAATCGACTATGATGAAACTTATGCACCGTAGCTAGACTTGAATCCATTAGAATATTACTTGCTTATGCATGTGCTTATGACTTTAAATTATTTCAAATGGATGTTAAGAGTGCTTTTCTTAATGGGTTTATTAACGAAGAAGTGTATGTTGCTCAACCTCCGGTTTTACCGACTTTGAGAAACCACATCATGTCTTCAAACTCAAGAAAGCATTATATGGCCTTAAACAAGCACCTAAAGCTTGGTACGACCGCCTTAAGACTTTTCTTATTGATAACAAATATACTATGGGATTAGTAGATAATACTCTTTTACTAAGAAAAGGAATCGCAAATTATTATTGTTCAAATATATGTTGATGACATTATATTCGGATCAACTTGTCAAGAACTATGTAATGATTTCTCTAAAATCATGCATGACGAGTTTGAAATGAGTATGATGGGTGAGTTAAACTTCTTTCTAGGACTTCAAATTAAACAACTAGAAGATGGTATTTTCTTTAACCAATCTAAATAAATAAAAGACATGCTTAAGAAATTTGGTCTTGAAGATTCCAAACCAACTAAAACACCCATGTCCTCGGACACTAAACTCACCAAGGACCTAAGAAGGTGAATCCGTAGATAACACTAAATATAGAGGAATGATTGGTAGCCTACTCTATCTCACGGCTAGTAGACCCGACATTATGTTTAGTGTTTGTCTATGTGCTCGCTTTCAAGAAAACCCAAAGGCATCACACTTAGAAGCATTAAAAGGATTTTAGATATATTAAGGGAACAACGTGTTTAGGGTTATGGTATCCCAAAGGAACGGGTATAGAAACCATAGTGTATGCCGACTCGGATCATGCCGGTGATTATGTCGATAGAAAAGTACAAGTGGTATTTGCACTTTTGTTGGACATTGTCTCACCTCATGGTTTGCAAAGAAGCAAACGGCTTTAGCCATCTCTACTATCGGGCCGAATACGCCTCACCGGAAAAGCATGTCAACAAGCTCTTTGGATGAAGCAAGCTCAGAGACTACGGAATTCATCTCAACGACATTGTGATACTTTATGACAACAAAGGAGCCATCGATCTCAAGAAGAATCCGCTCAACATGCTCGCATAAAGCACATTGAAATCCGTCATCACTTTCTTCATGACAATGTTCAAAAAGGAAACATTTCAATCGAGAAAGTATCCTCCGAAGACAACATTGCCGACATCTTTACTAAACCTCTTAAACGAGAACCTTTTAATCTTCTTAGACTTGGTTTAGGTTAATGGAACCAAACATGTAGGATAAACATAGCCTAAAACATTAGAATAGTCAAACCAAAACAATTTTGCCTTATATCTCACATCGTAGCCACGGCACCAACGAAAACACGGACGGAACCAAATATTTGGTGCCGTCGTCCGTGGTGTCTCTGTAAAAAACAAATATATACATAACATCCTCTTCCTCACAAACCACTTTACCAAAATGTGTAAAACTTAAACCAAGCTCATTATTGTCATCTTCCCACTTACTAATCATCAAGATAACATCATTGTAAGTATCCTAACTACATTTCATCTCTTAATTCGAGTCTAGGATTCTTATTTATGCACAAAACTATCACAAATCATTACATGGGGTTTTATGTATGCTTTTATACCAAATATGAATTCAATTGGCAAATTGCATAACTAGTCATTCAAATTAGGTACTACATTATCATATTGCATAAACAAATCATGTTTCCCACTAATTGATAGATAATAAATATAAGGCCTTATTCAAACAACCAAACACCCCATGTCAAAAGTTTTGAAAAGCTTCTCACTTGTAGGAAAACATTTTCATTGCTAATACAAATAGAAACGTTAAAATTTTCATCACTTGCATGCTCTTGAATACTAAAGGTATTGCATAACTAATATGCACTCCGGGTATATTCAAATGTAGCCACATTGAATTAGGAGCATTTGGGTTATCTCATGGTATTTGCCAAACACCCCACTAAAACCATTTTGTGCATAAAATGAGTCGAGATAACCGCAACTCCAAATTGTTTTCATATAGGCACACACTAGAATCAAACACGTTAAAATTTATTTTCATTTTTTAACATATTAATTCTTGTCCTTAGGAATAACCATGGTAGCCGCAAGATTCTATGATCACAAAGACACCCTTAACTACATTCCCAAACACCACAAAACCAAAGGACTTACCAAGGAACAAGTAGAAATATTTAAGAGTCTAGAATCAAGGTATTTCCATGAGGGTAGAACCATTCACTCATCCTTCCTTGAAAATACCAATCTTCGTGAAGAACTAGCCGCCATTCAATTCGATTGTCTTCTTGACATCGATGAACCAATTTGTCCTAGGTTTGTGTTAGAATTCTATGCTAGTGTGACCGGCTTTAGTGATGAAGACGATGATGAATTCTGTCTTAGGTTTAGAATCAACCAAAATGACTACACCATCACCTTAAGCAACTTTGATCAAGTGTTAGGAATTCCCAACCGAGGAACTTGTGTCTACACGGATAAGTGGTCACTCATGGCTCTTGATACAATCAATGACCGCTCTCTTCCCTACATAACCCGTTTGGCCGATAAGGATGTCATCCGTGAACACATTTTTAACCCAAAAAGTGATACAACCCGAGTTACCCGAAAGGGAAAAGAGGTAAACCGAGATCCATATGGAATGGAGCTAAATGAACTTAAGCCCGAATTTAAGAAATGGGAGGAACTACTTAGAGCCAACGTCATTAGCACCATAGGGAATAGGGATCACATAAACGCTTGTCTTTGCCACATGCTCTACAACTTGTCCACCCGACAACCATTCAACTTAGCCTACTACATAGCTAGGAGAATGATTGATATTCCAACTCAAGGATCCGTTGCTCTTCCATACGGATGCTTCTCACCCGTCTCTATAGAAACTTCGCCCAATTCCACCAACCCCAAAAGGGATGCACCTTCACTATGAACTCATCCTCACATCTTTGTACCTTTGAGTGATGCTCGAGTTGCTAAGACTAAAGGCAAGAGAGCTAAACCTCCAACTCCTTCATCATCATCATCAAATAGCTCAGGATGGTCTTCCAAGCTCTCATCTTCCACCTCAAGAGTATTACGCATCCCTTCCCGAGATTGAGAATGAATCGTGAATTCAAACAAACTAAGGAATGTTCAAGTGCCTTGGTAGGATGATGAACAAGATTTACAAGAAATTGGACAAATAAGGGTACTTTAAGTAGTGTTTGGAACAATGCATTATCGTTAATGTTTGATACTATTTAGTTGCTTTTATTATGTAGGATGATAATATAACTTGAAACAATGGTGTATGCTAACAATCTCATGTAGGGGGATAGCACAAGTATGCTATCAAATTTTACCCATTTTCACTATATTGTGAAAATCAATAAGCCTTGCTCAAAATCTATGCTCCACTATGTTTACATATGTGTTATTTACTTTTCCTAACTAGAAATGTTTAGTATAACAACTTTTGAGAAAATTTCGTGTTTCGGAAATTTCCCACACCTAAAACTAACTCTGTCCATATTTCAAAGACTCCACGGATCGACGACACCATAATTTTGGTACCGTCCTTTATGTAGTTTAATACCGCCATACCTATCTGGTGGACTCAGACGGCACCCTTTTAGGGTACCGTCCGTATGATTTTGGTGCCGTGGATCCTCCGTAATTTTCGAATTTCGACTCTTCGTGATTCCAAATTATCTTCCATCACTTATAAATCAATCTTAACTAGTTTATACTGTTATTAGAACTAGTATTATTTACTAAGGTATATAAGAAATCCATTTCCCACCAAAATTCAAAATTTGAAAAATCCACCCAAGGAGCCCTTTATATAAAGGAAGGAACCAAATTTTGGTACCTTCAAACCGTGGGTAATCCGAATATTAGGAAATTCCACCACTAGAACACATTTATTGCATATCTTTTCTTCTTCACTCCATCTTCTTTGTATGGATTGACTTGGGTGATATGACTAGCATTCAACCCACTTCCAAATCATTAGGAACCTCATCTCTTCAATGGTTCAACATCAAATCAAACCATTTCTCAACAATTTCTTACCTCTATAAATTGAAAGGCTTGACCATGATCATCCTCACACCTTCTTCATTCTCACTACTATCTAGCAAATCAAAACCCAAGTTAAAATGACTAAATCATCACCAAAACCTTGCAAGAAAACCGCTAGAATTAGCGTAAGGCCTTGTTGTTTTGTTCATCTTAGCTCATCATCCAATCTTCACCACTCACAATCTCATCTCCCATTAGAGATGATACAAATCTTACCCTAGCTACACCCACTTCATCACACATTGTGATCACCACTCCACCACCAACAAAAACACCTACTTCACCTCCACCCACCCATCCAAACATCCAAAACACCTCACCACCTTCACCAAGGTCTCCCACTCACTCCCATGGAGTTATTTTCAACTCCACCAACATCACCAAATACTTTCCTAGAGGACTTGGAGGACTTGCCTCCCAGGCCAAGTCATCCACCACCATTGCCATCTTTTGGCACAATTGAGCTTAATCGCTCATGAGTCACCTCGGTCATCCATTGACCCAAACGCCCATTAGGGCCAAAACCTCTCCTTTTCACCCCATTCACAAGGACATTCATGGTCCTTTATACGGGATCATCCACTTCCATCATCAATGTCCCTCATATTGAGGACATTCCGAGTGCATATGGGATGAAAATCCCACTGAGAGGAGATTCGTCGAACTCCACAACCTCCACTAATTCAAAGGCATGGTGGATTCTCACTTAGTGAGACAATGCAAATGCAAAATGCTTTGCTTGCATCCATCATGACCACTACAAACATTCCCAACACCACCAACACATCCACCATTCCACCACCACAACCGCCCCAAACATTCTACCTCCAGGCATGGTTGCTCAACTTGTGAGCAACGGGCCAAACTGTGGAACGGACCCGGTTATGGTCCATGACTTCCACGAAGAAATGAGGTTCATCCTCAACCACATTCTTGAGCGCCTCAACGCTTTTTCCCATCCACCATCACTTTAGGATGGTTTTAGAATAGTCTTTCTTTATTTGCTTTCTTAGGATAATTTTATTTCTTAGATAATTTTTATTTGAAATGACTCGTCCAACCTATTTATAGATAGAAATAAGCTTGGAGAGTGTTTGCACACGTTCAAGATCATGGGGGCGTCCCATGATTTGTGGTAACCGCTAGGCTTCATCCCCACTCTCTCCGCCTTGGCGGGAAGCTAAGGAGATAGTGGGAACGTGGGGAGACCAAGTCAATGTTCTCCTTTGTCTTAGTGTTTCCAAGGTTAGACCTCAAGGGCTTAAGCCTTCGATTGGCGAATTCCCAACCGGTAACCATATCAATGATGAATGGTCGACGCCATCGATGGCTTAGGAAGATAGACTTGGTCCTTCGTTATGCAAATTCGACCGAGGTCGAAGGGAGTCCTTCGACCGATCAAGGGTACGCCATCAAGCCCCGGTGAAAGTGATATGTACGAACGAGGATATATTGCTTATGACTCAAAAATACATACGAAACCCTCCTTTGTCACAAACCGAACAAAGGAAAAAGTCGGATATACATTGAGTGCGCATTAAATGCACGGTACTTAGCCAAACCACCCTTTTCTCGGTAATCTAAAACGTCATTTCAAAATTTAAAATGACTTTGAAATCTGAGTGTTAATACAAATATCGCTATTAAACGTTATTTATATTTTTGATCTTTGCCTAAGTTTTGTTAACGACAAAAGTAAATTTAATTTATAAAAGCTTAAAGCTTGTCAAGTTTATTTGATATTAAAACAAGCTTTCTCAAACAATATATTCATCATTCAAGAATTTACATTTATGATTAGTAACATCTTGATATGACTCTAATCATTATGTATGATAGTAGTTTGTAGAATGTGTTAGGTTCTTAAACCAAACACTACTTAAGCATTTGCATATTTCTATAAATAGTAATACAACATTTGACATCATGTATTACATCATGGAAATCATTGAAGATTCCATTAGATATTTTGTGAAGATTTATACTCTTCATATCTTGCACAATCTCACTTAGATAGAGTTGACTTTAGGCAAGATTTGATATCTTGGTCACGACCGGCGGTACTAAAATGGTACACGGGCGGAACCCTTTTAAGGGGTCCGCCGTCCGTGGACGCCTCCTGTCCAATTTGGCTATAAATAGCAATGCCAAGCCAAGTAGTTTCTCACCCTTCTAACATACTCTCATACATATCTTCTCTAAACCTTTCTAACTCGGTTTCATATCATATTAGTGATCTCTTTGTAGCAAAGAAGATCAAGTCATATTCAAGCTTCAACGAGAAGTTGGAAGTCTTGTTTGTTTAGTGTTGTATGATCTAGTGTTGATCCATACTTCATTGTTGTATCAAACCATCATAATCTTGTGAGTGTGAGTGGTTAGTATTTTAGTCCTCAAAATACATTGTGTGTGGGGAGTAGTTGTACCTTTGGAAAGAACTCGACATCTAGCTTAGTGTCGGAAATAGTGTGTTTAAGTGTAAAGGTTTTCTCTCACGGTGAAAGGAGCTTGTTGACTAGTGAAGTTAAACTCTCGAGTGTGAGACTCGGGAGTGGAGTAGGGCAAGGAAAAAGAGTCCTTGTAGGTCGAACCACTATAAACAACTTGTTGTGGTTTGATCATTTCTTTCCTTATTTACTTATTACATATTGCTTGCATATTTCATTAACATACTTAAGATCAATATCAATTGATCTTTCAATAAGTTTCAAAACAAAGTTTTAATCGGTAAACTATTCAACCCCTTCTAGTTTTCTACACGGAGGTTAGGTGACTCAAAAGACACGTGTAGGGCTAGGATTAAAGATGCGATAGGGTATATAAACTTCAAATAGTAAAACCCTAAATCACGCTTTTATCCTCGCCCAAAAATACACCTACAACTCGCCTTCCGAGCAAGCTTTCACCGTAAAGGTAAGATGTTCCTTCCTATTGCTACGCTTTTATTACTTTTTGTTGAATAAAAGTATTATGGGTGCCAATTCTAAGTTCATCATAACGCAACAAGGTTGCACCGACAAAGGAAGAGCTCAAAGCTTTCCTCACAGACACCCAATTCTCAAACAGCTTTAAGATCATGCTACCCAAGAAACGCCAAGGCATTTATGATGCCTCTAAAAATTATGTAGGCTTGTACACGCATGCATTCACCACCTCAAACTTAAGGATACCCTTGCATCCCTATTTTTAGAGCTCCTTCAATACTATGAAGTACACATATCTAGGTTTAACCCGTTTGGCCTTGCAAGCTCACAACTTACATCGTCATGTGTAAAGCTTATGGGTTTGAACCATCCTTAACCGTGCTAGAGGGTTTGTAAATATATACACCGGAGGAGATTGGTGACTTTGGCAAGAGGGGTGAACATGATGTGCCCATTCTAATTGAGAAGCCTTTCACTAACATCGTGAATTAGAAAGGAAGTTCTTTTACATCCAAGATACTATTGTGCCTCCCCAATACCATGCGTTGTTGAACCCATATTTTCGCTTTGATGAGAATAGATTTAATGATCCTTGCCCTATATCGTGAGGAGGGACCCTCAGACCAACGCCGTGTCGCCATCCAACCGACCGCCGGACTTTCCAGAGCCAATATTGTTCATGGTCGGTATTCTTTGAACGCTGGGAGGGTTCTCCGTTACATCCTCGAAATAATGTGTTGTGAGAAAGAATGTAAATTTCTAATTAAATTAAAATATAGGAACTTATCTTGTCGATATTTATCTTTCTCCTTTCTTGTCGCAGAATGGCTTTCCGTAATTTTGTTGTGGTTGGTGGTGCCAAGGAGGTGAGCTTTATCCCAAGGAGGCCAAAGAAGTCGCTATGGTGTTGGCTCTCCGTCTGCTTTCAATGAACAACAATGATGTGGATGCCCAAAGGATCGAGCATGTATCATCCGCCCGCCTACAAATGAAAAAGAGCCCATGGAGGAGGAAGATCGCTAGTGGAGAATGTTGCGATTCGATGACCCCGCTTGGGAGGACCAAATAGCAATCGTAGGGTCGTCCGCAAGATCACGATAGGGTCCGGCAAAAGTACTAGTGCGAAGCTACTAAGTCTCGCCTCAAAGAGGAAACTCATATTGCCAACCCTCCATCTAGAACAACCCGCGAAGAGTCCCTGTGGTAAGGCGCTTGTTTTTCCACCATCGAAGGGCCTAGCGAACAAGACATCCATGGTAAATCTCCATTCTGCTGTGAAAAAATTTCTTCATATTGTGTTAGTCTAATAATTTTATTGTTGTTGTAGGTCTTCTCGATACGAAGGAGCTTCCATCCCTCAGCCCGCCACTTGCTCGTAGAGTGTGTGACCCCGTCTGGCCGGAAGGGGCGATGGATAACATGTCCTTGGAGAAGCTATGCGACATGCATAACAAGATCTATGTGAGGCAATGCATTCGGATAATCGATCAATACTGGACAAGTGGAGCTTCTTGTCCGTAAACAAAGCTAGGGAGGAGATGGATGTCATGCTAGCTGAGAGAGGCAAGAGACAAGCAAGATGCGCACTGCAAGCAAAATGTGAGGATGCTATGGAAGATTTCAACATGAACCCCCGTCCAAGATCTCCGAGCAAATGTTCGAAGCTCAAGGTCAACTAGCCGAAAGCCATGTCAATGCAAAGCAGCTAACTCTCAAGGCACTAAAGTCACTAGCTATAAAGAGCAAATTTCGTGCTAACTACCAAGTGTGCAGCCTCGAGAGAGGGCAAGGCTTGTTGATCGTGAGATTAAGCTCGTGGAACAAAGGGTGGTTCGGATCTTCGCCTCAAGATGTCAAGAAGGATGAGTAGATCTGGTGACCAAGGTTATCTCTTATATTGCTATGGAGCTTTATCACAGCGATGATGTAGGTGTAATGGTTGGGAACTTAGTGAATGCAGCCATTTTCCATGGTAAGGGCACTACTCTTGAGGAGGTGGCAACCATAGGTAAACCAAAGGTACTTGCAAGTATTCCATATTACAGTCAACCCATGAGAAGGAATATGATGAAGCAGGTAATGCTTTGTCCACTGCTGAGTTCCCTTTCCTTGTTGAGGCTACAAAGGACCCTACGGCCTCCATTGAGGACCTGTTGTCGAAGAAGCCAAGGAAGGTTAAGCCTGCTTCCCCATCCAAGAAGACACCATCTGCTAAATTTCCATCTACAAGATCTGCCGATCCTACCCATTCAAAGGTTTGAAGAAGGCTACCATGTGGTAGTTATTTGATCTCAAGGGTGGTATGTACCCTGTTAAAACAATTGTCTTGTGTTCCTTTCCAGGCATGATGCCCGATGAAACAATTTACTTTGTGTTTTTGGTGAAGGCTACGGCCTTAAGACAATGCTTGTTTGGTGATCGTTAAGGCTTCGGCCTCTAGACTAGTTAAACTAGTCTTTAATGAATATCTACTAATGGCCTCTAGGACCTACATTTTGTTTAAGTTTGATTCTTCTCGTACGTTTCATTTGCACGTAACTTATTTTACAACCTAAGGCGTATGGTAGATGCATAGCCTCATTGTGTGTAAATTCTGCACCAAGAATATAGCAATCGTATAATTTAATTCTTGACAGAGGATCGCGACCCACTCCGTCTTCATCCTTTTGGTAGCATAAGGCTTGGAATACCTTAAGACCACTTAGGAAAGTTAATGTGAAGTTTAGATGGATGTTATGAATTTGATCAAGACTTATTGTTTGTCTTGCTACATCCCTTCGACATTGAAACTTATAAACGACTTGGCCGGCAAATCTTTGTTGTATTAGAATAAAAAGAGATTTGAAGGAAATGTGTTATATCATTAAGTGGTAGGAAGGATTACATCATTTTAAGAAATGAACACTAGACGCCTACCATTAATGCTTCTTTCTCCAAGTGAGAAGAATGCAAATACATTGATTGAAAACAAAGTAAAAATGTCCTTAGACATTGTAAATTTTATATGTAAACTTACGAAGGGTAGTGCCATTCCAAGTCCTGTCAATAGCTTCTCCATCAAGGGTTTCCACTTGTAGGCTCCATTGCCATATGCTTCATATTTAATGTAGGGCCCTTCCCATGTAGGCCCTAGTTTACCCCGATACTCAACTTTACTTGCATCGTTGAGTCGGAGGACGTATTCGCCTGGCTTGAATGTCGAAGGTCGAACCCTGCTGTTGTAATACTTTTCAATCTTTTGTTTGTGAATAGCCTCCCTTATCGAGGCTATTTACCTTCTTTCTTCAAGTAAGTCCAGATTGCTACGGAGTCTTTCTTCATTGTATGTTTCTTTGAAGTTCATGACACGTTCCATTTCAACACTTACTTCTGAAGGAATTACAGCTTCGGTGCCATATGTTAGGCTAAAAGGTATCTCCCCATAACTTGACTTTGTATGCGTCATGTGAACCCAAAGTACTTGGGGTAGCTCATCCACCCAACCGTGGTGGCTGCGACCGAGCCTTCGTTCTATGCCTTGGATGATATCTTTGTTTGTGACTTCCACCTGCCCGTTACCCTGATGATGTGAGATACTCTGAACCGGCATATGATGTGTTCCCATACAAACTTCTCCATATGCTTCCCTGTGATTGATGCTAAGGGCTTGGCTTCGACCCATTTCGTGAAGTAGTCGATGGCTACGACCAGAAACTTTACCCCTCCCGGAGCTATCGGTAGAGGGCCAACGATGTCTATCCCCCATTGGCTGAAAGGCCACGCAGATGTCACGGAGGTCATATCCTGTTTGGGTAGCCTTGGTACTCTTGAATGGAACTGACAGGCTTCACACTTCTGGATTATTTCCACCGCCTCAGGCATCAAGGCCAATAGTACCCTATCTTCATTATCTTAGAAACGACGGAGCGAGGTCCTGCGTGGAGGCCGCAAGACCCTTCGTGCACCTCCCGAATTATGTTCAAATCTTGCCTAGGTCCTACAAAACGGAGTCATGGAGACAAGAAAGACCTTCTGTATAGATAGTTCCCCATGATCCTGCATCAGTGTTGCCTTGATGAGGACCTTTCATGCTAGCTTTGGGTCCTCCCAGATACCACTTATCAAGTACTCTCGATCGAGTCATCCACCTTGACTCTTCTTCCAATATTACGCCAAATACCTCCTTTTGGATGATTGACCTTTCTGCCAATACTCCGACCAGAACTTCCTTAGTTAAATAGGCGAATGCCATTGATGCCAACTTGCTAAGTGCATCTTCCTTTTTGTTTTGGTTTCTTCGAACATGCTCTATATCGTAGGAATTAAATCCTTCGAGCATCTCCTTGGCTTTATCTAAGTATTGCTTAATGACAGGTTGTCTTGCTTCGTAGGAGCCCTTGATTTGGTTAGCCTCCAGTTTTGAGTCAACGAAAATATCCAAGTCCCGTACCTCCATGTCTTTAGTCAGTCGGAGGCCTGCTAGCAATGCTTCGTACTCTACCTCATTGATAGTAGCATCGAATTCGAAGCGGTGTGCATAAGTATACTCCTTTCCTTCTGGGCTGACTAACATTAACCCCGCTTCTGATCCGTCGGAGCTAGAAGCCCCATTAGTGTAAACCTTCCACCCTTCGTTTACTTTCGCAGGCTTCTTGTCAGCAACTTTGTTGTCCTGCTTGGGCTCGGAGGCTATCTCTGCTAAGAAATCTTCCAGTATTTGCCCTTTGACTGAGTTTCTACCCTTGTACTCGATTTCATGCTCTCCTAGTTCGATGGCCCACTTAGCTATCCTTCCAGATTTCTCTGGTTTCGATAGTATCTACTTGATTGGCTTATCAGTGAGCACGGTTATGAGATGAGCCTGGAAGTACCTTTGAAGGCGTCTTGCAGCATGGACCAGGGCTAGGATCAACTTTTCAAGCTCCGGATAATTCAGCTCAGCTCCCTGGAATACTCGACTAACAAAGTAGATAGGGATTTGCTTCTTTTCCCTTTCTGCCAACAAAACATCACTGATGCTTTCGAAGGAGGCTACGATGTACATGAATAACACTTCGCCTTTGATTGGGGCGGTAAGCGTAGGTAGAATTGCCATGAACTCCTTGAGCTTTTGGAAGGAAGCTTCTGCGTCCACGCTCCATTGGAACGTCTTTTTATCTGTACAGCCTTTAAGTGTTTTGAAGAATGGTAAGGACCTATTTGCATCCTTCGATAAGAATCTGCTGAGGGCTGCTAGCTTTCCATTCAAACTTTGCACATCCTTAAAAGACTTAGGAGCCTGTAGGTATGTGATGGCTTTGACCTTCAAAGGGTTGGCTTTGATACCTTGTTTTGTGATCAGATGCCCCAAGAATTGCCCTTCTTCCACACCGAAAGAGCATTTCTTAGGGTTTAACTTCATATTGATGGCGCGAAGCTGATCGAAGGTTTCTTTTATATTGGAGAGTAGATCTTCCTATGTTCTGCTTTTGATGACCATATCGCCTATGTATGCTTCGAGGTTCCTTCCTATTTGCTTGTCAAGGCTTTTTCCACTAGCCTTTGATAGGTGGCACCGATGCATTTTACGACGAGGCATCTTTTGTAGCAATATACGCCTTTTCCCGTGAAAAAATTGTTTTCCTCATCTTCTTCGCCATCCGTATCTGGTGATAACCTTTGTAAGCATCCAGAAAGAACTTCAGTTAGAACCCTGATAAGGACTCCACCTTCCAATCAATTTCTGGTAGAGGATAACAGTCCTTCGGACATGCTTTGTTGATGTCGGTGAAATCCACACACATTCGCCATCCTCCATCATGCTTCTTAACCATCACTGGGTTGGCTACCTAGGTTTGATATTTTAATTCCCTGAGTATGCCTGCTCCTACGAGTTCGTCCACCTCCTTGCATGTTGTTGCGTTCCTTTCGGGGCAAGGCTTGGCGTTTCGCTGATAGGCTCTATGTGCTTGAACTCGTTAAGCTTGTGCTCGTCAAGGGCTTTCCATCTATGATGAGGGTCCTTGGGACCCCGCCATATCGTAGTATGTCCATGCAAAGACGCTCACGTTAGCCCTAAGTAACTTCTCCACCGCCTTAAAGGTGGCAAGGAGTTGTTTTCCAATGACCACCGCCTGTTCCGGATGTAAGTCGTTTACTACGGTAAGCTCTTCGGCATCAGTGCAACTGAGAATATCCTTCGGAACCTCTTCAGGACTTTGTCTGACCCTTTTTCCTACATCCGTAGGCTTCTTCGTGCTGTAGCTAGAAAATATCGTTCCAATATCGTAGGATGTTTGGAATTTGACCGCAGCATGTATGGTGGAGACAACAATACCCATCTTCTGCATTGCGGTTCTTCCTATCAATAGGTTATAAGGAGATTCAGACCTTACGATCGCGAAAACCAGGGTTTCTATTCTTTTTAGCCTTCCTTCTCCAATTGTTACCTCCAGAGGGACTTCTCCCAGAGGCCATGAATGTTCCCCTGAGAATCCCACCAAAGGTATCTTCGAGTCTACCCTCTTCGACCGTATTGATGGTTTGAGCTTTAGGAAACAATGTCCATAGATGACTTCGCAGGAGCTTCCGCAGTCCAAGTAGGCTTTATTTACTTCCCTATTGGAGATTAAGACTTTGATGACCACAGGGTTATTCGAAAGAACTCTGCCAGTAATTGAAGGGAATGTTACGTCCTCTACCCCACATAAACCTTTATCTGCTGCCTTTCTCTTTAAACCAGACTCGTCCCTGTGAACCATTAGAATAGGAGCCTCACCAGGCGTAGTATCCTTCCCCAACTGTGTGTCAGAGATATTCTCTTTACCTTTCTTTATACCCTTCACCAAATGCCCCAGTTGATCTGACTTTACGGCCTCCTCTATCTGCCTTTTGAGCTCTCGGCAACTGTTGGTATCATGACCGTAATCTTCATGGAAGTAGCAATATTTGGTTGTATCTCTGCCTCTACCTTTAGTTGTCATACGAGGGGGAGGTTCACACGCCTTCGCAGCCCTTTCCGTAGCAAGTATTTCCTTGGGATTTAGATAGATTAGCCAAAAGTCCATGGTTGGTGTTTTTGTTGTAGGGTGTGAACCGTCCACCTTTTGTGTGCTTTTGGACCCTTCCATGAAGAGTGCTTGGGAACTTGTTTGACTTTCTTTGCTTTCGGTCGAGCCCCATTAGTAGCTACCTTTTGGCTTCGATCCAAGTGTATGTCTTGTCAATTAAGCTCTTGTAAGTTGTGGGAAGGTCGTGGATAAGAATTCCACCGACTTGCTTTTGCGGTGCCATGCACAAAACCGTAGATGTGTCGGTCTTCGCGCGGATCCGTAATCGCAAGGTGTCATTTATGATCTTGTAACGAAGCACTAGTGCTCTCGCTTTCCTTTGCTTGATGTTGTGCACCGTCAAATGAGTCCTTGTGAACTTCTTTTCTTGGTCAAGTGTGATCTAAACTTGGCCTTGAGATCATCCAAGTTTACTATGCTACCGTCATTTATATTCCACCATATACGAGCGAGTCTCGCAGTTGTCGGGTTTTAGGTTCCACCGAAGAATTATACTATATGAAACCGCGCCAGAGCAAAAGAAACCACGGCTAGAGAAAGGAATCCATCCGGAGTTAAACCACGGCTAGTAGTATAGTATAACAACGGCTAATGTATTGTAACCACCGCTAGTTGTTTAGTCGGTTTAATGTTTTGTATTAGATAAATATGGAAAAGATATTTATGTTGTAGGTTATGTATTGTATCTTGTAAAGGACTCCTTAGCCTATAAAAGGAGGTCCTAGGTTAGATTAGATATACGTGTTTTGATATATCTAAGGTCGATACACTTCAAGGTTGTAAAACCCTAATATCGCTTAGAGTATTCGTTATTAATATAATTGAAGTGTTTTAGTGTTATTGCTGTTGTTCTTCTTAAGGTTAAATATTATATTCCGCGTAGTATTTAATAAGTTATTGTTAAGTCAGTTTCTATAAGGATCGTTTGCTCAACTGGGATCAACAAGTGGTATCAGAGCTTGTGATCTAGAAACTGTAATCAAGAAGAAGTCTAGTTAACTGTGATTCAAGAAGAATAAAGATGTCTGACGAAACTCATACGGTTACTGCATCTAAGGTACCCATGCTGAAGCAGGGTGAGTATCAGGTATGGAGAATGCGAATGAGGCAATACATTCACATGATTGATTATAACATCCGGGATGTTGTTGAGCGGTGATAAGCTACCAACCATGGGTCCCGATGGAAAACTGTTGCAATTAAGAGTGAAACCGACAAGGCCCAAAGAAAGTTGGAGATTAAAGCTCACAAGATTCTCGTGATGGGAATACCTAATGAGTATGCTTTGGATTTTGAACAATATGAGACTCGATAAGGAGTTAATGGATGCCATTGAAACAAGGTTTCTTTGGTAATGAAGCTACAAGAAAATCTAGGAAGAACATGCTCAAGCATCAACTTGAAAACTTCACCGCATTAAGTGGAGAAAGTCTAGATGTCACCTATAACAGATTGCAAAAGCTAATCACCATCTAAAATTGGTGGACTACAAAGTTGCTTAAGAAGATATCAATCTCAAGTTCATCAGAAGTTTATCACCAGAATGGGCTGTGCATACTGTTGTGTGGAGGAACAAGGATGACTTTGAGAAGATGACTCTGGACAATCTCTACAACAACTTGAAGGTTTATGAGTCCGAAAAGAACATTGCCGGGTTCATCTTCATCTACTCAAAACATTTCTTTTGTTTCTACAAACCACAAGGGTTCTCAAGAAGCATCCATCGCCGCTATGGAATATCCACCGCCATTGCTAATAATACCACCAAGAGTGATAATGTTAGTGATTGGGCCATATGTGCTTTTACGGTGATTTAACAACTAGTGTCATCAGATAAATCAAGATTTGGATCAAATTGATCCCGATGACCTTGATGAAATCAATCTTCAATGACAAATGGCAATGTTGACATTGCAAGCTAGGAGATTTCTAAGGAGAACAGTGAAAAGTCAAGTATGATGGTCAAGGAGAGTTGGGTTTGACAAAAGCAAGATGGAGTGTTTCAACCGCAAGAAGAAGGGACATTTTGCTAGGGAATGTAGAGCTCCCAAGAGGATTGGTGAAGACTACAAGAAGGCTATCAAGATTCAAAGCCTTCTTCAAAGATTGGTTGCTGTGATGGATTGGGAGATTATGACCGGAGTGATCAAATTGAAGAAGGTCCCAATGCTGCCTTTCTGGCTAGTGAAGCTTCTAAAGAGCATAACTTTGCTCTAATGGCCTATTCATCATCTTCTGGTTCAGATTCTGAGGTATCCAACGATTCTAACAATTCTACTTGTTCTTTTAAATCATGTCTGTTAGGAATTATAAAATTCCATGTTAAAGTGTCGGTCACCCCAATTATGGTCTAGCATATGTTAGCTCATAGACGTGTCGTTATTTACGTTATTTAGTAGTTAATTAGTTAGTCTGTAGCGTAGTTTAGTTTAGTGCAACACCGTGGAGGAAGGATGAGTCTTTACCCACTGTATCCCTAATCCACAATCCGATGGAGGACGGTTTCTTTGTAACTATAAATACCCATTCCATCCATGGAAGGAGTGTGCTTTTTGAATCTAACCTTTCTTTTGTAAAGCAACTCTCTTTCAAGGAACCTCCTCTCAACTCTCTTCATCTATCTAAAATGGCTTTCTTGTTTAATCATTGTCCTAGACCACCCGAATCATGAAACAACATAATATTTACGATCCTATAATTGGTACCGAGCTAGGTTGTGTTGTTGTGATGATTCACATGGTTTCTTAATGCGGTTTGTACAGTTCGATTCATACTATTGTGTTAATAAGTTTTGATGATGGTCTTGTTGGTCTAATATGTCTTTATGATAAGCTATATTGTTGGTTTTAAGTTCTCATTTGGTCAATCTGGTTTTTAAGTTTTCATTTGGTTTTAAGTTTTCATTTGGTCAATCATCCTTGGTTACGTTTTTAATGGTCATCACGCTATTTTTCATATATGCGAGTTGTGCTATCATCCTTGGTCACGCTTTTGATGGTCTGCTGCTGCTGGTTTTCATAAATGCTAGTTGTGATTGGTGACGTTTTTCATATAAGAGAGTTGTGTACTACCTCATTTTTGAATGAGAGTTGCCATTGTGTCCAGAATTATTGAATATGCTATGCGAGTTGTTAAACATTTTTTAATGTTGAGCGAGTTGTGGTATTCTTGGATGCGAGTTGCAGTCTGCTACTTTCAGTCCAGATTCATTGTATTTCATAAAGTGAGTTGTCAAATCTTTCAAAAGATATGCGAGTTGTGTCAAAGTCTTTAACTCGCATTTTTGAATGCGAGTTGCTAAAATATTTTTGTGTACAAGCGAGTTGGACAAAGCGTGTTGTTAACCAAAAACCAAAGCGAGTTGGTCATGGAGCGAGTTGTGATGAAAAAGGATGAAGCGAGTTGTCAAATTAATTATTTTAGCATGCGAGTTGTTAACTAGTGAATGATCCAAATAAAACCAAAAGAACCTCAGTCTCATTTTACAAACCATCATCAGTCCTTGGATTTTATAATACAGTAATAGAAAAGATCTCATAACAAATTCATCACAGATCAAGAAATCAAAACAAAAACTATGCTAATCTCAGATTCACCTTCGTGTCATTGTTACATACATCGAGAATAAATTGAGCCTTATACACGAAAACTCATCTTCACAGATCCATGTTGGTTCAATATCCGAATAAACTTGAAGTTAGTACAAAACCATTTAGGGGTTCATTACTTCCTCAGGAATCGGTTATAAAGTAATCAAGTCATGAAATTTATCGATCTCAGATTCATTGTGGGATAAAGAACTTTATGACCCTTTCAGACCCATTCCACCACAATGGATAATCTTCATTGATCCAAACGTTTTTATTTTTGATTATATTCGAATATAAAAATTGTTTTAACAAACCTGTTAAAACAAGATTTTGATTCGTCATGTATTCAAATAATTAACGATAAACATGTATCCTAATGTCTTACCTATAAACATCCTTAAGCAATGATAATCACCTCTAACCACCCCCGTGGCATACTCGAATGAGGTAACTCTAGCCATCCACGTGGCGAGACTTGTGTATCTTCAAGGTCAAGGTGTGTTTATGCAAGGATGATTGATGTTTGGTTGACAAAAGGTTAAGATTAATGAGATGTGTCGCTCTTTTCTTTTGTTCGGATTTTGTGAATGTGATATGTGGTGGTTGCGTTATTTTGGGAGTGATATTAGGGTTTGGCCGTAAGTGATTTAAGGTGGATTATGTGTACGCTTTTATATCCCTTAATATTAGGGTTGTGGGCGCTTTGACTTCTCATGGGCCAAGTCGTAAGTGGATCATATATTAGTGATGGCTTGAGCTTTTTTAGAAGCAATTGGATATTGGATCATGCGTTATTGAATGATGGATGTCATGGGATTTTAAGTGTCAAAATTTCATTTAGTCTACATGAGCCGGACATTGTAAAAGACTGGATCAGGTGATATGTTGATATTGATATGTGGTCGTATTGAGTATCTATGACTATGACCGGATATGGACTTCTATTGATATCCGATGTAGAGGTTGATTTATTTTGGACCGGGTTGATGATCATTCTTGGGTATGTGCTGCGAGTTGTATTTTGATGATGTGACTTGATTGAAGAGATTTGATGATCAGAATTGATTATGAGATTTGATTCATGAGATTAAATGATGTGATTTGTTGTGTTATGAGGTTTGGTACTTTGGTTTATACAGTTTATGGAGAATTGAATGTCACGGTTTGAATTGATGATTGAACTAAGTTGACTACGGGGTGGTGTATATTTGGTATTTCTTATTTGGATTTAAAGTGAGGTTTTTCGGGCGCGTTTACTTATTTCGTCTTCTTTCTTTCTACCCTTCCGCGAAGATGACTTGTTTGAGCATTTTTTGTGTGTGATAAAGACTTGGCTATTTAGTTAAGCTTGTGATTATTTCTCGCTTAACCCACAACTTTGCTATCACTTCGTATCTCACGCATTGTGGATACGCCAAGAGGTTTTGTACATTAGATACACCGCTTCTTTTTCACAAGGATTAGTACAAGCTTAAGTAACAACTGGGAATTCTAATTCATGATCAAGTTTGGTATATCGGACTTACTTCACCATGTGGTCACAACAATTGCCGACAGAATACGTGAATGATGTGTTTACCAAAGGGTTGATTGGTTGCGATGTGATCAACAATTCTCATGATATATTCGATGCCACTGAATGTCAATGATACTTCACAGTCTAAGCAAAATCTTCCAAGAATCTTCAACGTCAGTCATGATCTTTCAAGATGTTTGCTTATGACAAGAACTTTTCGTGCAAATGGTCGTACATGTTAATGATGCTTCCGAAAGTTCGAAACCATCATGGGGGAGAATCGTGTACTTTGATGTTTTACGGTCAATCTTAGGGGCAAGTAGTGTATACTACTTGACTTAGTATGGTTCGTGAAGTTGTCCACATATGGGTAAAGAATTGTTGATGATGTTGATGATGTTGTTGATGTTGAAGAATGAACCGCTGATGATGAACCGCTGCATGTTCCCCTAAAACAGATATTCACCGAACCAAAGTTGTCATAACACATTCAAGCTGATATTGTTTACGGTTTTGTCTTGATTTTGTAAAATCCCGCGAAAGAACCTATTTCTCGGTTTAAATCATAGACTTGTAAAATCCCGTGACAATGGAAACATCCCGGTAATTGTAAAGTTCATTTCGGATCTATCTTACGATTTATTCTTGGTTTTGTAAAACTCACGAAAGAAACTATTTCTCGGTTTAAACTATAGAATTGTAAAATCCGTGATGATGGAACCATCCCGGAGAAAGGAAAGTGTATTTCAAGTCTTATCGATGTTGGTGCTACGCTTTACTTCAAGAAGGGATAAAAGAGTGTACTTCATGAATTGGATGTGTGTTTGGATTTTCTTCATGGCGCGCTTGGTTATTGCAAGGTTTAACGGGTTATGTGCTTTTACCATGGTCGGGATGAAAACCATTATCATAGTTCACTTAAAACGCCAAAGGAGGCTAGATTTGAGCTTTTAACCGTAAGATGTGACAACGGGTTAATTCACTATTATTTATTTGATGTTGAAGTGAAATATCACGGCGAGTGTACTTAGTATCCAAGGTATCGAGGATGGTTGGATGAAGATTCTTCATGATCCTTGTTCGAGCTTATTATCAAATACGAAGACTTGGAAATCTAGTTATTGTTGGGTGACTTTACCTTTTCTTTTACCACTGGGGAATTGGGCTCTTACCACCACAAAATAACTATCACTTTAAGGAGTTACATTGTAGTGCTCATTGTCACATTGAATTGTGGACTTTCAAGAGGTGATGTACGCCTTATAATTGATGGTTGGTTGGATGATGAGTATAGAGTACTTAGAGATTCAATGGAGGATGAAGTCTCGGCACCGCTCTTTGTTACATATGTGCAAGTTTAAGTCAAGAGTTCGGGTTAGTTTACTTCAAGGTCAAATTCATCATATTGGGTTTTCCATCACCGTCACGACAAAGAGCCCATCGAATGATAATGGGGTTGATTACAAGTTTATCCAAGAGATGATGAAAAGAGAGAGATAATGACGTATGAACACAACAGTCATGCCTCGTTCTCTAAAGAAAAGAAAAGTGTACGCTTTATCTTCCAAGAAGAGCGCTTTTCGTGATCTTCAAAATGACGCTTGTTCACACGCCTCAGAGAAATCTTCTCACTTATGACCATTCTCATCAACATGCTTCATGCTTTTCCATCTTCGAAGAAGAGAAATCTTCTCAATTATGCCATTCTCATCAACATGCTTCATACTTTTTCCATGCGCTATCAAGTGAACCGGACTACCGATGATTGTTTTCTTATTCCACTTGCTCAACTATAATGAAGATGGCGACATCATGTGCTAATATTATGGGGAGAAGTGTGAATAGACTACATTTGGTTAAGATATTCACTTATTCAATCAAGAATGGCAACTTCATATGCAATTCTTGAGGGGAGAAAAGTGTGAATTTTTGCATGGTTGATTGATATTTGAGAATAAAATGGTCAAACGGCTCCAAACTCATGTAAGAACCGAGCTTCTTCTTATCGGGTCATCTTTACATGGAGTTTTCTTCTAAGAGCCGTTAGTTGACATCTTCACACGGATTGATATGATTATCGACAAAGTGCTTCCGTTAATGCTTCACGTATACATCAACATGATGATTCCGAACAATCTCTCGTTTTGTTTGATGTGATTGGTAGTTTGGTGTTACCATCTTATGTGTTCGCTATGCCCGATTGTCGATTTCCTTGATGAACATCTTTCTCGTCTTGTTTGATTGGGAGGATTTTAGTTAAGGGATTTGCAAGATGTAAGTTGATTGGGATGCTTTTGGTGATGTTCTTGTTTTTGGTGAGATGAAGATGTTAACTATCTATTCCCAACCGGACAATCTTGAAGAAGGTCGAGTCTACAATGGTTCTACATTCTCTACTACATGTTAGAAGACTAAAGACGAGTTGCATTTAATTATCTAAAGACTTCTTCTTAATCGAACATTTATCAAATGATTGTCGGTTTAGGGAGAGCACTAATTGGGGAGAGTGAAATGTCGAATATAATCCCCAATTAGACTTGCTCACATTCTTCAAAAAGTTGATTCTCACAAGAGTTCAAGTGTTCTTCTCAACAAATTTCTAGTATACGGGCTTATATATGTTGTCGATTCAAGTATCAAAACCAAAGAAGGGGGAGGAGACACATCTAAACACAAAGCGAGTAAACTTGATGAACTTAATTCTTCTAAGTGATTGAAGATATCCCGGAAGACAAATGTTATTACCGCAGAGAAAATCAAGGTTTGACTCATGGCGAGTAAACTTGATGAACTTAACTCTTCTAAGTGATTGAAGATATCCCGGAAGACAAATGTCATGACCGCAGAGAATCTCAAGGTTTTACTCATCTAGGCTTTTAGTGTTATTATTCCAACTACGTGGGGAAGTGATGTAAGAGAAAGTTTCAAGATAAAAAGAGGTACACATGTGTGATGATTACGATGTTATCGCAATCATCGGGAGAGAGATTGTGTACATTGGGGATGCTCACTATTTTACTTGAGGGCTTAATCGCTGATTCGTAGATATAATCACTTATTCCGAGTTGACATCCGCAGAGATTGTCACCCGCAGAGATAATCGATTCGCCCGCTTCTTCAATGTTATCGCTATTATTCTCTTGGGCATTGGTATACTTGGTTCATGAGCTTCATACACTTTCTTCGTGGGAGAAAATGAAATGGGGAGTATACATCGGGATGTATTCTTTGAGCTATTGGACTTAACTCGATACTTCATGGTATAAGATTCTTTGTCTTCATTACCCTCATGTGTGTATTCGGGAGTTCGTGAGCTCTACAAAGAGACCGATCGCATCAATTCAACTACTGGGGAAGTGGTCTCTTGACAACTCGTGGAATGGATCGCATAGCTCGGACTTCGCTGAAATGAAATTTGAGAAGATTGTTTTATGCGTGGATGATACGATGTCGTTGTTCTTGTTGATGATATAACCCCGAACGAAGATTCTCGCTGATCGCTCTTAAAAGGAGCAATGGATTTATGATAATGGTGTGCTTCTTTGTACACCGCTAAGGCAAGCTTGAAATAGAGCTTGAATCTGCTCATCTAAAGTATTTTCGGTTTGGGGAAGTCGCAAAGTCTCACTTTCGATGGTTCAATTTCTCTTCAATTCAGAGCCTCGAAGCTTTGGTGGTGAATGTTTAAGAGATGATGACTTCTATCTTCTACAACGGGTCGCTTGATATCCTTATCTTGGTACTCGATCATCATCTTCTTTAACTATATCATCTACTCTATCTTTGTATATATTTATCCAAAAAAAAAAATAGAAAATATAAAACCTTCAAAACCCATAAAAATCGTAAAATTTGAAAATTCCAAAATATGTTTTCCTCAAGACATGTCTTCGTATCGATAACATCTACGGTCTTAGAAATGTCATTCAATAATGGCACGGGACCATAGATGAAGTTCGAGCAGAGGTGTAAATATTCTTTCTAAACATGTCTAAAAAAAAAATGGCTTACGCTATTTCATCAAACCCGCTGAAATGATGGCCTATTTCGCAGAACCTGTAAGCTTAAATGATGGCTTACGCTATTTCGAAACCATGGCTTGCTATTATTTCTATCATTTTAGATAGCAACCCGCTCTTCAAAAGAAGGAAAGTGCTACGCTTAAACATATTTTCAAAAATTTCGCACTTATCCTAAAACAAAATGAGGAAAGTATGTCAAGGATCATTGCTCCTACACAAATGTTTTTCCGCCTAAAATTCTTCGTAAAATATTTGTTGTTTTCAAAAAATGGTGGTAAATGAGTTGCTTGTAAATCAATCGATTCGATTTTCATTACATTTGAAAACTCAATCAATGACTTCGCTTTTAAACTTTTCAAAAAGAGTCATTGATTGAGGGGAGAATGTTTTCAAATCTATATCATCTAACGAGCTTTCTTAATTATCCTAAATGCTTAATTAAAAATGATGTTAACCTATGTCGAAGGACTAGGAATTTAGGATATGATTGTTAGGATTAGATGATTAGAGTTTGATGAACACATAATTCCCATGCCTTTATATGATCCGATTGATATGTTGATTGACTTTTATTAGTCGATTGTTGTTTGGGTGATGTCGACCACCATATATCTGTATGTGTGTTCACTAACGATGCGGTATATTGGTATAAAAGAATGTTCCCGATCCGATCCCACAATTAAAGATGATTCGATGCCGAAAGGAAAGGGTAACTATATCTTGGGTTGACAAATGAAGAAACGGAGCTTAATTGGACTTCTATGGAGAGTTGGCATAAATGCAACGTAAGAGGTCTCACCGCATCGCAGATGGTTTTCTTCTAAGTGATTGAAGAAACGGAGCTTAATTTGACCTCGCTTGGCATTAAAATGCAACGTAAGAAGTCTCACCGCATCGCGCAGACGGTTTTTCTTCCAAGCCCTACAAAGAACAACAACATAAGCTTCTCAACCACCTAACGATCTTTGTGCATGATACCATTTTTAAACAATTTTGAAAAATTTGATTAAAATTGTTTTGAAAATGGAAAATATTGTTTTGAAAATAAATTGGACTAAATTTTGAAAATCACCGGACTTCATTTTATCAAAATATAAGTCACTCAATCATCTACTACGGTCATCGATTGAGGGGAGAGTGATTTAAAATAAATTATTTTCAAACAATATTTCTTCATAAAAGTACGCTTTGTACGTTAAAAGTGGTGATCTAAAGATTTAATGTTATGTCATGGTATGATTTTCTTTAAATCAAAGATCTTTCAAAATGAAATTTTTTCTCGTTTTGTTTGATTGTGAAATTGTTTTATTTTACTAAAGATCTCTTAAAACAATCATACCGACACTAACAATCTTTAATGTCTTAAATGGTCCTTATCTCATCATTTTCAAAATCAAATCTTGCCACGCCTTTCCCCAAAATTTTTCTAAATGATTTAAATCAATTGGGATCACAAATCTCAAATGGTTTGAAATTTTTGATCGGGAGAGATCGTGATTTAAATCTCTTATCTGCTTAAATGGAATTGGTTTTAGTCCTTTAAAGGCACTCCGCCTCCATGTGCCAAACGATTTCAATATATGATGCACATGTTGAGGAGGAGGATTTATCCAAAAAATAAGATGAGTATTTAAACCAGCACATTTTCTCCCATGTTTTCTAAACCTTATTAATCACTTGGGATCCAAAATCTCAAAGGGTTTGATATTTTGATCGGGAGAATTTGTGATTTAATAATGAAATTTGATAAAGGATGATCGATTTGATTCAAAAGTGCAGCCGCTTCTATATGTTAAACTCAATCTAATATGTGGGGAGCTAAACTAAACTTTCATACATTGATGCACATATAAAGGGATTGAGTTTTCAAATGGTTTTCTTAATGGCTTTTGTGATCGTAATTGTGCTTCAAAGAACTCTTGCCTCTATGTGATAAAATGATTTCAAATATCCTATGCACATATTGAGGGGAGAATTTACCAAAGAAAATCAAATGGCTTTTTCTATGAAAATTGTGATCAAATAAAATATTTCAAAGTCCTCTTGCCTCCATGTGCTAAACAATTTCTAAATCATATGCACATGTTGAGGGGAGGTTTTCTAAATGATCAAAACTATTAAGGTACAAAATGCTTTGATCTCGTATCACAAGTACCTTGATTGTTTTTCCAAATGATTTTCAATTGGTTTCAAGGAAGAAATGAACAATACCAAAAGACCCACCATTTTACTTTATGTATGGAGTTATAAGGATGGTTAGGTTAGGTATTTGTTCCCACGATCCGCCGTAATCCGGAGGGATCTACCCAGGACAATCCACTAGATAGTGTAGAGTCCTTAGGTATGATGAAAAAGGAGAAAATGAGAATATGGGAAGAGTGCGGATCGAGATAGAGCTAGTACTCGAATAAACCCAACAAGGTTCTAGTTATGAAGTCTCGTAAGCAATCAAGGGGTTGAAGAATGAAAAAGAATTAAATGTGAAAAGGGTGAAAAGAAATAGCCCTCCAATAATTCAACCTTAGGGCAAGAACCGGGTTCAATACATATGCTACGGTGGTTACTAAGGTAACACCGGTATTGAAGACAAGACGTCATGGACCCAAAGGACGCACCGCACTAAACTTCCCAAGCTACTCAAGTTCCTCTTAAAAGGGCTTGTTTCATTCTCACGGGAACCGACATTATCTATCGACTTTCTTAGAGATTGTTGATATTGAAGAAGAGACCTCTCCCTAGTCTCCCATAGGAACCAAATATGCACAATTGAGTCTAGAGCCAAGAGATCATCCACAATATCTCATTAGGACACAATTAATGAAGACTTGTGGAAAGTAAGAATATATTCTAAGAGTCCCACGATTATCCTTGTGGTATTGCCGTAACATCCGAGTGATATGTAAAGTACTCACGATAAAGATGGAAATCCTTTTAGAGCCAACATCAAACAAGCTCTTGGTGGGTGACATGTGAGATCTTCTCGTAAGATCAAGCTTGTGACAACCGGATAGAAACGATGGGAGATTCATTCTTGACTCAACCTTGGTCCAGATTGAACCCATTTAATACTTTTGGAAAACCTTCGATGTGCAAACCTTCTTTCTAAGCACGCGTAATGTGTATTCATGTTTGTTAGAATTAGAAATTCGGTATTAAAGAGTCGGTCACCTCAAGTATATGTAATCGTTAGAAAGCTCGTAGTCGTAGTTATCTTAAGTTAAGTAGTAATTTAGTTAAGTAACACCGTGGAGGACGGACGGTCTTTACCCACCGATGCCCGATCCACACCGATGTGTGGCGATTTATGTAAGACTATAAATACTCTCTACCTTCCAAGGTAGAGAGTTGGAGCTCATAATAATATCTTTCACTTTCTCTCACTAAGTTCCCTAAACCTCTAACTTTCTCTCTAGAATTCCATCTATATGCTACTTTGTGTTATGGTTTGATGTGTATGTGAAAAGTTATATCTTACAATTGGTATCAAGAGCCATGGTTAGATCATATCTTGCACATCTTTGGATTTCTAGTGGTTTTAGGTGGTTTTGAGTTTGAAAAGTTTAGTGGTTTTGCATCATTTGGTTGATTTCTTGTGTTAAAGTTTGAATTTTGTTAGTACTTTCATGTTTAGAATCATCACAAGTGTTTTGGTTTTCATTTGGTTAGCTTGAATCATCTTGGTTGGGTTGTTTTGGATTGAAAAGTGATGTTTATATGGTTTTTCTTGCTAGCGACTTAGCTCACGGTTTATTTTTCTTCATAGCGACTTGCTTTACAAAATTGTAGCGAGTTACGCTTTAAACCCAGCGAGTTAGATCTAGCGAGTTAAAGTACAAGTAGTGGACTCTCCACCACGAGTAGCGACTTGTGGTAGCGACTTGGTCTCAGAGCGAGTTGCTCTTTAGCGACTTGTATCTCTAGCGACTTGTGTAGCTTAATTGTCGCCAAAATTTTGCTAGCGACTTGAGGGTTAGCGAGTTACTACTTAGCGACTTGCTTTTGTCTAGCGACTTGGGACTCTAGCGACTTAGTTGTGTAGCTAATTAAGAGTTAGCGACTTAGTGCATTATCTTCTAGCGACTTAGTGCATTATCTTCTAGCGACTTGAGTGATTGTTTACGGTTTTCTCTTGATTTAGTAAAATCCGTGAAAGAATCTATTTCCGGTTTAATCATAGAGTTATAAAATCCCGTATAACTGTTAACATGTCTACCAACGTCCCTACTATCATCTCCATCGCTGTCGAGGATGTACAAGCAACTGGCTCGATACTCGCCCACCCATGCTTGATGAATCGACTACGATTCTTGGGCTCAACGAATCGATTGTATTGCCTTGAAAGGAAAATGGTGTCAACATTCTCAAATCCATTGATGAAGGACCATATCGAGTTGAGACGACTAGAGACATACTTGATACTAATGAAGATGGTACTCTGCTACGGAATGGATGACCTAAGATGTATGATGAGCTTGATGATAAGGATAAAAGAGATTTGATGCGTATATCGTGGCTTCAAACATTGTTCTTCAAGGTCTTCCTAAAGACATCTACAAGTCGATCAATCATAACACCGATGCAAAGGCGCTTTGGGATAATGTTAAGATGCTTCTCTCGTGTTCGTAATTAACTATGGAAGACAGAGAATCCCAACTCTATGACGAATTTGAGCACTTCAAGATGAAACCGATGAGAGTGTCTATGAGTACTATGTGAGATTTCATAAGTTAGTGAATGACATGAGGAACATCGAATGACTATGCCTAACATTCACCGAACTCAAAATTTGTGAACAACATGAATCCCGAATGGCACAAGTTTGTCACACGTGAAGCTCACTAAAGGATTGAAGAATACAAACTATGAGCAACTCTATGCCTTCCTCCTTCGTAATGAGAGACATGCTATGTTTGAAAAATTGATTCTCAATCGCTCAAAACCAACCAGTGGAGAGACAAGCTCGCCTAATGACTCAACAAATTTTCTACTCAAACATCGAATCACAACCAAAGCATCACAAGTCATACCTTTGGGTAATGGTAATCACAAACTCATTCCCGATCCTATGTTCAAACAAGTCGATGTCGATGCTCACGCTGGTAACTTCATTAATCAACTAGCTCTTCTCATTAGTCAAAACATGAATTCTCTCCACAAACCAACAACAACCTCGAATCGCATCTAACCCACACAATCAAGCCACCGTTAAAGATGGAAGGATCGTGGTGCAACCAGCCAGAAAGACAAGATGATCGGGGAAGAGGTGGAGTCGGGAGAGGTTATGTTGGCAACCGTAATCGAGGAAGAAATGGTAACCAAGGTCAAGCTAAGCCAATCAAATGTTATAACTGTGGTGGTGAAGGACACATTGCAAGGAACCGCACATCTCCAAAGCGCCCACGCAATGCCGATTACTTCGAGATAAGATGTTGCCGCACAAGCTCGTGACAATGGTGCCGCTGATGAAGAGGAATTGCTGTTTCTTCCGAGGGCAATGCCAAGACCTATGATGCGAGATGGGATGAGCAATTATTCAGAGATAGGTCACAATCATCGAATGCCTTTCAAGTCGCCGACCGTGATGCATACGACTGATGTAGATGATGGACCCACTGCACACACAATTTTTATGGCTAGCATTTCTCCAATGGTTTCTCCCAAGGTCTCTTCTTCACCACAAGTGGCCCATCCAAGGACAAACTCATCTCGTAGGTATTAAAACTATACGATGATGTCGATGTGCAATGATGCATGACAAAGTACAATCAATCGAAACTATTGAATCAAATGTTGAAAATATGGGTAATAACAATATTGTCCCATACGATCAATACGTGAAACAAAGTGAAAGTGAAGTTGTACCAAGTGATGCATCTTCCGCATCAACAATGACTATGTCTTTGATGAATACACCGCATGTGCCCCCGATGATTCCATAATTTCGAACTAAATGCCTATAAGGAACGTGTTGCTATTTATGAACAACGTGCAAAATTTGAGTTGACCACTCGTGAGCGGTGAAATGGATGACCAAGTGAGTACAAGAATTAGAAAAGTAAGTTTAGAGAAGAAGTATTGAAACAAGAATTAAATTCCTTGCAAGAAAAACTTTCTAAAACAACTAAACAAAACAAGAACTTCAAGAAAATGTGAAAATGCTTAAGCAAGAATTTAATGCAAAGGAATCAAAACTCTTGAGAGATTTTTCTAATTTGAAAACTTTGAAAACAAACTTGAAAACAAGTTGTACATACAAGGAAACACCATTCAGATCGCTCACATGGTCACTAAACATCGAGTCTTAAGCGATAAGCATAGCATTCCCTTGTTGAGGAACCAAATCCAGAGGTAATTAAAAGGCTAGAAATGCTCATAAGGTGCTTTATGATGGTAATGAAATCCTTAAGCCTAGGCGTAAACCTAGTTGCGTTGAGTGCACCGAGGAAGATAAGAAATCAAATGAAATCACTAGGAAAAGATGAATAAGAAACAAAATGATCCCAAATGCAAAGAGAAAACATAATTATCACTCCTCATGATTACAAGAAGGAAAATGGATTTCCTTAAACAAGTTTAAGCCTCGACATTGTTGACTCCCGAACAAGTCTTCGGAAAAGGATTTAGATAAGGTAAAGCGGAAAATATTGTTGAAACAAACCTCCCTTTGGAAAATGCCTAGAGCGACTGTGTATCCTCCTAATACACCAATGCATCTTGTACCTAGAACAATTGCCACTAAAAGCAAGACATTAATTAGCCAATACGTTATATTTCAACTATTTGTTGATTTTGAGAAAACTTGCAAGAAAAGGATCACACCCACCGGTATAATCAAGGAGAAAGGGTTTTGAACAAATGAAAGAATGTTATTTAACGAGGTCATGCCTTCTTTAAACTTCTAAAAGATCACTTTGAGAGTCTTAAAAGGGATAGAAACCGATATTAAGGGAATGGAAAAGGAATTTGATGCAATGGTTGTTGAAGTTAGTGACTATGAGCGCACTAAAATATAATGAGATTGAGAGAAAGAACTTGCATACATTAAATGAGAATCTTATTACCGAATGTGTTGCTCAAGATGTGTTTTTCATCGCTCAAATTGCTCTATTAATGCTTCCAAATTTCATGAATTATCTGTGCCCCGAAAGTCTCCCATGATCGTGTCATTGAGCTTGAAAAACTAATTCTAAACTAAATGAGAAAATTGAATCGATGATCACGACAATTTCGTTAAACATTTTTCTAAACTAGAAGTTGAGCATTTTAATTTACAACTAAAATATCAACATCTTAAAGAAAATGTCAAAACTTCAAATGTCAAGACATCTTCGATGCTCCGAGTTTGATGCGCTTTTCAAATTAACAAACGTGATGAACATATTCAAGCTCGCAACACGATCGTAAAGTTGAAAGCCCAAATCTCTCAATTAAAGGGTCAAACGAACAATATGACAGCTCCCAAATGCCTCCTCCTTTAGATTCTCGAATTCTCAAACGTTTCATCTTCAAAACCTAGTAAATGCTTTACAAAAGGAAAACGAAAGTTTTCTAGAAGAAAATGAAAAGGTTAAACGTCATTTCAATGAGTTGTTTGAATCAATTAAAGTCACTCGTAATAAAAACAACGAACAAATAGCTTCATTGCAAAAGGAAATTGAGAATCAAGAGTCGTAAAAGGAAAATGCCAATGATCAATGAGGAGAATGTTGTATCAAAGGTTCACTCGTAATAAATATGCTTTATCTCGTGACATATGTCCCCCTCATCTAAGGAACAACAAACTTGCCATTCAAACATATTTCTCATCCCTTAAGGATTGCTTAGAATGTCTCGTGAGATTGTTGAAGAGGATAAGCTAGAGAAACCTCATGATAATGCAATTGGACATGCATGCTTATATGCCAAACGATCTCAAGAAATCTTAGAATGCTTGATCACAATATGCCCAAAGACATTAGGTGAGAGAGTTAACCCTTTGATTCCATGCTCGATGCCTAAGGCCAAATATGATATGCACTCGATTCCCAATGTTTTGAATGTGAACCGTAGTGTACCCTTGAGTAGTTCGATTCTAGATCCACAATGCTAAGAAAGAGAACTCAAGTGTGCCTTCTAGAGTACAAATCTCAAGACTCTAGTTTTAAGAATGTGAACCTTAGTGCACCGCATGTAGTTCGGATCCCAAAGACATCTAAACAGTGGTGCAAAGAGTAGTAAACAAACTAATGTTCCCATTCCTCTACAGAGTAATCATGACATTAAAGGGAGCAGTCAAAGTCTCAAGACAATACAAGGAATGATAGGACCTCGCAAGCTAAGAATGTGCACCGAAAAGAGTAGAAGAACAATCTAGGAACTTTAAGTTTGAATCGAATAAAACGAATCGTGTTGATTCTAGTATTTGCCATAGGCGCATCGTAATTAATTCAATTCGATACTATTTGCAAACCTTGTACCGATGATCGCTTGAATTCGCTTTCTAATCATGGATGTGATGTTAATGTTCGCCTAATGATGTTAATTGTCCAGCTAATTTTGTTAATGCTAAAATTCATGCTAAGAAGGCTAAAAGGCAAAACGAATGAAAGTTAGAAAACAAAGGAAACCCACAGAAGAACATTCAAGAAAATAGGCTTCTATTGGATACCGTTGGTCATAAGACTAATCGATAATGCCCACTAGAAAATGGATGCCTCACCGGTAGAACTATTCCTTTAAGAAGTGATCACACCGTGAATGTGGCTAATACGACACTAGTATCGCATCTATTCACAATGATTCCATTGCCTCACTTTCCGATATGAATGCTTCTATTTCGATGCGGGTGGTCCAACCATTGTAACTAACCAAATGGAACCCATTCTTGCATGGGGATCCCAATTATCCGCTTATCCATTCTTGTCTCGTGTTCAACCGCAGATCGCTCAAATCGCTCGTGGTACCGGACTCAGTCGCTCCAAGCATATGACCGGAGACCGGTCACGCTCATGAACTTCGTGAGCAAATTCATCGGACTGTTAGATTTGGTAATGATCATTTCGTGCTATTATGGGTTATGGAGATTATGTTGTTGGTGATAGTGTCATCTCTAGAGTGTATTATGTGGAAGGTTTAGGTCATAACTGCTCTCTCGCTGGTCAATTCGTGATTCGATCTAGAAGTAGCCTTCGTAAAACATACCGCTTTGTTAGAGATCTTAATGGTAAGGAACTGCTGAAAGGAACTCGTGGCTCAAATCTTTACACCATCTCTATCGATGACATGATGAGGGCCTCCAATCGCTTGTTATCAAAGGCTTCAAAACAAAGTCATGGTTATGGCATCGCTGCCTCAATCACTTGAACTTCGCACCATCAACGATCTTTCCGTAAAGGACTTAGTTGTAGGTTTACCTAGACTAAAGTATGAAAAGGATCATCTTTGTTCAAGATGTCAATTGGGAAAAAGCAAGAAGTATGCCCATAAACCCAAACCTACTAACTCGTCACGTAAGTTCTTCATATGATTCATATGGATTTATGTGACCAATGAGGGTGCGAATATCTTTGGGAAGAAATATGTGTTAGTTGTGGTTGATGATTACTCTAGATTCACCGGGTCAAGTTCTTAAGGACAAAGGATGAAACTCCGATATCATCATCAAACTCATCAAACAAATTGCAGTTCGACTAAACAAAACCGCCGTAATTATCGTAATGCATAATGGAACCGAGTTTGTCAACAAACAACTTAGTGAATTCTATGAAAGCGTTGGAATCACCATCAAAGAAGTGTTCCACGAACCCCTCAATGTAACGGTGTAGTTGAAAGACGAAATCGTACTTTGTTGAAGCCGCTAGAACAATGCCGATCTACTCAAAGGTTCCAATGTTTCTCCGGGTCAAGCAATTGCCACCGCATGCTACACACAAAATCGCTCCCCGATTCACACTATTCATGGAAAAACTCCATATGAACTTGTCCACAACAGAAAACCTAATCTATCTTTCCTTCGTGTGTTTGGTGCCATGTGCTATCCAACTAATGAGGGTCAAGACTTGGGCAAACTTAGGGCTAAAGTCGACATTGGAGTATTTGTAGGATATGCACCAAACAAAAGGGATACCGAATCTACAACAAAAGAACCCGAAATATCATGGAAACAATTCACGTTACGCTTGATGAGTCGACCGGTCAAATGGCTCCTCGACACCCACCAGACCCGCACTTCAAAACAATCCCATTGGTTCATCCCTTGTTCCAAACTCCTCTCAAGAAACTCCATATGTACCTCCATCCAAGATGATGTAAAGAAATTGTTTGATCCTATGTTTGATGAACTGTATGATTCAATTACTAATGAGGTGTTGATTCCTACAACAGAGGATGCTCATATTCCGTGGAATGAAGTCAATCCTCGCCTCAATATCTTTAAGTCAAGAAGCACCGCACGATCCTTCGCCTCATCAACAAATCATCATTCTTCAAATGTACATCATGGAAATGTTTCGCATCAATGATGAAGTTAATCCCTTTGCAACTCTCAAGATGCTCCATTTGAAAACATATTTGCTACTCCCGAATCATCATCGAACCATCTTCTTCAGAGACATCGACTCACCTACCTCGCCTCAACAACCGCCACATGAACACCTCGTAAAATGGACTCACGATCATCCATTAGACAACATCATTGGAAATCCTCTCGCCCCAGATCAACCCGAAACAACTCGCAACCGATGCCTTATGGTGCTTCTTCAACTCCGTACTATCTAAGATCGAACCAAAAGATGTTAAACCGCCATGAATGAAGATAGTCGGTTCAATGCCATGCAAGATGAAATTCATGAGTTTGATCGCCTTGATGTATGGGAGTTAGTACCGCCCAGATCGTGCTATGATTATAGCTCTAAAATGGATCTTCAAAGTAAAACTTGATGAGCATGGTGATGTGTTGAAGAACAAGGCTCGATTAGTTGCTAAAGGATATCGTCAAGAGGAGGGTATAGACTTTGAAGAATCTTTTGCTCCAGCTTGCTCGAATCGAGGCAATCGTAATCTTTCCGCTAATGTCGCTAGTAAGAACATGGTAGTTTATCGATGGATGTAAAGACGGCATTTCGAACGGAGATCTTAAAGAAGTCGCTCACGCCACCAACTCAAGGATTTGTGAATCAAGAGCATCCTACTCACGCTTATCGCTTGAAGAAGGCTCTTTACGGTTTAAAGCAAGCTCCAAGGGCATGGTATGATACATCACAAAGTTTCTTCTATCAACCGGATTCATCAAAGGAGCAGCTTGATCCTACATTGTTCACCGTGAAGTCGTGCAAACATTTAATTCATGTTCAAATTTATGTTGATGATATTATTTTTGCCTCGATGCACCCAATGGAATGTGATCGTTTTCAAATGAAATGAGTTCAAAGTTTCAAATGTCAATGATGGGACAAATGTCATTTTTCTTGGGATTACAAATTTCACAAAGTCCCGAGGCATTTTCATAAATCAATCTAAATATGCAACCGAGAGATTTTAAAGAAATTTGGATTTGATTCATGTGACCTCGTTGACACCCCCATGATTGACCGAACCAAACTAGATGAGGACCTCTCGTGGATCATGATTGACCAAACGAAATATCGTAGTATGATTGGATCCCGATGTATCTCACTACTAGTAGACCGCACATCTTGTTCATTGCTTGCATGTGTGCTAGATACCGTGCTAAGCCTACTAAAAAGCACCTTGAAGCGCTTAAACGGGTCTTTCGGTATCTCCAAGGAACCATCAATATGGGTCTATGGTACCAAGGACACCGGTATGTCACTAACGGCCTATGCAGATGCCGATCATGCAGTTGTCAAGATACACGTCAAGCACGCCCTGAGGTGCTCGCTTTTGGGTGATAAGCTTGTGAGTCGGTCTTCAAAGAAGCAAATGAGTACTTCTATTTCCTCTACAGAGGTCGAATACATAGCCATGTCATCTTGTTGTGCTCAAATCTTATGGATGAGATCTCAATTATCCGACTATGGCTTTGAATTCAACAAAATCCTCTCAGCATCGTGATAATAAAGTGCTATTGCTCTCTCATGCAACAACGTTCAACACTCAAGAGCAAAGCATATCGACATTCGACATCATTTCATCGGGAACAAGTGGAAAAGGTGTGGTGGAACTCTATTTTGTGAGGTCCGAATATCGCTAGCGACATCTTCACCAAAGCTCTTCCAAGAGAACGCTTTGAGTTTATTCTTCCACGACTTGGTTTGAAAAGCCTTCAACCGAAACTCTCAAACGCCTTCGTGAGGAAGACGAGGAGTAAAGGTCTATCTTCATCTATCTCTTGTAAATATTTATTTGAAAACAAAATACAAAATTATAAAACCTTCAAAAATCAAATAGAAAAATATAAAACTTTCAAAATCCATAAAATTTGAAAAATTCAAAAATCTTCAAAAATATTGTCATTTTGTCATGTTTTCTTGGATTCGATAATATCTACGGTTTTGTGTCATCATTCAAAGAATGACACGGACTTTAGATGTTGTTCAATTCTTAAAAAAAAAAAAAAAAAAAAAAAAAAAAAAAAAAATTTGGGAGAAAGAGAAACAATGGTTTATTGTCATTTTCGTGCAATAACCCGGTTTTAAAAGAAAGAACAGAGCCATGTTTTACCATGTTTTCAAATTCCATGCTCGATTCTATAAACATTTATCTCATTGAAAACTAAATGCTTTGAAAAATAACTCGGTCTCTATTTTTGATAATCATCGTGACTTATTTGTCAAAATCTCTATCTCTCAATCAACAACCTATGTCATTGATTGAGGGGAGAATGATTTCAATTAAATTAAAAAGTTATTTGGCATTAAATTGTTTTCAAAAGATATACATGCATGTTTTATCAATGGAGTTTAAAGTCTTAAAATCCGATCCTTATCGCTCAAACGCTTTCATAATCAAGTCACAATTCTCCTTAAAGCTTTCAAAATCAATTTAAATCAATAAGAGATCACAAATCTCAAATGATTTGATAATTGTGATCGGGGAGAATGTGTGATTTAAATTGATTTAAACCGATAATTAGGTAAATGGTTTTATAAGAATGTACATGCTATCCTTCCCACATGTGACAAACGATTTCAAATTTTCCATGCACATGTTGAGGGGAGCATCTATCTTAAACCTATGATTTGAAATGTGATCAACTTATCTCATGTGCAAGTTCCTCTAGTATGTGCAAAACTCTTTTCAAACCTCGAGGCACATATTGAGGGGAGCAAATTTATGGAAACCTCATCCTTCCCGAAATGCTATATCTACTTGATTTGATGGGAAGTGATGTTGATATCTTTAGAAAATGGTAATCAAAGAAGTTAATTCTTTCTCTTGCCTCCGTGTGCAAAACATTTTCAAATACTTGATGCACATGTTGAGGGGAGTTCTCGTTCTAAAATATCAAAACAATTCAGTACAAAATGCTTTGATAATATATCACAAGTATCCGAATTGATTTTCAAATGGTTTTCAATTGGTTCCAATGGCGTATGAACAATACCAAATAGACCGACCAACTCTACTTTATGTACGGTGATATAAGGATGATAAGGTTAGGTATGTGTTCCCATGATCCGCCGTAATCGGAGGGATCTACCCAGGACAATCCACTAGTTAGTGTAGAAGTCCTTAGGTATGATGATAAAAGGAGAAAATGAGATATGGGAAGAGTGCGGACTAAGACCGAGCTAGTAATCGAATAAACCCAACAAGGTTCTAGCTATGAAGTCTCGGTAAGCACCAAGGGGTTGAAGAATTAAAAGAATTGAATGAGGAAAGGGTGAAAACAAATAGCCTCCATTTATTCAACCTTAGGCGTAAACCGGTTCACTTCATATGCTACCGATGGTAACATCGGTATTGAAGACAAGACGTCATGGACCCAAAGGACGACCGCACTTCAACTTTCCAAACCACTCAAGTTCCTCTTAAAAGGACTTGTTTCATTCTCACGGGAACCGACATTATCTATCGACTTTCTCTTAGAGATGGTTGATATTGAAGAAGGAGACCTCTCCCTAGTCTCCGTTATAGGATCCAAATATGCACAAATTGAGTCTAGAGCCACGAGATCATCAATAAATCTCATTAGGACACTTTCAATGAAGACTCTCTGCTTCACACAATGTGGAAAGAGAGATTATATCTTGAGTCCCACGATTATCCTTGTGGTATTGCCGTAACATCCGAGTGATGTGTTTACATATTCACAATGAAGATGGAAAGCCTTCGAGCCAACATCAAACAAGCTCCCGGTAGGTGGCATGTGAGATCTATTATATAGATCAACCATGTGACAACCGAATGTAAACAATGGGGCGATTCAATCTCTTGAATCAATCCTCGTTCAGTTATGGATTGACGGATACCTTTGAAAACCGGTCTTTGTGCTTAAAAACTCTTTTCTTTAGCACATCGACCGTGTACTCATTTTTCAAACCAAAAGGTGTTTTTATGATTGATAATTGATTTTCAATAAAACCTTCGTTGTATTGCAAAACAATTTCTATTGAGCAATACACGATTGTTTTTCAAATCTCTTTTCATCAATCGGTGGACTTAAAATTACCGGTTCACTCACTCCGTGTTGTCTTCTTTGAGATGTTCCGTTTGAGAACAACTAGAACACCGCGAAACCCCGTCAAGGAAATTCTTCGAATTATACCGATCACAGCAAGACATGTATCGATCAACGGGAACCGTGGGCGTGTACTCAATTCAACGAAGTGATCAAAGACACTTTCGCGGCGATTTATTGCTAATCTGTTGTATGCGTGTACACCCGACGCTTGCAATGATCGTAATGAAGCGGTCAATCCATAGCCGCATGCTCACTTAACACATTCATCTCAAAGGAAATCATGATTAGTGCATCAATGACTCGATATTTTCACTCCATGCTTCGCTACGCCGCCAATATCATGATTCAACAAAGCTTCCGCTACTCGATGAGAAGATTTCATGATCCGTAATGTGAGCATGTCGGTCCTAAAGTCACAACATCACATAATACCAACACCACAAAGGATGTCTCGAGATTTTTGATAGTGATGATCTCAAAAGATGGCTCAAATTTATTATCACATGGATCAAGAAAGACCTCCACTTGGAATAACCAAACATGCAATGTGAAGAATCAATGACTACGAGCTTAGAAGCAAAGGACTACATCAAGAATGCAAGAACAATTTTTAATGTAATATCTAGTTGTATTCAATGTAATTTTGGTACATGATTGAGGTGACCTCCTTGGGGGAGATTGTTAGGAATTAGAAATTCCTGTATTAAAGAGTCGGTCACCTCAAGTATATGTAATCGTTAGAAAGCTCGTAGTCGTAGTTCTTTTAAGTTAAGTAGTATTTAGTTAAGTAACACCGTGGAGGACGGACGGGTCTTTACCCACCGTATGCCCGATCCACACCCGATGTGTGGCGATTTATGTAAGACTATAAATACTCTACCTTCCAAGGTAGAGAGTTGGAGCTCATAATAATATCTTTCACTTTCTCTCACTAAGTTCCCTAAACCTCTAACTTTCTCTCTAGAATTCCATCTATATGCTACTTTGTGTTATGGTTTGATGTGTATGTGAAAAGTTATATCTTACAATGTTTTCAAACACAAAAGTATCTCTCGTAAGATTGAAAAAATAATTTTGAAAACCGCTCGATGTGCGAATCTCTTTTTGAAAAATATCTAGCACATCGAATGTGTACTCTTTTCAAATACAAAAGTATTTTTGATTGAAAATTGATCTTTCTCATAAAACCTTCGTCATTGATTGCAAAACTCTTTCTTCAAGCAATACGCGATTGTTTTCAAATCAATTTTCATCAATCAAGAATCTCAATTACCGGTTCACTCACTCCATGTTGTCTTCTTTGAGACGCTCCGGTTTGAGAACAAATAGAACAATCAAGCGAAACCCCGTCAAGGAAATTCTTAGAATTATACCGATCACAGCAAGATTGTAATCGATCAACGGGAACCGTGGGTCAGTACTTCAATTCAACGAAGTGATCAAAGACACTTTCGTGTTTTATTGCTAATCGTTGTTTGCGGTACATTTGACGGTTGCAATGATCGTAATCGAGGAGTCAATCCAAAGCCGATGCTCACAAAGATCCACACTTAATTGAAGAAATCATGACGGTGCATATCTACATAACCTCGGTTCGATATTTTTATACTATGTTCTCGCTATGTCACGCAAATATCATGAACCAAGAAAGCTTCCGCTACTCGATGGAAAGATGTCATGATCCAAAAAGTGTGAGCATGTTGGTCCAAAAGTCACAACATCACATGAAGACAACACTACAAAGGTGATCCAAAGATTTACTGTGGCTGATGATCTCAAAGAAAGCTCGAAGATCATCAATATGTGGATCAGTTCAAAGACCTCCACTGAAAGTACAAAATAATCGGACTATGAAGAGTCACTACAAATGCACAAAGAATGCGAACATTGAAGAATTGTAGTCTACAAGCTCAAAACATAAGACAAAATAGAATGCTAGGATTCGAAATGTAAAACATGGGGTGACCTCCTTTAGGGGGAGATTTTTAGGAATTAGAAAATTCCATGTTAAAGTGTCGGTCACCACAATTATGGTCTAGCATATGTTAGCTCGTAGACGTGTCATTATTTACGTTATTTAGTAGTTAATTAGTTAGTCTATAGCGTAGTTTAGTTTAGTGCAACACCGTGGAGGAAGGACGGGTCTTTACCCACTGTATCCCTGATCCACAGTCCGATAGGAGGACGGTTTCTTTGTAACTATAAATACCCCTTCCATCCATGGAAGGGGTGTGGCTTCTTTGAATCTAACATTTCTTTTGTAAAGCAACTCTCTTTCAAGGAACCTCCTCTCAACTCTCTTCATCTACCTAAAATGGCTTTCTTGTTTAATCATTGTCCTAGACCACCCGAATCATCAAACAACATAATATTCACGATCCTACAATGTCAAGAAAACTTAGAATCTCTTAAAGCTATTAATGAGAGTCTGAGAAAAGAGGTAGAAAGACTTTCACTAGATAACTTAGGATACAAAGTAGGACTTGAGTGTGTTGAAGAGAAACTTAAATTATGTATTAAATTTGAGTTTGAGTATGTAGATAAGATTAACATACTAGGTGGTGAAATTGATCTAAAGGATAGAGAAATTAAAGTGCTTAAACAGAAACTTGAAGAAGCAGAGAGTGTAAAACAAGAGGCCCTACAAGAAAAAGAGAAACATATTGTTAGGGTTGCAGCAACACAATATGCTTCTAATTTAGTAAATAAGCCAATTCGACAAAAAATGTTCAAATATGGTACTGGCCTAGGTTACAACAATATGCCACTACCCTCTCTTATTAAACATACACCACCAAAAAAAAGAACTGTCATTTAGCAGTGAATTCAGTTTCAACAAACCTGTAGAAGAGATTAGTAAGACTGAATCACCTAAAATAGGTTCTGATAAGTCATCCGATGGTCCGCTTATTGAGGATTGGGAATCGATTCCGAGGAAGATAGGTCCGAATCAACACGATCGAGAAGTTAGAAAATGTTAAGCCTGTTGATTCTAAACAAGTCAATCTTATACCTAGATTTGGAGCACCAATTTCTAGGAAAGTTGTAGACTACAATGAGATACCTAGGGAACAGATGAAAAGATACATACCTAGGGGTAATCAGAGAAACTTCAATGGCCTAATTTCAAATAGATTAGGAGATGAGTTTCAATGTGTCAAGAAGGCTTGTTTTAAGTGTGGTAGTTTTGAGCATCTACAGAGAAATTGTTATAAAAATCAACCACAAGTTTGGAACCATTGTAAGAGGGTAAATCATCAAAACTTTTCAAAGAAAACAATCCCTCATCCTAACAAAAATATGGTTCCCAAAGGCAAGCTAATGAAAATGGAACTACAAAATCAATAATCATCGCCGCACCCAAATGGGTTACAACCCCGCTAAGCAAAATGTAAACACTACTAAGAAAAATCTTTCCATCGCTAAGTAGAATATCACCAATGATACAAAGAGGTTTTAAAATTCCAAAGGTGATAATCGACACGTTGGTTGGAAACCATTTTATGCTATAAAGGCCTCAACTAATGGGCAATGGAAGCCTAAGACCAAGGTTTTACATAATGCCAGGCATCAATGGACCTAAAGAAATTTGATTATGTTGATGACACGTATGCACCCAAGTCGATATTGGCTTGGGTCCACAAAAGGAACTAACTTGTTAAATATCATGCGAGGGCAATCTACAAGAGGAGCTACAAGACAAAGGAATTTTTGATAGTGGTTGCTCTGTGCACATGACATGGGACGGAGCAACCTTGAAGATTTTGAAGCTTATGATGGAGGACATGTGGCATTTGGCAATGATCCAAAGGGAGGAAAAATAGTTGGAAGAGGAACTATCGTAACAGAAAGTCGGATTTTGAGAAGGTTTATTTGGTACAGGACTAAAGTACAATCTATTCAAGTGTTTCTCAAATGTGTGATAAGAAAACTGGGTACTTTTTGGGAAACCGAGTGTGGGTGTTGTCTCCGATTTTAAAATGCCCGATGAGAAATATGTCTTTATTAAGAGTACCTAGGAAAGAAAATATATACTGCTTTAACATGAAAGATGTAATTCCTAATAGGTCCTAAACTTGTTTGTTTGCTAAGGCATCATTTGATGAGTCAAAATTATGGCATAGAAGGCTAGGTCACCTTAATTTCAAAACAATCAATAAACTGGTAAAGGGCAACTTAGTGAGAGGGTTACCTTCTAAGGTTTTTGAGAGTAAAGAACTTTGTGTGGCTTGTCAGAAAGGAAAACAACATATAGCCTCTTGTAAGACCAAGACTGTAAACACCATTACACAACCATTGTTTATGCTTCATATGGACTTATTTGGATCTACCTTTGTTAAAAGTTTGAATCATAAGCAGTATTGCCTTGTTATCACTGATGATTATAGTAGATTTTCTTGGGTATACTTTTTAGCTGCTAAGAGTGAAACTAGTGAGATCCTCAAGAGTTTCATTACTAAGATAGAAAATCAAGTAAACCATAAGGTCAAAGTAATCAGATGCGATAATGGAAGTGAGTTTAAAATGATGTGATGAATCGCCTGTGTGGCTAAGGGTATAGAAAGACGTTTAGTGTTGCTAGGACACCACAATAGAATGGTGTAGTGAAAGGAAAAATAGAACACTAATTGAGGTCGCTAGATTAATGTTGTCGAATCTAAGTTACCAACTACCTTTTGGTAGTCAGAGGCACCGCATGTTATGTGCGAGAATAGAAGCAAGGTAGTGAAGCCTCATAACATGACCCCTATGAGTCGTTACATGATAGGAAGCCTATGATAGCATTCCTAAAATCTTTGGGTGTCCTGTTACTATCTTGAATACCATAGACTACCTAGGCAACTTTCATGAAAAAGCTGATGATGGATACTTTCTTGGCTATTCTTCAAATAGCAAAGCCTTTAGAGTATACAATAGGAGGACTAGGATTGTAGAAGAATACTTACATGTTAAGTTTTGTGAAGAGACTCCTAGTATTGAGACAAAAGGACCTGAGTGGCTGTTTAATATTGATATGCTAACTAAATATATGAATTATGAGCCTATCATTGCAGGTACATCCACTAATATTGATGCAGGTATTCATACGGATTCTGAAAGAGAAGCAACTTCTAAGGAAGCTGATTCTTCAAAGGAAATATATTTGATTGAGAAGTGGAAATCTGGTCCTGTCTCACCCATCATTGAAAAGAAGAGTCCCACTGATGATAATGATTTGGATTCTAGAAACAAAGGTGATCATCATCAAGATAAGGAAGAGTAGTTGCAAGATAACTCAGTGTCGGTAGAAGAAATTGAAAGAAAGAAGAAAAATTCTGAAAGCACTGCTAAGCATAATGAAAGCACTACTAAGCCAAATTCTACCACTGCTAGTACAAGTGAAACACCGGCTGTAGATTCTGATAGCAGTACTTTCTTTGGACCCACTGCTAAACCACTATTTGGTGAAGATGAGTATCCCACTGATCTAGACATGCCTGATTTAGAAGAAAGGGATACTCCAACTGATGATGAAAATCTGGATGACTATTTCAATGATGCAGATTTTACAAATTTAGAAACAGTCATCACAGAGAGTCCAATTCCTACTACCAGAGTTCATAAGAATCATCCTAAAGAGCAAATTCTTGGAGATCTGAATACTCCAGTTCAAACAAGAAGCAGAGCTTTGAGCAATAAAGCCTTTCCTGAACAAGGTTTCTTTGCCAGATCACTTTACAAAAGGAATAGTCATAAAGATCTGCAAAATTGTTTATTTGCTTAAGGAGCCCAAGAGAGTTGAAGAAGCTTTATCAGAAGAAGGATGGGTTGAATCAATGCAAGAGGAGCTATTGCAGTTTAAGCTTCAAGAGGTGTGGACATTGGTTGACCTTCCAAATGGAAAAAGGGCCATTGGAACTAAATGGGTGTTCAGAAATAAAAGGGATGAAAGAGGTATAGTGGTAAGGAATAAATCAAGATTGGTTGCTCAAGGATACACACAAACTGAAGGTTTGGATTATGATGAAGTATTTGCACCTGTTGCAAGAATTGAAGCTATAAGATTGTTTTTGGCATATGCTTCTTTCAAAAACTTTGTTGTGTATCAAATGGATGTTAAAAGTGCCTTTCTGTATGGTACTATTGATGAGGAGGTGTATGTATGTCAACCTCCTGGTTTTGAAGATCCTGATCATCCTGATAAAGTCTACAGGGTGAAAAAGGCTATGTATGGTTTGCATCAAGCTCCAAGGGCATGGTATGAATGCCTTTATACTTATTTGATGGACAATGGTTTCAAGAGGGGACTGATTGATAAGACTTTGTTCATAAGGAAGATCACGGATGATATATTGCTAGTTCAGGTTTATGTTGATGACATCATCTTTGGCTCAACCAATAAGGAGATGTGCAAAGATTTTGAGAAACTTATGCATGATAAGTTTCAGATGAGTTCTATGGTGAACTCACTTTCTTTTGGGGCTCTGAGTTCAACAAAGGACTTATGGTATTTTCATTAGTCAACACAAGTATGTAGCAGATGTTTTGAAGAAGTTTGGGTTTCAAGATGTAAAGAGTGCTAGTACACCAATGGAGACTCAGAAACCACTGCTACCAGATGATGGAAGTCCCAAAGTTGATTTGAAGTTGTATAGGTCCATGATTGGATCTTTGATGTATCTCACTGCATCTAGGCCAGATATTATGTTCTCAGTATATGTGTATGCAAGATTCCAAGTCACACCAAACACAACACACTTGAATGCTGTGAAGAGAATTTTTAGATACCTTAAGGGTCATCCTAAATTGGGCCTTTGGTATTCTAAGGATTCAACATTTGATTTGGTGGCCTATACAAACAGTGATTATGCAGGAGCTAGTTTGGATAGTGTAACATATTGGATTTCACAAACACATCAAACCATAGCAAATATGGGGCGTACACTATAGGGTTTTAGAGAGAGAAAGTTAAGAGGTTTGGGAACTTAGTGAGAGAAATAAAAATCTTATTATGAGCTCCAACCCTCTACCTTGGGAGGTAGAGGGTATTTATAGTACCTTACATAAAACGCCACCTATGGGTTGTGGATCAGGCATACAGTGGGTAAAGACCCGTCCGTCCTCCATGGTGATACTTAACTAAATACTAACTAACATTAAATAACTACGACTACGAGCTTTCTAATGATTACATATACTTGAGGTGACCGACACTTTAACGACTGGATTTTCTAAATCCTAACAATCTCCCCCTAAGGGAGGTCACCTCGAATTACATTGAATACAAATAGATATTACATTAAGATTGTTCTTGGATTCCTTTTTAAGCTCTTTTCTCAGTAGCCCGTAGTCATTGATTCTTCATGTTTTGCATGTTTGATTAATCCAAGTGGAGGTCTTTAACTCGATCCACGTGATGATGAGTTTTGAGCCAACTTTGAGATGATCGCCTTCCTAAATCTCTCGACTCTTCCTTTGTAGTGTTGACATTATGTGATGTTGTGACATTGGACCGACATGCTCACATTCGGATCATGATTTCTTCTTATTAGAGTAGCGAAGCTTTAGTTGATTCATGATATTTGCAAAGAACAGAAGGCGAAGCATGGAGTAAGAATATCGAGTCGTTGATGCATTTATCATGATTTCTTTAGAGATGAATGTCTTGTGTGAGCCTGCGGCTAAGGTTTGACCTCTCAATTCGATCACCGCAACGCTTGGGTGTACCGCATACAATAGTTAGCAATAAAGCGCACAAAAGTGTCTTTGATCACTTTCGTTGAATTGAGGTACACCCATTTCCCTCGTTGATCAAGACAAGTATCGCTCGTGATCGTGAAGAATTCCTAAGAATCTCCTTGACAGTGGTTTCGCAATGCTCTAGCCGTTCTCAAACCGGAATGTCTCAAAGAAGACAACACGGAGTGAGTGATGCAGTTTTATGACTGTGTTTTAATATTTATAGTGTCTCGCTATACCTATGGTCTACCCTAATGCACTAACGGGCAGTGTACCCGGTCGCGTGTAGTGTAGTAAATGGTAAAGCCGAGGTTTTCCCAAGAACTATGTGTGTTGGATTATTACTAAGTCTAATTGTCACGTATAATAATGGTTTCGATAGAGATTTAATTAATTAAACTACTAATGCGTAATAAAATAAAAGCGTATAAATGGATAAAGGGAAATCAATAGAGGAATAGTGGTGCTAACCTAATCAATCCTCCTAGCTAGTTACGCCTATGTCTACCTACTTCCAATTACTTGGTGGGTCAAATTCGAGAGGACATCATTTGGTCAATTCGCCTAACCTATCAAGAAAGATGCCACCACAGAGAAATCGAGCTCACCACCATAAGTCCCTGTTATTCCCGGTCCCTAAGCCAAGTCATTACACCGCTACATGCTAGATTCAAAATAGTGAGTGCCCGGCCGCTTGGAACTTAGACACTACACCCCCAATTCTTAAGTTCATCCAAACGATAGGTGATCGGTTGGTCAAATCGCACAAGTAGAAAGGGTCGTCATTGGTCATATCTTACCCTTCCTGTCTCAATCCGCTCACCTAGGGTCGGGTTGGTCATATCTCCTGAGGCAATTGGCCTCACCGCCATTCAAAACTACCGAACCAAGGGTGACTACCAAAGAACTATGCATGCATACACTTAGAAATAATTGTACGGAAGTAAAGGTAAACGCAAACAAAACAATTAAGGAATTATAACTAGGCTAGCACCAAAGGGTGCTTAGCATCATATTAATCATGCAAATCAATTCAATATTCAAAGGTACGAAATACATGAATTGAAAGTAAAATAAGTATAAACGCTAAAGCTTATCGAATGGAGTGACTTCTCCTTGAAACAGCCTCAGTATGCTCCCTAGACCTGCCTTGAGCTTTTTCCCACGCTCGTGAGTGTTGTGTGGAATGGGATGATTAGAAATGCTGGAATTGTGGGGTATTTATAGGTTGTGTCCGGGTTACGGCGAACCAATATAGGAGTTACGCCAGAACCTTCTATTTCTTCGTAAATGCACTAGATCTCGCTAGTTATGGCGAACCTTATTAGTGGTTACGCCGTAGTCTTCAATAAACTCGGTTACGCCGTAAGTGATGCAAGAGTTACAACAGAAGTATCGGCGTGTGAACCTCTTTGACCTAATGGAGTTACGTCAGAACCTTTGGGAAGAGTTACCGTAACCTCTTGATAAGTTGGTATTCGGGTCACGCAATAGTTACGGCGTAATGTGAGAGAGGAGTTACGCCGTAATTTCTTCAAAATAGGCATAATGTGATAAATCTTTAGTTATGTTTCCATTTCCGCCTCTTTAGCTCCAATGCTCATAATTTACCCGAAGTGGAAAACAATGGAAAACAAGCGTAAATCCATATAAATGATATAAATAACGAGCATTATTGGGGAAATTGACACTTAATACTGTGACTATTTGATGTTATCAAATATCCCCCACTTAAACTCTACTTGCCCTCAAGTAGACCATGTTAGATAGATTCCTAATAAGATATCTCCCAAACCCCGAAAATACGAGTTTTCAAACCCTTATGCTAGAATAAAACAAAGTCGAACACCACACGAAAGTGGAACAAACACTCAAATCTCTCAACTATTCTAAGTGTCAATTTCGGGTGATCACTCAATCGCACGTCATAGCATGTATTCTATCATAAGTTTGGCGGTTACACAAATCTCCACCACTAGAGTTAAGGCTAAACAATTCTCGAAGGCAATATGGGTAGACACGACAAAGGTTAAGGGGTGACTCTATATTACTAACATGTCACGGCGAATTGGACAAAATCAATGATACATGAACAAATCCATGGCCAAGACACCAAAGATTGCTCGCTGCATCACCTAGACACTCTTCATGACTAAAGGGTAGGATAAGACAAGGGATATATAATTGGTGTAAAATGAAAACAAGGTGTAGTCTAAATCTATAACCAAGTCATCACCACTTACCGTCCGCCCAAAGTTTAAGCTTAGAAGTCTAGAGACCGGATCATGAAATGCAAGGTAGATGTGTCATTAGAGGACGCCATGATGGGCACCACCACCTTTCTTCTCATCGTTGGCATAACTATCAACTCCAATCTTCAAATGTGACCGAGGTGGCCTCCTCGATACTAATCAATAAAGCTCATACAATAGTGTTTATAACATCGCACTTTACAATATCATAACTCAATCAACTTTTTTTTTTAATCATCATTTTTTTTAATCATAACTAAATAACATAACATCTCCCCACTTGAGATGAACAATGGGAATTCGAGAGGTCTTCAATGATGTTCATAAATGTTGTCGATGAAAGCGTGATTTCCAAACCTTTCCACTCGAACCTTGAACTTAGGCAAATGATGACTTCCCAATCACAAATAAAGACTACAGGGTAGGCTAAGGTGTATAGGTGTAACGAAACAATATATTAGGTTGACAAAATGAAAGGAATGGCTCAAAATGGTGTGTCTAGGGGTATCTTGCACTAAATGTGAGTGCAACAAAAGGGTTTCACATGGGGGTCGAGAAGTCGAGGTGACTAATCGATAGACTCACAATGGTAGGCTGTTTGGGTGATAATCCTATAATATTGCCTTCTAAAACTGAAAAGTCCAAATACATCGAGCTAACTCAACATACCTCGTCTATGGTCTCGAAATGATGCAAAGTCCAAGTTCTAAAGTTTACAAGCTACCGGCACACTCATAATTTGGTGTATTTGGGGTAAAATATTGGAAACGGATAAGGCTAATCTCACCATGTAATGTCAAGGGTTATATGTGCTCGGCTAAGGTCTAATCTAGTTAGGTTAGGAAAAACATGTCAAAATTTTAAAAATGGCATAATTTTTCAAAATAAACTAGAAAATGAGGGCAAAATAAAGTTCAAGAGATAATTCTATTCCCGTCCCCCCACTTGAATTGTACAAAGTCCCTTTTGTACTAGGCATTAAAATAAAGGTGAAGAGAAAGGTAGAATTAGAGCGAGAACTTCTCTGAAATTTGCTCCAAAAAGAAGAAGGCCCATGAAAAAGAACCTTGCCTTCGTTTAAGCGTCATGAACAAACTTCAATCCCTGAAATCACAATACCGACAAGCATAATACTAAAAGGAAAAAAAATGAAAAACAAACCTAACTCACTTTTGTAGGAATCACGGTTGCATTTAGCGTATGCAACAAGCTTTTTAAACCACTTGGTGTCCCAAGTGGATGAGTGAAGTCTCGTGAGGGTTTACAGGGAACACACCTACAAAGTTTATTTAAAACTAATACAATGTTACTGTGTTTTAAACTGAAAGAATTAAAGCAGAGGAAAGTTATGTCGTAACTACTATGAGAGAGTTACGTCAGAATCGCAAAACCCGGTATGAGTCAGTTGTCAGCGAGTAGTTACGGCGAACCATTGAGATGGTATTACGCGTAATTGGTAATGCGTCAAGAATTTTGTCGCTAAAATGTTGGTTACGGCGTAATCACCAAGATGAGTTACGCCAGAACTCTGCTCGATCAAAGAATCGCAGCTAAGAATTAGTTCCTCGTTCTCGCAAAAATGGTTAGAAAACACAAAACGCAATGTAAAGGAAATAAAACAAAAGAAATGGATAATTCGGGTTGTATCCCAAAGAGCACTTTTCTTTATTAACGAGTCTTTAAGTTAGACTCGAGTCATGGGATTCTATGGGGGCCTTTGAACATCCCCTACTTCTTCCATGTCTTTCATTAAGTTGCGCCTAACCCATCCGACATTTGTGGCAGTGCGGAGATATTCTTTGGTTTTAATTTTCCGTATCTTGCAAAAATTTTCTTCAAGCCCCAAATGGTATCGCGTAAACTCAAAATTTTCGGCTATAATAGGTGGCGGCCTCTTAAATGGGATGCCAAGAAGCTTGCATCTTCTTCTCTCGTGTACTTTATCATCTGGGTCAATGAAACCATCTTCGCCTTGTAACTCGAGATAATCGAAATTGTCATTGTCGGAATCGGTATCTTCAAGTTGGTTGAGTATTTGCTTGCATTCTTCAATTTCTACCTTAGATGAACCCTTGGTATCTCCTTCTGTTTTATGGTGAACATCGTTGTTAGGTTGATCTTTACTCATACACCCTTCCTGCATTTTCTTTTAGTTAACGCGCCAATTTTTCCGTATTTGATTTTGACCCAATCGTTGAATCCGAGATCATCCGCCAAGGCGCTTCGTTCTTTTAGAATCATTGGTCAAGTCCAAAGGAATTCGCCTTCCCCAGCCTCTCTCAATGCTGCTTCCTCCATCACATTCATACTCAAAAGGGTTGCAGGAAGCCTAAACTTTTTCGTCGCTGGTTTTAATTTGTTCGCACCAATGATTTCGAACTCCTTCGTCATCGTCATCTTCAAAAGGAATATCATCGAGGGGCTTAATGGTTTTTCCCCGAAGAATGTGTTTCTTATATTTGAGTTCCAGATTTTTGAACATAGTTGAATTAATTATCGGGTCCCCGAATCTTATCGAATACCAATCACTGAATGATAGATTTGCAAAATCAACATCGTGTCTCCCAGATTTGTATGGGCATATCCAAACTTCGTTCTTCACATTACCTCCTCCGTTGCAATAATCACGAAAAGGATTGCACGTTGGCCAAGCGTGAGTAATCTCATCTTCCATGATGAGTAAGGGTTTGCAGTAATGCTTAATGGGCGGCCCTGCCACTTCGTTAATTTAGAACTTAGCTAACCTTTCTTCGTCGTTTAGTGTAGTCCACTTGTATTTGTCATCTTTTATCCTTTCTTTATCAACACCACCATCGCAGGTTTTCCGAGGATCACATGAGGCCCACAAGCTGTAGCATTCTCCATCATCAATTGCAATAGCCTTACACCAATGACTTCTTCTTTAGGGTTGTCGTCCTGGTGCCCGTGTCTTTGCTTGAATTCGGTTACGCCAGTAACTCGAGTGTGATTACGGTGTAACTCACTTTCGCCATCGAGATCCGACTCATTAGAGTACTTGTTGTTATCGAGAAATACAGCCTTACATATAGTGGATTTGCTCTTTGTTCTTCGTTTCTTCTTTGTACCTCGTCGCCAAGCTTTCCAATTAAAGTTTCCAATTTTTTAAGTGATATGTCAAGGGAAGAGAGGCGTTTGTTTGCATTATCTTGGAAAATTTTAAGCCATTCCTCTTGCTCCTTTTGCCTCTTGGTAGTGTCCACAAGGTACTTGTTAATAATTTTCTCTAGGTTAGCTCTCCTCTCATTACGCTCATAATACGGTGGGGGTCCTCCACGAAACCCATTACGATTATCCCCGTAGAAAGGCCTATTCTCTCCATATTTAGCTTCCTCGATCGTATCTTCCTTGTCAAATTTAGGATGCTTTTAGTCAAATGTCCCCACCATAGTTTTCGCAACCGACTTGGATGGCATGAGCAGCTTTTGATTTTCAAGATATCTCACCGAGATTTTCAAGTTTACTAGCTATTGCCGCAATTCAAAAACTTCCGCCTTGGTTTTTTTGCTCCCACCGTCGTGCTATTTTCGAGAGTGGTCCGCCATTTTTGAATGGCTTCAATTGCAGCTGTAGGAGTCATGTTTGGGATAGGTCCTTGATAGTCCAAAGATTTGCCTTGTAGTTACGCTTATTCCTTTGTAGAAAATATTGACCTTCAAGGTTATTCGGATCATTGGTAGGGCACTTATACGTAAGATCGTTGTATCTCGTCCCAAGCTTGATACAGTAGTTTCGCCTTCTTGTTTGAAATTATGGATCTCCAAAAGTGGTTAGAAATCTTTGATGGCGAGCAATATCTTTGAATAAAGTGTTTCTTTAGTAGCGCCCAGTATTAAGCGCCTGAAGTGGCAATCTTCGATCCATCTTCCGTTGCTCCAAGAAGAGTCATCGAATACCCTAAGCATAACAACATCATGAGACACGCCCGAATGTTGAAAAGGCTAGCGATGTATAGGAAATTTTCAACGTGCTCATATGCGCCTTCGTCCTGCTTTGAAAAGGGTTAGCGCAAGCCCTCATAAATTGGTCTTTAATTTCAAACGAACATCCGCTCCGATTGCCGGTCTTACGAGACCCGACCCTTGTTCCGCTCTTGTCAACGTTAAGTATTCCTCAAGAGTGAGGTCATCGATGTTAACAACTTCTATGGTACCTGAAAACTTGAAATATGATCGTGAGAAAAGTTTAAAAACGAAATGAAAGACTTAATATCAATCCTAATATAACTCCTCAAGGCAAGCGCCAAAAACTTGATGCGCATTTTGCACTGTGTCTTAATATTTATAGTGTCTCGCTATACCTATGGTCTACCCTAATGCACTAACGGGCAGCAGTACCCGGTCGCGTGTAGTGTAGTAAATGGTAAAGCCGAGGTTGTCCCAAGAGCTATGTGTGTTGGATTATTACTAAGTCTAATTGTCACGTAATAATAATGGTTTCGATAAGGATTTAATTAATTAAACTACTAATGCGTAATAAAATAAAAGTAGATAAATGGATAAAGGAAATCAATAGAGGAAGAGTGGTGCTAACCTAATCAATCCTCCTAGCTAGTTACGCTCTCGCCTACCTACTTCCAATTACTTGGTGGGGTCAAATTCGAGAGGACAACATTTGGTCAATTCGCCTAACCTACCAAAGAAAGATGCCACCACGGAAGAAATCAAAGCATCATTCATAAGTCTTGTTGTTCTTGGTCCCCTAAGCCAAGTCATTAAGTACCGCCACATGCTAGATTCAAAATAGTGAGTGCCCGCCGTTAGGAACTTAGACACTACACCCCGATTCTTAAGTTCATCCAAATGATAGGTGATCGCTTGGTCAAATCGCACAAGTAGAAAGGGTCGTTAGTTGGTCATATCTTACCCTTCCTGCCTCGGCCCACTCACCTAGGGTCACTTGGTCATATCTCCTAGGCAATTGGCCTCTACCGCCATTCAAAACTACCGAACCAAGGGTGACTACCAAAGAACTATGCATGCATACACTTAGAAATAATTGTACGTATAAAGATAAACGCAAACAAAACAATTAAGGAATCATAACTAGGCTAGCACCAAAGGGTGCTTAGTCACCATATTAATCATGCAAATCAATTCAATATTCAAAGGCACGAAATACATGAATTGAAAGTAAAAGAAATATAAAATGCTAAAGCTTATCGTAATGGAGTGACTTCTCCTCGAAATAGCTCAGATGCTCCCCTAGACCTGCCTTGAGCTTTTTCCCACATTCTCATAGTGTTGTGTGTGGAATGGGATGATTAGAAATGCCGGAATTGTCGGGTATTTATAGGTTGTGTCCGGGTTACTACAGAACCAATATAGGAGTTACGCCAGAACCTTCTATTTCTTCGTAAATGCACTAGATCTCTAGTTACGTCAGAACCTTATTAGTGGTTACACCATAGTCTTCAATAAACTCGGTTATGTCGTAAGTGATGCAAGAGTTACGGCATAAGTATCGCCGCGTGGAACTTCTTTTGACCTAATGGAGTTACGTCATAACCTTTGGGAAGAGTTACGTCATAACCTCTTGATAAGTTGGTATTCTGGGTCAAACAATAGTTACGACGTAATGTGAGAGGGGAGTTACGCCGTAACTTCTTCAAAATAGGCATACTGTGATAAATCTTTAGTTATGTTTCCATTTCCGCATCTCTTTTGCTCCAATGCTCGTAATTTACCTGAAAGTGGAAAACAATGAAAAACAAGCGTAAATCCATATAAATGATATAAATAACAAGCATTATCGGGGGAAACTGACACTTAATACTCAGGAATATTTGATGTTATCAGTGAGTGAACCAGCGAATTGAGATTCACTGATTGATGAAAATAAATTTAAAAACAATCGTGTACTGCTCAATATAAACTGTTTTTGCAATACAATGAAGGTTTTAAGGAAAATCAATTGTCAGTCATAAACACCTTTTATTTTGAAACATTAATACACAGTCGATGTGCTAGAGAAAATGATTTTAAGCACAACGACCGGTTTTTTCAAAGGTATCCGTCAATCCATAATCGAACCAGATTGATTCATAATTTTGAATCTCCCATTGTTTCTCGCTCAGCTTGTCACATGGTTGATCCATTGGATAGATCTCACATGCCACCTATCAAGAGCTTGTTTGATGTTGGCTCTAGAAGGCTTTCCATCTTCATTGTGAATATGTTTGCATATCACTCGGATGTTCCGCAATACCACAAGGATAATGCGAGGACTCTTAAAATATATTCTCTCTTTCCACATTGTGTGAAATAGAGAGTCTTCATTGAAAGTGTCCTAATGAGATTTATTGATGATCTCGTGGCTCTAGACTCAATCGTGCACATTTGGTTCCTATGTCGGAGACTAGGAGAGGTCTCCTTCTTCAATATCAACAATCTCTAAGAGAAAGTCAATAGATAATATAGGTTCCCGTGAAATGAAACGAGTCCTTTTAAGAGGATGATAGCGCCACACGCTCGTTCGGGGTCAAGGAAACTTCCTTTTCTTTGAGCAAGTTTTATAACACCCAGGCAAGGAACCTAATCGTTGTAGTGTAGTAATTAGGGTAAGCCACGGTATTGATATCGCTTCTCTGGGAATAGGAATGCTAGTAAGAAGTTACTACGCTAAGGTTAAGGTTGAGGAAGATTATTTTTGTATTTTATATTTTATGAAATGGAAAGGTACGAATCTCGGGTATTGGATTTGGGGGTTGGTATTTCTACCGATTACTCTACTATTATCTAATTATCTAAACTAAGGTTGGGGAGTCTATGTCTAATTAATGTGTGCTCGTATGATAGTTTAAAGATGTGTTTACTTAGGTTGTACTACTCTTAATTATCTCCTATTGATGGTTGAGTTGTCACGCCCTTATTCTTAGTTGCGTTGTGTGTCTAAAGTTGTAGGGTATGCGCTTTCTCCCAACTCTTGAACTTACCAAAGGGTCTCGCCTACAAAACCCACTAGGGATGATAAACTCTTACTCTAAGGCACTCTTTGGATAATTTAGCCTACAACTACTCGTAATCATATTCTAAGGTTCACAAAGATGAATCAAGCATTAAGTACACAACGAATGACCTATCGCATTACTAGATCATTAATCAACTAAGATAAGAAACAACCAATCAATATTCAATAATTAAGTTTCATACTTCCTAAGCAAACACACAAATAAATTAGCCGGACATGGAGAACATGCAAGCATACACACAAATAATCAAAGACATAATTGAATTAATGAAGTAAATACTTATCTTGATGTAAGATAGGGTTTAAAACCTAAAATACCGTACAAGACACCTTAGGTTCGGTTTTAGGTTTTACCCAAAAGACTCTCTCTAAAACTGAAAAATTTGGATTCTATATATAAGATTACATATGCAACGGCGTCACCTTATGTTTCGTGACGCCGCCATGTCGCCGCTCATTAGGGTTTCGCCTGGCCACGTTAACCTTGCGACGGCGTCACCTTATGTCCGTGACGCCGTCCTCTTCAGCTCGACGTCGTCTGGTTGCATCTAGGCCGCCCGAGTAGCAACGGCCTACTCTTTAAAGCCCGACGTCGCCACTTGAAAATAGGGTATTTGGCCACCGACGTCATTAAAATCCTCCGACGGCGCCGCACTAACACCGACGCCGTCGCCTGCTTTCAAAGACTTTGAGTGTCTCGATTCGACTTTGGCCATTTTCTTCAGATATTCGCCTTTTCGTCCAAATAAGTGCCATTCCAAAGATTTTGCCTTCAAGAGACCTAAAAGTGAAAAGGAACGATATTAAGCAATAACGGATACAAAGTGATCAAATAAGGACTTAAACGACCCTCAAAATGGTACCTTTAAAACCTTATCGAGGAACTTGAGTAGCTTGGGAAGTTGTAGTCAAAGCGTCACTAGGTCCATGACGCCTTGTCTTCAATACCTGTTACCTTGGTAAACACCAAGAGCATATGTATTGAACCCGGTTTCGCCCTAAGGTTGAATTATTTGAGGGCTATTTCTTTTCACCCTTTCACATTCAATTCTTTTCATTCTTATACCCTTCAAGCTTACCGAGACTTCATAACTAGAACCTTGTTGGGTTTATTCCAGCCTAGCTCTTTCTCGACCGGCACTCTTCCCATATCTCACTTTTCTCCTTTTTCATCATACCCAAGGACTCTACACTATCTAGTGGATTGTCTCGGGTAGATCCCTCCGATTCTGGTGGATCGTGGAACAAATACCTAACCTAACCATCCTTATATCACCATACATAAAGTAAATTTGGTCGGTCTTTTGGTATTGTTCATCCGCCATTGGAACCAATTGAAAACCATTTGAAAATCAATCCAGATACTTGTGATATATTATCAAAGCATTTTGTACCGAATTGTTTATGATATTTCGTAAAAGAGCTCCCTCTACATGTGCATCGATATTTGAAATCGTTTTGGCACATGGAGGCAAGAGGAAGAATTCAATTCATTGATTATCATTTTCTAAAAATATCGACATCACTTTCCGATCAAGATTAGTATTTTTCATACTTAGTTAAAGATATTTTGGGAAAGAATGTGGTTTTAAAAGGTTGCTCCCCTCAATATGTGCATCGAGATTCAAAAGTGTTTTGCACATATTAGGAAAACTCGCACTTTGAAACAAATCAATCACGCTTTCAATCCTTTTTAGTTTGATATAGATGCTCCCCTCAACATGAGCATGGAAATTTTGAAATTGATTGGCACATGTAGGAGGAGAGCTTGCTAATCACTTACAAACCATTTGTTTAATTATCGCTTAAACCAATTTAAATCACAAATTCTCCCCGATCACAATTTTCAAATCATTTGAGATTTGTGATCTCTATAGATTTAAATTGTTTTTGAAAGCTTTTGAGGAGAATTGCGACTTGCTTATGAAAACATTTAACCGATAAGCATCAAATCTGAGACTTTAAACTCCAAAGATTAAACATGCTTGAGTATCTTTTGAAAACATGACATAAGCCTTGGTCTGAACCAATTGTATGACAAATAACCTTTGATTTAATTGAAATCATTCTCCCCTCAATCAATGACATAAGTTGTTGATTGAGAGATAGAGATTTTGACAAATGTCAAGTCCAGATGATTTTCAAAAATTGAGTCCTAGTTATTTTTCAAAGCTATTTGTTTTATTAGATAACAAATATTTTTCGAAGAATTTATATAAGGAAAAATATTTGTGAAGGAAACATTTGTCTTTTGGTGACAAACATTTGTTATTAGAATCGAGCATGAGATTTGAAAATAAGATAAAGCATGGCTCTATTCTTTCTTTTAAAAATGGGGTATAGTCCAAATGACTATAAACCTTTTGTTTATCATTCTCTCAATATTTTTTTCTCAAATAAATTATGTACATTCGAACTTCATCTAAAGACCCGTGTCACTCTTTGAATGACAACACAAAGACCGTAGATGAAATCAAATAAAAGAAAAGATGGGAAAAATATTTTTAGCTTTTTCAAAGATTTTTTGATTTTTATGGATTTTTTTTGAAATTTTATATTTTTCTATTTTCTTTTGTGGGTTTTATAATTTTGTATTTTCTTTTTGAATAAATATTTACAAGAGATGGATGAAGAAAAACTTTTACTCCTCATCTTCCTCTTGAAGACGTTTGAGTGTTTCCGGTTGTAGACTCTTTAGACCAAGTCGTGGAAGGATAAACTCAAAACGTTCTCTAGGAAGAGCTTTGGTGAAGATGGTCGCTAATCGGTATTCATCCTCACAAAATAAAGTTCCACTACACCGCTTCTCCACTTGCTCCCCGATGAAATGATGTCGAATGTCGATATGCTTTGCTCTTGAATGTTGAACGTTGTTGCATGAGAGAGCAATGGCACTTTTGTTATCACAATACAGAGGATTTTGTTGAATTCAAAGCCATAGTCGATAATTGAGATCGCATCCACGGATTTGAGCACAACAAGATGACATGGCTATGTATTCGCCTCAGAAGGATATAGAAGTACTCATTTGTTTCTTTGAGGACCAAATGACAAGCTTATCACCCAAAACCGAGCTCCTCCCGACGTGCTTCAACGTGTATCTTGACATCCTGCATGGTCAAGATCTCGCATAGGTCGTTAGTGACATACCGTGTCCTTGGTACCAAATTCCCATGTTGATGGTTCCTTGGAGATACCGAAGACCCGCTTAACCGCTTCAAGGTGCTTTTTGGTAGGCTTAGCCTAGTATCTAGCACACATGCATACAACGAAGTAATATCTGGTCTCATCGGTAGTAAGGTACATCGTGGACCCAATCATACTACGATATTTAGTCCGGTCAACCATGATCCCCGAGAGGTCCTCATCCGGTTTAATACGCTCCACCATGTGAGTGTCAACAGGTCACAAGAATCAAATCCATATTTCTTTAAGATCTCATTAGCATATTTAGATTGATTGATAAAATGCCTCCGGACTTTGTGAAATTTGTAATCCTAAGAAAATGACATTTATCCCATCATTGACATTTGAAATTTGAAGCCTATCTCCTTAGAAAACGGTCACATTCATTGGGTTCGATCGAGGCAAAAATAATATCATCAACATAGATTTGAACGTGAATTAAGTGTTTGCCGACTTTCGGTGAACAATGTCGGATCAATCGCTCCTTTGTCGAATCCATTAGATAGAAGAAACCTTGATAGCATATCGCATTATGCCCTTGGAGCTTGATTCAAACCGTAAAGAGCCTTCTTCAAGCGATAGACATGAGTAGGGTGCTCGATTCACAAAACCTTCAGTTGGTGGACGATATGACTTCTTTAAGATCTCCATTAAGAAAAGCCGCCTTTACATCCATCCGATAGACTACCATGTTCTTACTTGCGCGTAGCCGTGAAGATTCTAATTGCCTCGATACGCAAAGCAGTAGCAAATGATTCTTCAAAGTCAATACCTCCTCTTGACGGTATCCTTTTGCAAACCAATCGAGCCTTGTTCTTTAACAAATCACCATGCTCATCAAGTTTTACTTTGAAGATCCATTTTAGAGCAATGATCATAGCACAATCGGGAGCGGTACTAATTCCATACATCTAGTCGATCGAACTCATGAATTTCTTCTTGCATGGCATTGAACCAAATTGCTTTCATTCATGGCGCTTTAACATCTTTGGTTCGATCTTAGATAGTACCGAGTTGAAGAAGCACCATAAGGCATCGCTTGCAAGTTGTTTACAGTGGATACCGGACGAGAGGGTTTCCAATGATGTTGTCCAATGGATGGTCATGTGTCCATTTTCTAAGGTGTTCGTGTGGTTGTCGTTGAGGAACCAAGTAGTAGTCGTTTCCCACGATGAAGATGGTTCGATGATGGTTCGTGAGCAAATATGTTCTCAAAGGAGCATCTTCGGAGTAGCAATGGGTTATCTCCATCATAGGTGCCGACACGATTCCATGATGTACACTGATGATTGAGGATTTGATGATGAGGATGAGTGATTTACGAGGAGCTTCTTTACTCAATGACATAGAAACTGATGGGTTATCTACGTTAACTGGGTTAGGGACAACCTCTGTTGATGTATTTGACTGATCATTAGCAGTAGACTCATAGTGTTCATCAAACATTGGATCAAATAATTTCTTCAAATCCTCTTCCGAAGGAGGTACATATGAAATTGCTGGTGAGGGATTTTGTACAAGTGAAGAACTAATAGGACTACTTAATGAAGGTTGTGATGCGGGTCCAGAACTTGATTGTCCTGGAGCCATTTGCCCGCATGACTTATCGAACGTGACGTGAATAGTTTCCATGATATCTCGAGTTCTTTTGTTGTAGATTCAAGAACCCTTCTTGTTTGGTGCATAACCCATTAAAACTCCAATGTCCGCTTTAGCTCTTAATTTACCTAAATCTTGACCGTCATTCGTTGGATAGCACAAAGCACCAAATACACGAAGGTAGGAGAGATCGAGTTTTCATTTATGGACAAGTTCGTATGGAGTTTTTCCATGAGTGGTGTGTATGAGGGAATGATTTTGGGTGTAGCAAGAAATGGCAATGGCTTCACCCAAAGAAACATTGGAACCTTTGAATAAATTAGCATAGTTCTTGCGGCTTCAACAAGGGTCCGATTTGCGCCTTTCAACTACACCATTCATTGAGGAGTTCGTGGAACACTTCTTTGATGACCGATTCCAACACTTTCATAAAACTCACTAAGTTCTTTATTAACAAACTCGGTTCCATTGTCGATTCGGATGATTCTAACAATCTTGTTAAGTCGAACTCAACTGCTTGATAAGTTTAATGATGACATCCGAGTTTCATCCTTTGTCCTCAAGAACTTAACTCAAGTGAATCGAGAGTAGTCATCAACCACTTACTAACACATATTTCTTCCCGTTAATTGTTTGCACTCTCATAGGTCCGCATAAATCCATATGAATAGTATGAAGAACTTCCATAACCGAGTTTGTGAGTTTGGGTCGTGGGCATATTTCCTTTTTTCCCAATTGGCATCTTGAACAAAGATGATCTTTTCATAATTTAACTGGTAAGCCACTTACAAGGTCCTTTTGGAGAGATCATTAACGGTGCCAAGTTCAAGTGATTGAGACGACGGTGCCATAACCATAACTTTGTTTTCGAAGCCTTTGACAACAAGCAGATTGGAGAAGACTTCATCATGTCTTCGATAGAGATGGTGTATAGGTTTGAACCACGTGTTCCTCTTAAAAGTTCCACACCATCAAGTTCTCTAACGAAACAAGTATGTTTTCTAAAAGCCACCTCTAGATCGGAATCACAGAATTGACCAACAAAAACAAAGTTATGACCAATACCTTCAACATAATATACCCCGGAGATTACACTATCACCAAAACATAATCTCCATAACCCATAATTGCATCAAAGTGATCGCTCCCGAATATAACATCCCAATAAATTTACTCACGGTTCATGAGTCATGAGCGGTCTCCAATATATGCTTGGAACAAATTGAGTCCAAGTACCACATAACGATTTGAACGACTGCAGCTGAACATGCACAAGAATGGATAATCGATAATTGGGATCCCCATGCAAGAATGGGTTCCATTTGGTTAGTAATGATGATTGGAACACCCACATCGGAAGCATAATCAATGGAATCATTAGGGATAGATGCAAGTGCTAGTGTACGATTAGACCTATTCAAAGTATGTTCACTTCTTAAAGGAATAGTTCTACCGGTAGGCATCCATTTCTAATGGGCATTGTCTTAGATAATTTAGGGCACAACTCATTAAGATTAAATTTGCGGACGGAGAAATCCAACCGATAACCTACATTACTAAATTTTCTTCCGTGGGTTTCCAATGTTTTCTAACCTTCTTCCACCATTGCTTTCTAGCCTTCTTAACATGATTGTTGGCATTAACGATTTTAACGGGTATTTAACAACATTAATCAAATCATTCACACCACATACATGATTAGTAATGTAAACCAAGCAATCATCATTCTTAGAGCTAACACTAGAATCAACACGATTCGCTTTTATTCAACATAGTTTCATTCTTCCTAAGGTGATCTTCACTTTCTTCCACCGAACATTCCTAGCTTGCAAGGTCCTATCATTCTTTATGTTGCCTTGAGGCTTTGACCGCTTGCTTTGGTGTCACTTTTACTCCTGTAGGGAATGGGAACATTAGTTGGTTTTGCTACTTTTTGCATTTCGTGTTTAGAAGTGCCGGATCCGAACTACTTGAAGGCACATTAAATTTCACTTTCTTAATAATGGGCATTGAAGGCACATTAAAGTTCACTTTCTTAGTCATCGGGCATAGAGCAAGGCATAACAACTTTATCATTCTTACAAAAGGATCTTGGGCATGTTGCTCTTAAACATTCTAAAAGCTCCCGAGATCGTTTGGGATATAAGCAAGCATACCTAACTTCACTATCAAGTGGTTTATTTATGCGATCTTCTTCTACAATCTCACGAAGGCATTCTAGACTATCCTTAAGATGATGAAAGTAATCATGAAACACAAGTTCATTGTTTCTAAGATGAGGAGGAATGTATTTACTAAATACAGATATTTAGAATTTGCGAGATGTCTTTGATGCGACATTCTCATTAAAGACAAGTGGCATTTTCCTTTACCCGACTCGCCGATTCTCAATTTCCTTTTGTAACGGGTTATTTTTCATTCTTCTTGTCACGAGTGACTTTCATTGAATCGTGTAACTCTTTGAAGTGTCGTTTGACCTTTTCATTTTCTTCTAGAAAACTCTCATTTTCTTGTTGTAATACTTTAATGATGTTTTGAAGATGAAAGTTTTGAGAAAATTGAGAATCTAAAGGAGGAGGCATTTGGGAGCCAACACATTGTTCTTTTCACCCTTTAATTGTGAAATTTTGTTTTCAACTTTCGATCGTGTTACATTGAGCTCTAACTGCTCATCACGCTTTGTTTATTTCAAAACTACATCAAACTCGGAACATTCGAGGATATCTTAATGTTTGAGGTTTTAACATTTTCTTTGAGATGTTGATATTTTAGTTGCAAATCAAAATGTTCAACTTCCAACTTAGAAAAATGTTTTACCAAATTATCGTGATCATTCGGTCAATTTTCTCATTTAGTTTTGAGTTTTGGTTTCAAGCTCAATGACACGATCATGGAAACTTTCAAAGCAAATGATATTTCATGAAATTGAGAAGCGAGAATAGAATACCTAGTAACAATATAAAACACATCTTGAGCAACACAACTCGAAATCAAGTTCTCATTTAAAATATGCATATTCTTTCTTTCAATTTCATTAAATTTAAGTTCTCGCTCATAATTATTGACCTCAACTATGATTGCATCAAATTCTTTTTCCATTTCTTTAATCTCGAGTCTATCCCTTTGAAGACTCTCAAATTGATTTTTAATTGTTTAAAGAAAGGCATGACTTCAGCTTAAATAGCATTCTTTAGTTTGCTCAAAACCCCTTTCCCCTTCAGTAATCCATGTAGGTGTGATTCTCTTCTTACATGTTTTCTCAAAATCAACGAATAGTTGGTATACAACATATAGGCTAATTAAAGTCTTGCTTTTAGTGGGGAGAGTTCTAGGCACTAGATGCATTGGTGTATTTGGAGGATACACAGTTGCAGGGGGTACTTTCATAAGAGGAGGGTTCTTTTCAATAAGTTCATCAGCTTTTTGCTTATCTATGTCTTTCTTCCAAAAAACTTGTTCTGGTGTTAATTGTGTTTGAGGTCTAAACTTGTTTAAGGCAATCCAATTTTCCTTAGTGTAATCATGGGGTTTAGGTGTTATGTTATACTTGATGCACCAAGGATCATTAAATTTCTTATCAGATTTCACTCTCGTGATTTCTTCCAATTGTTTATCCTCTTCAGTGCACTCAACACATGTAGGCATTTGTCTAGGTTTAAGGATTTCGTTACCGTCATAGATTACTTTTTGAGCAGCTTTTGCTTTCTTACCAATCTTAGGATTTGGTTCATCAACAAGAGGAATACTATGCTTATCGCTTAAGACTATGTGCTTAGTGATCATGTGAGCAGTCTGAATGGTATTCCCTTGTACGCATAACTTATTTTCAAGCTTGTTTTTCAAAGTTTTTAGGTTGGAAAAATCGGTTAAAAGTTTTGATTCCTTAGCATTAAATTCTGTATAAGCACTTTAACATTTTCTTGAAGTTCTTGCTTTTGCTTAATTTTGTTTAGTTTGTGTTTCAAGGAATCTAGCTCTTGTTTTAATATTTCTTCCCTAAAATTACTTTTTCTAATAATTGTACGCATTTGGTCATCCATTTCACGCTCACGGTAGTTAGCTCAAACTTAGCACGTTGTTCATAAATGGCAACTTGTTCTTTATAGGCATTCGATTCGTAGATAACAGAATCATTAGGGGCACATGCAAGTGTTTTCATCAAAACATAGTCATCATTGATCGCTAAGATGCATCACTTGGTATGATCTCACTTTACTTTGTATCACATATTGATCATATGGGACAATATTACTATTACCCACATTATCAATATCGATTCATTAGTTTCATGTGATTGTACTTTGTTATGCATCTCTTGCACATCAACTTCATCGTATAGTTTTAATACCTCGAAATGATTGAATCTTTGGATGGACCAATTGTTGTGGTGATGAGACCTTTGGAGAGACCATTGGTGAAAAGCTAGCCATGAAGATTGTCTCAGGCGTTAGGTTCATCATCGACATCGTAGTCAAATGCATCACAACAAGAACTTGAAAGGCATTTTGATGATTGTGACCTATTTCTGAATTGGTGCTCATCCACATCAAGATCATATGTTTTGGCATTTCCTCAAAGAAGAAACAAAGAACTCTTCTTCATTCAAAATCGCCCATTGTCCCGAGCTTGCACCAGATCTTGTCCTTGAAATACTCAAATTTTGAGGGCGTTTTGGAGATGTGCAATTCCTTGCAATATTTCCTTCACCACCACAGTTGTAGCACTTGATTGGCTTTCCTTGTCCTTGATTTGCATTCCTTCCACGATTCGATTAGCCACATACCCTCCACCTACTCCACCTTTTCCTTGTTCATATTGTCTTCCTTGCACTTGCTTGCACCATGATCTTACCATCTCGACAATAGCATGATTGTGTAGATTGGATGCAGTTCTGATATCATTGTTAGTGTGTGGAGTGAGGTTCAGATTCTGTTTAACTATAAGAGCCAGTTGATTGATGAAATGTTCCATGATTGTGTTTGAGTCTGGAGGCTTATATGCTGGATCTGGAATGAGCTTGTGGTTACCGTTACCCGTTGGTATGACTTGAGAAGCTTTGGTGGTAATTCCTACATTTGTGTAGAATGTTTTTGAGTCATTTGATGAGCTTGCATCTCCATTATTGGATTTGAACTTTTCAAGAATCATTCGTTCAAACATAGCATGCTTCTCATTCTGAAGTAGGAAGGCATACAATTGCTCATAGTTGGTGTTCCTTAATCCTTTGGTTAACTTGACTGAGGTGACAAATTTGTGCCATTCGGGATTCATGTTGTTCACAAACTTTGAATTGAGCTGAATATTTGGCATGGTCATTTTGATATTCCTCATATCATTCACAAGTTTGTGGAACCTCACATAGTATTCAAAGTGACACTTTCTCCGTGTTTCATTTCAAAGTTCTCAAAATCATCATGCAATTGAGATTCCCCGCCTTCTTTGGTCAATTCGTAACCGAGAGAAGCATCTTAACATTGTCCCAAACCGCCTTGGCTTCAGTGTTGTGATTGATTAACTTGTAGATGTCTTTGGAAGACCTCAAGTATAATGTTTGAAGCCCCGATATCAAGATCGATATCTCTTTTCTCCTTATCACGAGCTCATCATACGCCTTTGGTCCGCTCCAAACCTAAGATCACCGTATCATCCAAAGCGGTTTCAAGTGTGTCTCTTGTAGTCTCAATCGATAAGGTCCTTCATCAATTGATTTGAGAATGTTAACCCCATTTTCCTTTCCCAAACAATACAACCTAATTCGTTGAGCCCATGAGTCATAATCGGTTACATCAAGCATAGGTGGGCCGAGTATCCGATCCGACTACTTGAACGCCCTCACCACGTAAGAGATGATTGTAGGCACGTTGGTAGACATGATTACGATTTCACGGATTTTATAACTCTATGATTAAACCGAAAATAGATTCTTTCACGGGATTTTACTAAATCAAGAGAAAACCGTATCAGAAACAATAATTAACCAAGTCGCTTAAAACCTTGAAGACAAGTCGCTTTAACCCAAGTCGCTAGGTATACAAGTCACTTCAATGGACAAGTCGCTAGGGCACACAAGTTGCTAGAGTGACAACTCGCTAGAAAAATAAGTCGCTAGTGACACAAGTCGCTATGAAGACAAATCGCCAGACACAGAAGTTGCTAGAATAACAAGTCGCTAGGGACAAGTAGCTAGAAAAAACAGTACGACCACTACTTTGTACTGTTTGTCGCTTTGTCTCGAAAGACAAATCGCTAGAGCACAAGTCGCTTCCCACAACAAAGTCAAGTCGCTGAAGAACGTAAAGACAAGTCGCTACGATGACAAGTCGCTAGCCAAAACAAGACGACCACTACTTTGTACTATTTGTCGCTTTGTCTCAAAAGACAAATCACTAGTGCTCAAGTCGCTTCACAACAAAAGCAAGTCGCCGAAAACATAGTAACAAGTTGCTAAGAAGAAATCTAGTCCGTGACACAAGTCGCTAGGTAGAAATGTTCAAAACACCACTTTTCAATTCAAAACAACTCAACCACACCGATTCAAGCCTTCTAAATCAAAACCTAAGCACTTATAATGATTCTAAATGCAAAAGTACAATCAAAATCCAAACTTTAACACTAGAAATAGTCCAAATGATGCAAATACCACTAAACTTTTTCAAACCCAAAACCGTATAAAACCACTAGAAATCCAAGAACATGTAAGAGAGATGATCAAACCATGACTCTTGATACCATTTGTAACATATTGATTTCACAAACACATCAAACCATAGCTAATATGGGCGTACACTATAGGGTTTTAGAGAAAGTTAAGAGGTTTAGGAACTTAGTGAGAGAAAGAAAAATCTTATTATGAGCTCCAAGCCTCTACCTTGGAACTCTAACCAAACTAACTTATATAGCTTGTTAAGGGTTTAATAACCTCGGATAAATCATAAGTTATTAACAATGAAACACTAAGCAAACTTTATTAAGTATGCAGAATTCACTTAACAAAGCTAAGAAGAATTAACTTTAACATTCAACGATTTTATTAATAACTCTAAATCTGCTTGTTATGCAGATTCTTTAACAACTCTAAAACTCTAATGTCGTACTTCTCTAAAACTCTAAAAACACGTATATTCTAATACTAACCTAGGGGTCCTTTTATAGGCTTAAGGATAACCCTAGTCGGTTTACAATTTGTAACCTTGTACGACAAGTAATACCATACTAATCTAAGAACATTATAGAATTACATAATGATCCTTAACGTTTTTGCATATCAGTCCTTTAAGCATGCAGTACTTTGATAAATCGAGCAGTACTTTGACTTAATACTTTAGCAGTACTTTGACTTTTTCAGTACTTTAACTCTTCAGCACTTTGACTCTTCAGCACTTTGACTTTTCATATCCCAACAATCCTCCCCTAACTTGAATTCTACTTGCTTGATTTCAAGTTCCTTTGTAGATTTAACTTTAATGTCTTTGTCTTAAAAGAGAGATTGTGACTTTATCTTCAAATTTTGTCTTTGGAAATCCTGTGCTTATATTATCATCATCAAAGTAATTTTGATCAGTAATTCTTTTTCAGCAATATTCAGCAAGCTCCATCTTTTCAGCAACTCAGCAACATACGACAATTTGTACATCAGTTTAGTTTAAGTTTCAGTCTATTCTCATCACTTCCAAGTGTGTAAACTCCTGTGAGAGGTGAATCATTGAAATTTTAATGGATTTTGATGTCTCTTTACCAAAGCCATTAACTCTAGAGTAGCCAAATGTTTAGGTGTGTAAGACCATGGTACATTGATAACCATATGATTTTAGCAAATCATCACTATCAACAGATTTGATTTGTCTTTACCAAAAGTCGCACTTTTGGACTAGTTAGTTCTTTCAACCATGGTGAACTAATTACCATATAAATGATTTTTCACAGCCTTTACCACAAACCATTTTCTTGTGGCTAGCCAACTCTTTACATTTGCCGATATGGTGAGTTGATTACCATACAACTTATTAGCAAGTTGTCAACTATATAACGGATTTGAGATATCTTTACTAGAGTCGCTTGCTAATGGATTAGCCAGTTCTTTTGTAAACATGGTGAACTGATAACCTCTTGTTATAACCATCTCAAAACCATTGTTGTTTGTTAACTTTTGTTTCAAAATATTATTTTCTTAACAAAAGTTTTCTTTCAAAAAATTCTCGGTTTATCTTTAAGCAAGATTTTGGTTAAAGTAATCTGTTTGTTTCAAAGAAGACTTTGAATAAAGTATTTTCCAAAAATTTATACAATTAAACATCATACCAAGATTTATGCTTCATCCTCAGCCTTTGTCCCTTTGATATACAATTCAATGACCATTAAGGCTGTGTCATTTTCTTCCTCGACTTCCATTCCATGATCAAGCATTTTTCTCATAAGATTTGACATGAGTGGATATCTTCTTTCTACTAACATATGGATCATTGTTCCATCTTCTAGCTCCAAAACATGCACTCCAGATTCATCAAAATATCTCCAGCAAATAATTTCCCATACTTCTTGATTATTCCATATAGCATTAGTACTTGTCTCCTCAGTTTCAAAGATAGTTGTGAGGTCTCCAAGTAATACTAAACCAATTCCTTCTGATGAAATATGTTCAAAATACTCTTGTACTAGTTGATACGGATGAAACAGCTTCTTCTCTATTTATCAAGTGCAGATGTCCCACAATGAGTTAAACACTCTAAAGCTTTCATCTTCTATGGAACATAAGATAATCTCCATCTTCTGCTTTTACAACTTCGAATGTAACAATCTTTGACTTCTTTTCTGCAACATCTTTAGCCTTAGGTAGCTCAAAATCAACAACTCTTATGTAATTCCTCAGTTCGTCAACAGTATCTGATCTCAGCTCAATCTTCTCTGATTTATGTTCAGCTTCAGTTGTCCTTTTTCTTTTTAAGCTTCTTTTACTAAGATCCTCCTTGTACTTATCATCCTTGAAAGAAACAATACTTTCAACTTGCTTCTGATAAGCTTGTTTAACATTTTCATACAAGTCTTTCATCTCAATGTAATTCAGCTTTTGTAGTCCAGTGAATCATTGACCTTTCAAGTAAGCCATCATTGCATTTCTTTCTTTAGCTTTACTCATTGGTCTTTTAGGTAAAACTGGTTTGTCTGATATAGCAGCTTCAGCATTCAATTCATCTTGTAATTTCTTAGCTGCTTCTTTATTCTTAGCTTCTTCAATATCAGCTTCAGCATCCAATTCTTAGCCACTTCAATTGCTCTAATTTACCAAAGTCGCCTTTTTCTTCTTCCTTGTTTCCACCACTACCTTTGCCTTTATCTTTTGGAACTATAATCGGTTGAGAAACTTGTGGTTGTTCTTCAGAACAATCGGAATGCTAACACCTCTTGGTTTTGATAAGTTGTGCAATATCTCACTATAGTTTCATCATCACTTGCGATGTGCACTACTTTTGGTGTATCGCCTCTCTTCTTGAATAATAGTAGAAGGACCAGCTTCTTCTTCATGTATAACAGTCGAAGGACCAGCCTCTTCTTCAAAATCTAACACCCTTGGTGTAATCCGTTCTTGTCTATGAGTTTCTTGAATACCAAGATTTTGATCGCCAGCACCTTGATCATCAATTCTTTGAACTTCAGTTCTTTCAAACTTAGTATTTAGAATATTAACATGTGCATCAGTACTTTGAGGTTCATCTTCTTTTTCTTCATGAAATTCACATCTTGTTTCAAATTCTCTTGCTCTAAATTCCTCCCCAATTGGACGTAAGAATGATGTTGAACCTGTTTGCTGTAGAAGCCTTCTTAAAATGCTTTCTTTCTTCCTTTCACCTTGACCCATAATCGTGATGTTGAACTAAAGGCCAAAGGACTTCTTAAGTCTTCTAAACTTGATCTTCAACCGTGCTATTTGTGCACTTGAGCCTCGATTGTTTTCTTCAATCGACTAGCTCCTTGTCGAATATAATTATCCAAGACTAATCCTTCATGGGTATAGTAATGCATCTCCTCAGAGGATGTTAAGGAATAGGGATATCTTGTTCTTACTCAATAGGTGGAGTATCATGGTGAGATGAGGTAGGTGAAACCGCGGTACCTTCGTTGATATCGCACCTTTAGAAGCGCCTTGAGATGCAAGACATTGAGAAGCGAGACCTTGAGTTGAAGCAAGACCTTCTCTTTCATCACTAGCTGCAGCCTCATCTCTAATAGCTTGAACAATCTCCATCATCGAAGTAGTCAATGGAGTGTTCCTACCAGTAAACAAATCACTCTTCCTAGCCATGAAGGTGAAAATCTTGGCTGGTTGTACCACAACAGGTAGAAGACTTGAAGGTTTTGGTACATCTTGAAGTTGTTTATTTAAGAAGACTTGAATAAATCTTGGATACATCAACCAGCGAGATCCATGAGAGATGTGAGATAGCATTCCGTCCAAAATTAGTCTTGAAAAATTGAAGATATGATTTGTAGCCAATCCCACTAAAGCAGAAGCTATATTTGAACCAAATTGCTCCCATGAAGTACTTTTAGCACTAATGCAATGAAGCAACACATGAACCAAGTACTTCCAGTGTGGACTAAATAAGGGTTTCTTGAAAGTTTGTTCAGTTAGGGACCCTTCATACCCAATGTCTCTGAATGTATCCCAAATCAATTGTTTATCAAAATGAACAGCTCCTTCTTCATCATCAAACAATAAATCTTCACGAATTGAAGCTTCAGAAACCTTCACTATCCTTCCAGCAACTTTAGCCTGAATATATGAATCATCATTCTCCATATGAGTCCTAGCAGTTGCCCAAAACTGTTGAATCCAGGGCTCAATGATATCTGGTTCAACCAAAAGTGCATAACTAATTGGAGATCCAGTGAGAAAATCAATGATGTCATGGAAGATGACATTAGCTTCAGTCTTATCTAAATTCGCCACCATGTTGTGTTTAGAAACGGTGTTACGGTTCGCCATTGATGATTGTAAAAGTGATTGATTCGATGATAGAGAGAGAACTATGGAAAAGATTGATATGAATAAAGATGAGAGGAAAATCGGAAAGTAGTTATTTATAGGTAGGATTTAAAAATCACGTTCCCATAATAACAAAGTTACCGTTATTTGTATTTACCCTCTTTTGACCATTGGAACAAGATGCTGATAAGACAAGCGGTTCTTTCCATGTGTGCGAGACTTTCCAGCGGTACTTTCAAAGCAATACTTTCATATAACCATAAAGCGATATTTTCCATTCGCCTCTTCACAATGATAAAACTCCAAAGAGGCATGGTATTGCCTCCCTTAAGCAAAGCATAGGACCTGCTAACACACGAATCGGTCCTCCCTTAAACGTAGCTTAGTAATTAATCATTCCAATGCTCACCACCAAGTGATTGAATCTTGAAACATCAAAGCCTTTGGTGAGTAAATCAGCTACATTATCATCCGTGTGAACCTTGACAACATTAATGAGCCTATGCTCATAACAATCTCTGATAAAGTGATGCCTAATCTGAATGTGCTTGGTCTTGGAGTGATAAATTGGATTCTTCACAATACAGATTGTACTCTCATTATCAATATTGATAGGAGTATTCTTGAAGTTGAATTCATAATCCAAGAATTGATTACGCATCCACAAAACTTGTCCACAATAACTTAATGCAGCCACATATTCTCGCTTCAAGAGATGATGTTCTTTGCAATTGTTCTTCTTATACGCCATGATACTAATCTTCTTCCAAGATATTGGCATCCTCTAGTGGTTGATCTTCTATCATAGTTGTCACCGCATAATCACTATCGAAAAAGCTTCCAAGTGAAAAGGTGAATCCTTTGGATACCACAACCCCAACTTGGGTTGTTGTTTCAAATAACTAAAAATTGTTTCACTAAATTCATATGGGAGACCTTAGGGAGACTTGATATCTTGCACATAAACAAACAAAGAAACATGATATCGTGCCTAGATGCGATTAAGTACATAAGATGACCAATCATAGATTTGTACAACTTGACTTCAACAGTTGACCATCTTCATCCTTGCCCAAAGAGTTGATAGACTTGATAGGTGTAGTAACGGCTTCATAGCATCAAAATTAAACTTCTTAAGTATGTCCGAGACATACTTATCTTGACTTATGAAAATTCCTTCCTTTGACCTGCTTAACTTGAAGCCCCAAAAGAATATTAATTCACCCATATAACTCATTTGAAATTCATGTTGCATCATTGCTCAAACTCCTTCACCATGGACTGTTTGGTAGCTCCAAAGACGATATCATCGACATAAACTTGAACTAGCATGATATCCTTCTTATCTCTCTTGATGAACAAAGTCTTGTCAATAGCTCCTCTTCTGTAACCATGTTGCAATAAGAAAGTAGAGAGCCTTTCATACCAAGCTCTAGGTGCTTGATGAAGTCCATAAAGAGCTTTAACAACTTTGTACACTTTGTTTGGATGTGCAGGATCTTCAAAACCAGGAGGCTGTTTGACATATACCTCTTCTGTAATAGTGCCATAAAGAAAGGCACTCTTGACATCCATTTGATAAACCTAAAATCCCATATATGATGCAAAAGCAAGGAAGATTCGAATGGATTCAATCCTTGCTATAGGAGCAAATACCTCATCATAATCTACTCCTTCTTCTTGTCTATATCCTTGTGCACCTAACCTTGCCTTGTTCTTGATGACATTCCTCTTTCATCTCTCTTTACTCGAACACCCATCCGGTACCAATGATCTTCTTTCCATCGGTAGATCACATAGTACCCAAACTTCTTGAAGTTTGAATTGAAGAAGTTCTTCTTGCATAACTTCAACCCAACTCTCTTTAGATAATGCCCGAGCTATATTCTTGGGTTCTTCTTGAGAGATAAAGCAAGTGAATAAGCATGTTTGATGATCCTTGTGATTTAGCTCATTCGCTTATAAACAAAGCTAAGTAAAGCATTGTGAGGTTTAGAAAACCCTTAGCTTTGGTTCTTATAAGCACTCCAGAGTTAGAAGGTCCAATGATTTAACCAAGAGGATGATTCTTATGAACTCTTAAGATTGGAGTCTGTGGAACTTCAACATTATCATCCAAATTTTTGAAATCAAGACCTTCATCGAATTTGAGAAAATACCTTCATCATCATACTCATCATCAAGATCTTCTAAGCCGTGCATGGTAGGATCATCCAAAGTACTTTGATCTAAAGTGTCATTATCAGTGCAACAAGATTTTGATCTAAAGTCTCGTCATCCAAAGTAATCTTGTGAGAGAATTCACGATCTTGTTCTTTTCTTTGCTTCCTCATAAGTTATTCTTTGATCATCATCATAAGATTGTGCTACTATGTCTTGAAAAAGCATCATGTTAAGCTCATCTTGAATAGCTTGATCTTCAAAGAGACAATGTAGATTTTGGCTCATCAAGACCTTTGTCCTTCTCAATGCTTATAGGTTCTTCATCAAGAACAACATCAGTCTAATATTGACTCCATGAACAATGTACCGTAATTCATCTTCCTTGTGATCTACTTGATTTTGTTTTCTAACAGTACATAGTTCATAGAAGGAGTCAAAATTTCAAGATCAAACATCCAATCGGACCTTTACCCTTCTCGATTTTCTTGATCTTCTAAAAATTCAACATGAAGACAATCTTGAACCTTTTGGTGATTCTCATATACACTCGAATCCTTTGCTATTGGTGCAAGATCCCAATAAGTATCCTTCTTCCGACTTGCCATCAAATTTGCCCAAATTATCAATTGTGTTGAGAATAGTCGAGGGCATCCAAAAGGTTTCATAAACGAATGTTGGGTTTGAGTCCCATTAGTAACTCATAAGGTGTCTTCATCCGAGGTTTGGTGACCGATACTGCTAAGCACATAGCAAGTAGTACTTACAACTTTTCAAAAATTGAATAGGTAGTAATGAATGCAAGCATTGTTCGGCCGCTTCAATCAAAGTTCTGTTCTTTCTTCTCAACACCATTCTCTCACTGGAGTTCTAGTAATCTTCGAACTCTCTCTTGATGCCTTTCTTAGCACAAAATTCATCCATAAGCTTGTTCTTGAATTCATCCCATTATCACATCTAATACCTCTTACTTTAAGTCTCAATTGGTTTTCAAGGGCTATAATTAGATCATGAATAGCATCAAAGGTGTCATCTTTAAATCCCAAGAAAAATACCCAATTGAATCTACTACAATCATCCGTCACAACCAGACAAGACTTCTTCTTGTTTAGACTAGCAACGTAAACAGTCCAAACAAATCCATGTGCAAGAATCAAAGGTTCTCTAATAGTTCGTCCTCAAGCTTCTTGCATGAAGCTTTGGTTTTTACCCTTCTTGCACGCCAAACATGAGTGATCATTCTTGTAAGTCTTGGAAGGTAAACCTCTAACTAAATTTCCTTTGACCAATTTGTTCATATTCTTGAAATTTACATGGCTCAATCTTCTATGCCACTGATGTGCTTCTTCAAGTGTTGCCTTTGCTACTAAACATGTTGCTCTTCCAGAAGAGTGAAGACTCTTCATATCCAGACTGTACACATCATTGGTTCTTGGTACTCTTAGTATTACCAAGTTATCATTAACAAGCTTGAATTCAAGGGAAAGGATGAGACATTTTGTGTCAGTGAATAACACAGGGTGCTTCTTATCACAGATCTGAGAGACTAACAAAAGGTTGAACTTTAGCTCCTTCACATATCTAACATTCTTAAAATCTATGCTCCCTGCCTTAATAGTTCCTTTGCCTGTAATTCTTCCTCCACTAGCATCATTCCCAAACGCAACTCTTCCTCCACAATAGGATCTAAAATCGATGTAATATCTTTGTCTCTGTCATGCTTCCGAGCAACCACTATCCACAATTAGATGATCTTTAAACTCCTCTTCCGGGTTGCCCTACACAAAAATAAAAGAGTTAGTTAATTTAGGAACCCAAGCCATTCGGGGCTTGTGTTCCTTTAGGAGTTACATACTTAAATTCTTTAAGTATGTAATTGCCACGCTTTTAAGCACATGATCAATCATCTTTGGTTGTTCCAAAACTTGTGTTGGTTTTTCAATAAAAATCTCTTTTCATTCAAGTTTTCTTTATTACTTTCAACCAAAATCTCGCTTCACTTTCACTTCTCGAAAGTAACGCTTGTTCCCATCGCATTTTCCTTTTTAACCCATTTGGTTTTAATCTCGGTGTAGAGTCCTTGATCTAGCTACTTTCTTTGAGTTGTAATGCCTTCTAGTTTGATAGTAATTAGATCTCCTAGGTTCCTATTCCAAAAGTGTTTGTGAAAACCGAGCAAGACTTTGAGAAGGTAATGGTTTTGGCTTATCATGCCTTTGAAAAGTGTTTGAAGGTACTTGGGTTTTGAAAAGGTCTTCTCCGTGAGGGTACCTATAATCTTGTGAAAGTTTCTATGGTTAACCCTATGTGAGTGATTCCAAACAGGTTTATTCTCTCTAGGCTTATGGTTGGTAGATCTGTTCTTTGGGAATTTACTTAGGTACTCTGAGTGAAAGTCACAGTTCTTAATCAAATGATCAGGACTATAACAAACAAAACACAGTTTTTGACTTGTAATCCCAAAATTTCTTCCTCTATGTGTATGACCAAACCTATCTCGTCTTCTAGGTGAATGATGAGAATGATTATGACCAAAGTTATCCCAAAAAGGCTTAGCAGTATTTTGAAAAGGTTTTCTTAAAGGTACTGCTGAAGGTGTAGCATTACTTTGAGTTGAAGGTACTGCTTGAATTTTAACATCATTGTCCTTAGGTTTTTCAACAGTTTCTTTTGGGGTTTCAGACCTAGATTCACCAGTAAGCTTTTTCCTAAACTCTAGGTTGTCTACTCCAAACGAGAAACATCTGGTCTAAGAGGTTGAAAACTACCGGGGATGAGGGACAACATGATAACCTTTGTCTTTCTTATATTCAGGAGGTGTTTCGCTAAGTGATTCCTCATTACTAGATGTGTCTACATAGTTAATGAGTTCATCATCACTAGTTGTTATATCCTCAAAATCAAGGTCATCCTAATTACTAGGTGGGTTTTGTTCTATGCTACTAAAATCCATACCAAAACCTAGTCCAGTTCTAATGTAAGCTCTTCTTTGTTTTTCAACATAACTAACATGAGAAAGACCAGATTGTCCCCAAGCAGCAAACTTTTCTAACAATTCATCTCTCTCCTTAGTCAGCTTTTCAATCTCAGAAATCTTACATCCTAATTTCCATTCACTTAGTTTTAACTGATAATCGTGTTGTTCATACTTTTCAGCCCAAGCCATTTCATTATTTTCATGTGTTATTATTTTGGCTTCCATTGACTCTAAAGTAATTTGGTAACCAGCTACTTCAGACCTAGCCGTTCTACACTTATCTCTTTCAGTCACATAATCATTAAGCACTTTTTGATAAAAGTCATGACACTTAGAACATACCTCAGAGATAGGGGTGAACTTGGTGAAGTGGCTACCATAGCAAGCGCAATGTTCATCTTCACTCTCCATGATCCAATCAAAGCTTCCTAGACCATCTTTGGACTCCAACACAAAGCAAATCTGTGTTCCTCATCAAACGTGCTCCAATCAAATTCCTCCATTGCCATCATACAAGAGGGTTACCGGTTCATCATCAAACTCAAGACTCAAATCAACCTCGATAGATTCTCTTGAGCAACCAAAGCTTTTGTCTCAAGAATAGGAAATTCCTTTAGTTCAAGCTTTGGTTTCTCAGTCATCATGTTTGCCTGATATGTAGCAAACCTGCATTCCCTTGCAAAGTGTCCAGTCTTCTGACAGTTAAAGCATTCAATGTTGGATTTGTCAAAAGTGATACCCTGCTTAGGCTTGAAGTCAATGCCTTTTCCTGTTTTCTTCATGAACTTCTTGATTCTTGCAGTGATCATAGCAACCTGCCACCATATATCAATTTCTTCAAGAGCATCCTCTTCAATTTGTGACAAGTCTTCTTCATAAGTAAGAGTAAGGTAGCTTGTCGAGCAAACAATGAGTATACGACTTCATCGAATGGATGGTGTTTGTTGGTGATGATGTGGGGTTGGTCATGGTTGTGATAGAATGAGCGGGATATCCAAGACTTTGAGCAACAAGACTTTGAGTAGGGTGAGCGATACTTTTAGTAAATCGCCTCTTTCGAGAAGACACAAAAGCTATACTTGTGAGACTTTGAACTTGGTTGGCCATTCATCTCATGCTCATACACCTTCGATGGTTGTAGAGATCATCAAAGTCCATAGTGTCCAAACCAAAGTTATCCTCCGATCATTGTAGCAATCACATGCCATGTAGATGGCAAAACTTAAGAACTTCAAATTGGCATCTTCAATGATACCTCGCTTTGTATAACTCTAGCATGTTGAGGAGATTTTGAAATCTATCATAGGCGAGATTAAGACCTTCTCTTTCACCAACAATGAAAGTTTCAAACTGCTGCTTCAATGATTTTTGTGCATCTTCTTGGAAGCATCATTACCTCCAAACCTTGTCTTGAGAGCAGCCCATAACTGTTTTGCATCCTTAGCATCATGAAACTTGAGTAGGTGTCCATCAGGAATGGCAGACAAGAGTATGTTGAGAGCCTTCTCTTGATTCCTTATGGTAGCAGCTGTCAAGATGGGTTTAGGTGCTTTAGGTTATCCAGGAATGTCTACAGGTTCGTCCGCAACTTCATTACCATTGACAATCACATTCCATAGTGCATGGTCTGTAATAGCAATGTATTGCCTCATCTTCATGCTCTATAGATCGTATTCTCCCTTCTTGATAATTGGTATTCTTAGTGAGGTGATTGATGGTGGTGGTGCAGCTTCAGTCGACATCTTTAGGGTTTTGTTAAGTAGGTTTTGAGGGTTTCTTCTTAGTCAGAGTTTCCACACAAGCTCTTATACCACTTGTTGGATCGATGTACTCTAACCAAACTAACTTATATAGCTTGTTAAGGGTTTAATAACCTCGGATAAATCCTAAGTTATTAACGATGAAACACTGAGCAAACTCTATTAAGTATGCGGAATTTACTTAACAAAGCTAATAAGAATTAACTTTAACTTTCAACGATTTTATTAATAACTCTAAATCTGCTTGTTATGCAGATTCTTTAACAACTCTAAAACTCTAATGTCGTACTTCTCTAAAACTCTAAAAACACGTATATTCTAATACCAACCTAGGGGTCCTTTTATAGGCTTAAGGATAACCCTAGTTGGTTTATAATTTGTAACCTTGTACGACAAGTAATACCATACTAATCTAAGAACATTCTAGAATTACATAATGATCCTTAACGTTTTAGCATATCAGTCCTTTAAGCATGCAGTACTTTGATAAATCGAGCAGTACTTTGACTTTATACTTTAGCAGTACTTTGACTTTTTCAGTACTTTAACTCTTCAGCACTTTGACTCTTCAACACTTTGACTTTGCATATCCCAACACTTACATAAAACGCCACCTATGGGTTGTGGATCAGGCATACAGTGGGTAAAGACCCGTCCGTCCTCCACGGTGATACTTAACTAAATACTAACTAACATTAAATAACTACGACTACGAGCTTTCTAACGATTACTTATACTTGAGGTGACCGACACTTTAACGACTGGATTTTCTAAATCCTAACAGATAGGAAGTCTACTACTCAAGGATGTCAGTTTTTGGGAAGCAGGTTAATCTCATGGCGGTGTAAAAAGCAAACAATTGTGGCCAATTCCACCATTTCGAGTATGTGGTTGCTTTGCTAGTTGTTGTGGTCAAGTGCTTTGGATTCGTAATCAATTGTTAGACTTTTGGTACAATTTTATGCATACTAAGATTTACATTGATAATAACAAAGACAATATGCATAATTAAAAATCTGTTTGCATTCTAGAACTAAACATATTGAGATAAGGCATCATTTTATTAGAGATTGTAATGAGAAAAGGTTAATTCAAATGGTAAAAATCCATACTGATTTCAATGTTGCTGATCTTCTCACTAAAGCTTTTGATGTGGGGAGGTTTCAGTTGCTTGTAGTTAGTATTGGAATGATAAATCTCTAAGTCTCATATTTGTTTTGTAAAATTTTGTAAAAGTCATGTACTGTTATTAGTTTATCTTAGTATTGCTTGTTTTGTTCTATCCACTGCTTGTTTCTTTGTATTTCCACTAACTATTTTGCAGAGAAAAGGTAATAAATCACAACCAGTATGATGCAATGGACTTAAAAGACAAACATGGTGTTATTATTAATGATAATATCTGCATCCTAAGATGCAGAAGATACAACCATGAAACACAACCTACCAGCTGAGTACATCAAAAGACTACATTTATAACATAACCATCTAAGGACCCAAGCTTCACAACTTCCCCAACACAAACTAAGGCTTCTTTGCAATGCCCCACTCTGGCATCTCCTTCTGCACTCTTGGTCCTCCAATCACTTGCCACACTTTGGGGCATGCAAGCCCAATCACCCTTCCTCTGACAGGTGGTGATGATGATGATAGACCCTCTCGTACTGTTAGCAGTGCTTGCAGAGGTGGTGCTTGAAGTTCTTCTGGTGGAATTACTGCATCAATGGAAGGCACAACAAGGACTCTTGAAGAAGTATCATCATCTGTGCCTTCAAATGAAGACACATAACTTGGCATGGAACTTAGGTCAGAACTGGATTCTTTCATGATAGCATTTTGTGCCCTTGTTTGGATGGAAGAAGGTCCAGCAGCTGAAGGGTTTGTCTTCACACATGAGAGGGATGTGTTGCTTGGTGGAAAGTAGTTGTTCCAACCACCTTTAGAAGAATCAGAGTGAGCTCTTTTCTTTGATGAAACTTCCTCATCAACCCTACCTGTTTTCAAAAACTCTTCCCACACACTGTCAGAAGAAGAGCTGTCTGTTGAAAGATTGATGGGGTTTGAGTTACTCATGATTTTTGAGATGGTGTTTGCAAGTGTTTTTAGAGAGAGAAATGGTTTTTGGTAATGTGAGTAATATGTGTGGTATGTTCTTAAATAGAGTTATGATGAAATCAGGGAGTTAAATGTGGGGAAGGAATGAGTTGTTGAGGAGTAAATGAAGTCTTTTGACTTTGGTGGGCGTTTAATAACTTGAGTTGACCTTTGACCGGGTGTTTAGCATTTCTGTTAACCACTGCCAGTACGATTGTTGAAACCACTTCTTTTTAATTTAACCACTGCTAACCTTAACCATGTTTCAAATGTTTGGTTTGTGTTTGTGATGTGCAGGTATGAAGGACTTCTGTATAAATTGGAGCTTTTTTGAGCTGTTGTTTTGTATTTTTTTTTTAAAATGTGAATCTTTTGTAATCCTTCATATTTATGCTTGCTATCACTATTTTGGGCTAAGATTTGGTTGTTGTAGTCATAGTCAGAAGATTGAAGGATAGGTGTTGTATCCACTGCTAGAACGTTTCAAACCACTGCTAATGGTTTTCAATCTACTGCTAGTGTTTTGTTGATGTTGGATACTTGAATTTAATGCAAAGGTTTTTTGCATATTTCATTTCACTCAAGGAATCGTATGGAGATCTATCCAACGACGTCGTAGACCAAGTTTCCTAGGCCGACGTAAACGTGGCCCGACGATTCCTTGTAGTCGAATCTTGATTGCTCGAGAAGGTTTCATTGCTTGTAGTTAGTATTGGAATGATAAATCTCTAAGTCTCATATTTGTTTTGTAAAATTTTGTAAAAGTCATGTACTGTTATTAGTTTGTCTTAGTATTGCTTGTTTTTTTCTATCCACTGCTTGTTTCTTTGTGTTTCCACTAACTATTTTGCAGAGAAAAGGTAATAAATCACAACCAGTATGATGCAATGGACTTAAAAGACAAACATGGTGTTATTATTAATGATAATATCTGCATCCTAAGATGCAGACGATACAACCATGAAACACAACCTACCAGCTGAGTACATCAAAAGACTACATTTATAACATAACCATCTAAGGACCCAAGCTTCACAACTTCCCCAACGCAAACTAAGGCTGCTTTGCAATGCCCCACTCTGGCATCTCCTTCTGCACTCTTGGTCCTCCAATCACTTGCCACACTTTGGGGCATGCAAGCCCAATCACCCTTCCTCTGACAGGTGGTGATGATGATGATAGACCCTCTCGTACTGTCAGCAGTACTTGCAGAGGTGGTGCTTGAAGTTCTTCTGGTGGAATTACTGCATCAATGGAAGGCACAACAAGGACTCTTGAAGAAGTATCATCATCGTGCCTTCAAATGAAGACACATAACTTGGCATGGAACTTAGGTCGAATCGGATTCTTTCATGATAGCATTTGTGCCCTTGTTTGGATGGAAGAAGGTCCAAGAATTTGAAGGGTTTGTCTTCACACATGAGAGGATGTGTTGCTTGGTGGAAAGTAGTTGTTCCAACCACCTTTAGAAGAATCAGAGTGAGCTCTTTTCTTTGATGAAACTTCCTCATCAACCCTACCTGTTTTCAAAAACTCTTCCCACACACTGTCAGAAGAAGAGCTGTCTGTTGAAAGATTGATGGGGTTTGAGTTACTCATGATTTTTGAGATGGTGTTTGCAAGTGTTTTTAGAGAGAGAAATGGTTTTTGGTAATGTGAGTAATATGTGTGGTATGTTCTTAAATAGAGTTATGATGAAATCAGGGAGTTAAATGTGGGGAAGGAATGAGTTGTTGAGGAGTAAATGAAGTCTTTTGACTTTGGTGGACGTTTAATAACTTGGAGTTGACCTTTGACTGGGTGTTTAGCATTTCTGTTAACCACAACCAGTACGATTGTTGAAACCACTTCTTTTTATTTTAACCACTGCTAACCTTAACCATGTTTCAAATGTTTGGTTTGTGTTTGTGATGTGCAGGTATGAAGGACTTCTGTATAAATTGGAGCTTTTTTGAGCTGTTGCTGTGTTTTGTATTTTTTTTTTAAAATGTGAATCTTTTGTAATCCTTCATATTTATGCTTGCTATCACTATTTTGGGCTAAGATTTGGTTGTTGTAGTCATAGTCAGAAGATTGAAGGATAGGTGTTGTATCCACTGCTAGAACGTTTCAAACCACTGCTAATGGTTTTCAATCTACTGCTAGTGTTTTGTTGATGTTGGATACTTGAGGGGTTGTTTTGTAACATTGATCCTAACGTATTTATTTCCCCAATTCACTGCTAGATCATTTAATTGATCTTCAAATCACTTCCAAATTGGCGCCTAACACAAACCCTAACCACTCCCAACTACGTACTTCACAATCCTACATCATATCACATCTCTAATCACAATGTCGTCGCTGTATTCCAAAACCCATAACCTAGTTACTTATTTGATCAAAAACAATCAATCAGAAGGCTTTCATGAGATGATTGATTTCCTTAACCACAGTTCCATCCACTTTGCATTAACTGTAGCACCAACAATCCTTAAAACATATGTACATCAATTTTGGTGGAATGCTGAGATACAAGAGAGAGATGGATTAGAGGTTCTTAGGACGGTGGTGGATGAGAATGAGATTTTGGTCAATGAGGATGTCATTAGGACTGTCTTGAAGTTAGAGGATGCTGATGGGGTGATTAATCTTTCTGATGCTGTTATTTTTGAAGGGTTAGAGAGATTAGGTTATGAAAGGAGGGAAGGTAAAACTAAATTTCTTAAAGGTATGTTCTCATCTCAGTGGAAGTTTTTGATCCACACTTTGTTGATGTGTGTGAGTAATAAGACCACGGGGTTTAATGAGTTTCCCTCCAAAATTGCAACTGCAATTATTTTTCTTTATGAAGGGAGGAAATTTAATTGGTCTAGGATGATTTTTGATGGCTTTTTGAAGAACATTAGGGAGAAGGGTAAGTATTACTTGTACCATAGGTTTGTTCAACTGATTGTGGATAGTCAGATTGCAGAACCTCTTGATCATCATAGGGAGTATGAGGTTCATTATATGCTTCCTAAAGTTTTTGCACACATGAGGCATAAGAATCTCAATTTCACATGCAGAGTTACCCCTTTGTTTCCTAATATGATTCCTTTGCCAGATATTCCTGAATTTGATGATGTACCTGAACCTCAACCTTCCCAACTCACTGAAGCTCAAACCCCTGCTACTACAGCTGAAACCCCTGCTACTAAAACTGTAACCCCGGCTATCACACTTACACCCACTGCTATTACACCTGAACCCACTGTTGGACCCTTAACTTCAACCTCTGAACCCACTAGGATTTTGTGTACTAGGAGAAGGAGGAAGGGCACCATGCTACCTCAGGCTGGTGTTAGTGGTGTAGCTAATGAGGCTGTCACAAGGAGTGGAGGTGACATGATTGGAAGGGCTTCCACTACTAACTTATACTTAGGTGCTAGTCAGGACAGTGGAATCATCAATAAGACCCAACCTTTGGCAACTCCTAATGTGGAGAGTTCCTTGGAACTCTAAACAAGTGGAGGAATCCCTAGCCAAATGGCTTATTCAGGGTGCATAGATGATCGTGCTAGGTCCGATGCTATGTTTTCTTTACCCAAGGATTCACCTCTCGAGGCGGTTACACATACCAAGTGATGAGGGTAGTTTGGAACATGATATTGAATTGACGGATCCTACATGTGCACATGATGACTTTTCCAATGAACCACCTCTCGGACCAGTTGAGACAGGTCGACGTGGGGAGGATATTCTTGAACATTTGAATGAATTGACGATTAAGTGTACCAAAATGGAAGGAACAATCTCTAGTCTTCAAGAACTTGATGTGTTTCAGGGCAAACAGATCAGAAATTTGAAGCACAGGGTGTTTGTTTTGGAGAAGGTTAAGAGACCAGGGATTGTTGTTGTAAGGAAGGTAAGAAAGCAAAGAAAGAAGGTGCACTCCTCTCAGGACGTGCAGTTGGAGGATGTAACCAAACAGGGGAGGAGTGAGTGCATAGATTCAGGGGAGGCTGCTGTGAACATGGATGATGATTTGGATAGTGGAGATCAAAGAGGTGATTATGTGGTGTCTGATAAGGATGGAAATGAAGCAGTACTTTAAATTTTGAAGTGTGTAGTAGAAGAAAAAGATAAGGAAGTGGTGCAGGCAACAACCACTGCTAGTGTTGCTGCAACCATGGCTAGTTCAATTGAAATCACTGCTGCAACTTCATCCAAGGTAAACCAATCCACTGTTACTTTTAACACACCCATTGTTGTATCAACCACATCCACAATAGTTACAACCACTGCCATATCACCACCCAAATCTAAGGAAATTAAGAAGGAGGCTGCTGGTACTTTGATTAACTTAAGTAAAATTTCTGTACCTATCATTACATCTAAACCTTTGACTAACAATTGGTGAACCTGTAAAGAAAGTGGTGTTACCAGACATGGGAAAGGTAAAAGGTATTGCTGAGCCTGAATTAAAGTTTATGAATAAGAAAGAGCAGATTGAATATGATGCAATGTTGTCAAAAGAATTGCAAGAAAAGGAGGATGTTGAAGCTCTATCAGCAAGAGAGAAGCAACAAAAAGAAGATGAAGAAGCTACTCAGAAATTGATAGCAAAATGGAATGATCAACAATCCTATCTTCAATCTTCTGATGGGATAAAGGATGAGTATACTACACAAGAATGGGCACAATTATATGTTGATGAAAGGTGTAAAGTGTTGGGTGAATGGGCAAGAAAGATAAGACAAGAGAAAAATCAAGCTAAAAGGAAGAAACCTCCTACCAAGAGTGAAATGAGAAATGTTATGATGAAGATTATCAAGAACATGGATATGCATGTTGGTGAAAATTTAAGAAAATGTACATATGAAAGGATTGAAGAGATTTATATGAGATGTATAAGAAGAAATGATGATTTCTATCCAATGAATTCTGAAAAAGAAGAAGAGTGGATTAAAAGCAGACAGAAGAGGAAATCTGAGATTCAGGAGACATTTGGATCTAAGAAACTGAAAGAGAATGCTGAGAACGAGTCAGGAGTGGATGATACAGTACCTATTGCAGCTGATCAACAAATTATCTGTTGAAACGAAGACCTTGAAAGATCTTATGAGCACTCGTAGATCGTTAGTTATACTTATGTAATCACAAGCACACTAAAAGAAAATCTCTATAACTTGTATTCTGTAGCGGAATTTAAACACAAGCAATAACAAATAACTAAGAACACTTTGATCCTCTATGGATCTTTAAATTAACTAAAACTTTGTTTTTCCAATTCGTACATAACTCATACTCTTGTGTTCCTTTTATAGACAAGGAACCCTAAACCGTTTCTCAAGAAACGTATAAACATAAAACTAAATAAGATATACATTATAACTTCCTAATAAAGCTCATGCATATCCTAACTAACTATAGAATACGCGGAATAACTATCTCCGCAGAAACCATCTACACGGCTTTACTAATTCAGTAGAATTAGTTTTTCAAGAATTCACACTACTTGATGAGTAATCCTTCAAAGAAGAATTCAAGATAATTCATACTTCACGAGAATTCCCAACAATCCTCCCTAAACCGGAATTTGACATGGTTAAGTTCCAGCTTGATAGATCTTTAACACTTCAAAACGAGATGATTGTACTCAATGCAAAAGAAAGAAAGAATCAAAACAAGAACACCTCGATGATGACAAAACTTTAAAACTCCAAATCTTTGCAAAGAACAAATGACAACATAAACATCAAAACATATTAGTTTCATACTATTCTCATCACATCCAGTGTGTTAACTCGTGAGAGGTGAATCATAGAAAATAATGGATTTGATGTCTCTTTACCAATAGTCATCACTACCGGAGTAGCCAAATGTTTAAGTTCAAAACCATGGTACATCGATAACCATCGGATTTATTAGCAAATCGGCAACCATGAACGGATTTGAAATGTCTTTACATGTAGCCGTTTGCTCAAGACTAGTCAATTCTTAGAGATAGAATCACCTTTGGTGAATTGAGAACCCAATATGGTATTCCATCGCTTTACCACAAGCCATATACATGGGGCTAGTCAATTCTTGGATTCCAAAAGGAATAAACCATGGTGAATTGATGACCATACAACCCTCAAGAATTAAGCATGGGTGGTTGCAGATCCTATGATTTTGAGCAAACCATTACACTATCAACAGATTTGATGTGTCTTTACCAAAGCTGTACCCTTTGGACTAGCCAACTCTTTGATGTATACAAGGCACAGCTGGTGAGTCGATAACCATCAACAATGTACAACAAACCTGCAAGAAAAGTTAGATAAACTCAAAAATATACATAGTTTTTTTTTTTTAACTAAAAAAATCAAATAAAAAATATTACAAAATATACATGATACCATAATCAAGATGATGCTTTATGTTGCGTGTTTATTCTTAATCAATCCAACACATTGTTCTCGCATGTAGCTTATCATTCCCAACCGGATCGTGGAACTTCCAACTCGCTCTAAGCATTCTTTCCATCAAGGACACGGACAAAGGATAAATCTTATCCGAGAACATGCACACAATCATACCACACTTTGTCTCCACCACATGCACACATGATGATGATAAATCTCCAAGTCTCAACCTTCCACTTATGTGAATTCTTCCAAATAGAATACCCTTTACCATCCGGAGATTGAGAATCAAACGAACTTGAAGATCACCCATCAAATATAAACTCAACCACATGGTGAATGAGTAGCATAATGCTTAGTGACAAGCCCATACAGTATTCAAATCTTGTCTATCCACCAAATGAAAGATTTCCTTCAAGTTAAACCGCATAGTAGAATTATCCACCGAAAAATAGTGCTAAGCTCCCATCACCAACACATCATGAGATCCTCAGAAAAACATCAACGAGATCATTTTCTAATAAAAGTAGACTCATCACCCTTTAGATCCAAAGGAATACTCTGTGAGATTTCTTAACCCTAGATGTATGTGTCCTAATGATCTCACATTTCTCCTAGAGAAATGTGTCTTCTTTAGACATCCTTTTCTTCCTCCTACCTAGTATATAAATCCCATAGATATAGAAGATGGTACATCCTCGCCATCAGTACATCCTCGATTCATCGCTTTAGCATGAGAGGAAGAAGTAGAAGTAGACTTAAATGGAACACCACCACGCAAGGCATACATTCTTTCAAGTACTTTTACGCCTTCTTAGCTTTAGCGACTTCTTTTCGCCTTTCTTACCTAATTTTTCTTTTTTATCAACAGTGCAACACAAGGCAATGTTTCGTAAGAAATAACATGAGATTCAGTAGTTTGAACCCTTTCAGTTGAATGGATAGCCTCAGTAGATGCTTCAGTAGTAACAACAGGAGAACTCATCTTGGGTGTAACATCATCAAAATTATCTACAATCTCAACTTGCTTTGGTCTCTTTGCTTCAGGAGCATTCAAAATATCAGCACTCCTTTTCAAATTAGAAGATGGTGTAATATACTTCATAACCCTATGATACATGTTAATCAACTCAGATTCATCTAAAGCCCAAACTTGCTTCTTTGTTAATCCTTTCTCGATAGATAACACTACTTTGATTATACACCACCATTCTCATATAAGCTTTCATTTGAGTCATTGTTTGTGGTCTTTCCCTTTTGCTTTATTCTTCTCGTGCAAAGAATTTCTCTTCTTTGTGCATTGCATTGCTTCCTCTCTGTTGACCAAGAGCCACCATCTTTGCAAAGAAAGTTCTCACTATCAAAGTATGCTCCTAAGATACTTTGAGCAAGAGTAGGATTGGATGCGACTTGATTAGTGTAAGTATCCCATTGTGCATCAAGAACCGAATGGCCATTGCATCAATTTCTCTTTGTCTCTCGTGAGGCAAATTGGTAGCAAACCGATCTTGAAGCATTTGAGCCAATGCTTGACTCTTCTTGATATTCTCACACTCACTAGCATTCTTTCTTGTTCTTGCTGTTCTGCTCACCGACTAGATCGCATCCAAGCTCCTCATCAATCATTTCTCCTTTTCTTTGTCAACAGACTTAGTACTTACAATAGAAACTTCAGAAGAAACATCCATGGAAGTATCAGCAGTAACATATTGAGGAGTGTCTTCAGGAATTACATTTGCATGAGGATCCAAATTAAAATTCCTTCCAGCAACAAACACATCATTAGGATCTGCTGAAGGTGTAGAAGCAGGTTGTGCTTGCACAGATGAAGCTTGACCATCTTCAGGAGCAATATCCATCATAGGAGTATCAGCAACAACATGCTCTTCAGTAGTTGCAACATTCACACTTTGCAACGTATCATTGTTCAAATATTTCCTTCTCCTCCTTCTAGAAAACAAAATTGGCTCCTTTTGCTTTACAGATTTAGCAGCCATTGGAGTAGAAGCATTAGATTGTTGAGCCACATTAGCCAAAATATCAAGTGAATCCAAATTAGCATCGACTTGCTCCTCATCGGAAGAAACAACAACTCTTACATTGCTACTATGCCCAAGTTGTTCTTCCAAATCTTGAACCTTTCTCTTTAAATCCACAATCTCACCACCAAGTGTAGATCTAGTTTCAAAGAAGCTCCTTTTAGATATGCAACCTCTTGGGCAGATCTGTTGAGCAAATCATAGTAAGTAAGAGTAATAGGATCCTCGGCTCCATCAGATTGCTCGTGGTAATGGGAGCTTCATTGACCTTTCAAGAGAAAAATGGTCTTGCTCAAATATAGGAGAGCTTTCAACAACATGCTCTCTAATAGGACCGGGTGTAGGCATTCTATCAAAGATGCCTCAAATTCATCGTGAGCAACCCGAGTAGGTGGTGAACTAGATGTAGGCATAGGCAAAGGTGTAGATGGTGGTTGGTCGGGAGAAACATGTGTAGCTTGAAGATTAGAAGGTCCCTCATCCATGGCAACTGATGGATTACCATTAGCGACAATACAGGTAGAGGTGGAGAACCAACAACATTACCCTCATCAAGAACCTCATTGCCTTGAGGCAACATAGTCGCTAGCAAAGGATGATGTTCTCCTCATAATGAGTTTTCATTGAAGCAAAGCAGTTTATAAGACGAGCTCCCATGGGACAAAAAGCTTGGACTTGGGTTGTAATGTCTAAAATCATTTGCAAAAACCTAGGGTACATTAAAAATTATGTTTTTTTCTTTGAACATTTTCAACCATATTATCAAAAATATATTTAGAAAAATTATAAGTTACCCCTTGTGACAGACATACAATCCCACAACCCAATTGAGTAGAAAATTGATCCCATCCCCCTGACTTATTGCTAATACACTGTAGTAAAGTGTGTACTAAAAACCTCCATGTAGGGTAAATCTTGTTCTTCTGCCACATATCAGTTCTCGTACCCTGATATCCCACAGCTCTTAGTCCTTCAAGTATCTCCACAAAATTAAAATGATAAACCCCATCGGCATCTTCCAACCTTAGTTGCCTCCTTATCAAATCCTCTGAAATCACATAATCTGTTCTATCAATCGTAGCTACAATCTCTGTGTCACTTCTTTTCACAGCAGAAGCCCAAAATTGTGCAACCAATGATTCATAAATTACTTACGGAGAATGCGTTAAAGCATAATGAATCTTTGATCACTTCAAGAACTCCACCATTGGTTCATAGATTTCATGACCTTTTGCTTTACCCAGATAAGAAACTTTGTTATGATCCATCTTAATTTGAAGCGCCATTAGAGAATTTATGAGTGTGGGTTATGATTCACGCAATAGAAAGTGTGTTTAAATCAAGTGAGGTAGGAATCAGGTATTTTGAGCGAAGATATGTAAATTGGTTAATAATGGAAGTTTCCCAATTGATGGTCAAATATATCGGAACTTATGTTGACCATATCTTGCGTGGAAAATAACTTCAACCAATTTCAAACTTAACACTTCAAATAGAACACGAGTCAAATCAACAAGAAGATCAACCAGCAGAAACAACTCAAGTTGCTAAGTATCCTTGATAGAATATCTTTTCTTTGTGACACCAACTCACATTAATTATCATAACACCTTGAATCCGTCTATAAAACAATCCCAATGCACACTTAACTCTCATCAATTAACCCCAAATATTTCCACAAACCCTAATTTCTCCAAAAATCACAATCATCAATAAAAATCAATGTCCACCAAACCAGAGGTTATTGATCCAACCTCCTCTCCATCATCATCATCATCATTTAGTGATGATTCACTCTAGTTTTTCCCATATCCATATGACCCTCGACCTTTGAAATCCCCATTTCTCCCTTCTTCTGAAGATGATAGTATAGTGGATCCAAGTGAGTCTTCTGATGACTCCAACAAGGAGAGAACATCACACCCCCAACCTTCAATACCTCAACCTCAATCAAGGCCACATGCCAGAAGAGAGGTGGTGTTAGCTCTTCCTGCGCCATGTTTTGGTGCTTCATCTCATATCGTTTAAGGAAAAGGGTAAAAGGAAGATGGATTGGTTGCTTTATGGTGGAACGAGTAGATGGAACTAATGAAGATTATTATATCACACATCCATCTACTGTATTCATCTTCATCGTCTTCGTTTTCATCAATCCATCCTTCCCATTTTGATCCTTAGCTTCTTCATCGTACTGGTCATGCATATCCAGCGTTTGGAATAGATGATATGAGCTAGTAGATGATAAGAGCTAGAATAGGTTTAGTAGATCTTGTATAGAAATGATCTTGTATTATCATTTGAAGTTGATTGTAAGCTGTAAGCTATAAACTGTTTCTTGAATGAATGAACAATTTAACTTCAAGACTTCTCTTGAAGAGAAATAATTAGCTCACTTCAAGATTTATCTTGATGAAACAAGCTTTTAAGCTTACTTGACCATAACTTAATTGACCAACCATGGTGAACTTCAACTTAAATATGCAATGCAAAATGTATGCATACGAGAAACACACAAACCAAACCAAGACAAACAAACTAAAAGAACATTATTTGTTAGTGAATATAAACGATAATTTACAAAGTTTACAACATGAATCCTCCCCGAGGCATATGCCTCCCACAGGCCTATGCCTCCCTTAAACTTTGCGCTAAAGGTTAAGCATCCCAATATTGACCACTAGGTGTTGAAACCTTGGTCCATCAAAAGCCTTAGTCAAGAATCGCCACATTATCATCGATGTGAATCTTAACCACTTTTATCAAATGTTTTTCATATGCATCTCTTATAAAGTGGTGCCCGATTTCAATATGCTTAGTTCTACCGTGTGAAAACTGGATTTTAACAATGCATATGGTACTTTGATTCTCAATAAAATTGTTGTGTTCATGAAGTTATACCCATAATCCAACAATTGATTTTGTATCCAAAGAACTCGTCCTGAAAGAATTTGCAAAGAGAACATACTACCTTGAGATGAGGTAGCCACAATAGTTTGTTTCTTGCACCGCCAAGAAATCAATCTCTTTACAAGGAATTGGCAACCTCCAGCCAGGATCTCTATCCAGATTGCACCAAGATAGTCACTATCACTATATGCTTCCAACTTAAAAGGAGACTCTTTTGGGTACCAAAGGCCTAAATGAGGTTGGCCTTCGTGTACTTAAAGATCTTTTGATGCATTGAGATGGGAAGCAAGTGGAGTGACTTGATGTCTAGAACAAACACTCACAAAGAAAGGTAATATCAGTCTTGAAGTCATCAAATACATCAAAGAACCAATCATGGATCTCAGATAAGTGAACATTCACAAATGGATCTCGCTTCATTGTTGGTCTTTGTCTTTGAGCTTCATAAGGTGTAGTGGCGATCGACACTCTCCATACCAAACTTCTTCAAGATGTCCTCACATATTTATCCCGACCGATAAAGATACCATCGTGTTTCTGCGAACTTGGAGACCCAAAAGAAAGTAAGCTCCCCATAGCACTCATCTAAAACTCTCCCTTCATCGCCTCCTCAAACTCCCACACAAGCTTCTTTGGTGGATCCAAAATAATGTCATCCACATAAAATTGCACAAGTATAATGTCTGTGGATTTCTTCTTAAGGAAAAGTGTCTTATCAATGGCACCTCTTCTATAACCATGCTTCAGCAGAAATGATGAAAGCCTAGCATACCATGCTCTTGGTGCCTGATGTAGTCCATAGAGAGCCTTTACAACCTTGTAAACGTGAGTAGGATGATATGGGTCTTCAAATCCTTTGGGTTGAGTGACATAAACCTCCTCCTCTATTTCACCATACAGAAAAGCTCCTTTGACATCCATTTGATATACCATGAACCCCATGTAAGATGCATAGGCCAAGAAAATTCGAATGGCCTCAACTCTGGCAACAGGTGCAAATACTTCATCATAAGCAATTCCTTCCTCTTGCCTGAATCCCTTAGCCACTAATCTAGCTTTGTTTTTAATCACAACACCCCTTGCATCTCTCTTATTATTCAAAATCCATTTTTTCCCAATAGCATACTTGCCATCAGGTAGTGGTACCAAGATCCAAACTTGCGATTTTGAAATTGTTGCAATCTTCTTGCATTGCTTCAAGCCAACTTGAGTCTTCAAGAGCTTGAGTAACACCGGTTGGTTCCACTTGAGAAAAAACAAGCAAAAGACAATGCTTAAAGTCCGTATGATTGTCTCTTTGCCGGTTTGAGACATAGGAGAGAAAAGCAACTCGTCCAAATTTAGAACTTGTTACGACCCTTCTAGTTCTAACATGTGCCAAGATCACCAATAATATTGGATTGAGGATGAACAATGTTGATCCTTTTAGTAGCGATGGGGTTGACTTCAATGGATGTATCAAGATTAGTCACAGTTGGCTCAAAATCGGTGTCATAGGAAGGTGAGGTGAAATGCCACTTTGGGTTGATGATTTCCAAGATCCAAGGACTTGAAAGCGTGTATATGGTTCTCCAAAGTCTCAGAGACACTTTAGTAGAAACAGAGTAAAAGCAGCAGGGCTTCCAGCAGATTGTTGATGATGGGAGAAACAGGATCAATGTCAGGAGAATCATGGTTTCCACTGACTGCATCTCTTGCAACCTCCCCATTCAGTTTCTCAGCTTCAATATTAGCTTCATACTCCTGTGTCTGAAGCCTAGCAAGGTCCTCTGCATAATGTGATTCATCTTCACTCTCATCAGAAGTAACTCTAGAAGTGTCACCTGCAAAATGGTTAGGGGAGAAGGAAGGCACAAGAATAGGTTGTTCATCATCCTCGAACTCACCGCCGATTCAAAGATCCATGGTACTGCATTGTCGATGTGAGACTCTTGAGTACCGCATTTTGGTTAGCCACATGTCCAAGATATCCCAAGTAATCGCTAAATAATCAAGGTTAAAAGTCCAAACATGACCGCCCTTGAACATTAGGCTTATCTTCTAGGAATCTCGTGTTCAAGGTCTCCTCTATCTTCTTAGCGATAAATTGTACACCACAGAAGCCTTACTATGAGTGAATAACCCACAATATAACCATCGCCGACTTTCTCATCAAATTTACCCAAAGGATCACTAGTATTCGGAATGGTCACTTGACAACCAAAAGGTTTGAGATAATGAATAGCAGGAACTTTCCCTGTGAGAAGTTCATATGGTGTCTTGAAATGAGGTCTAGTAATAGATACTATGTTCAAGACATAACAAGTTGTGCCAACTCTTGATCCAAAACATAGTGGGTAATTTAGAGTCCGCCAAAGATTAATCTTGCGAATTCTATTAAGGTCCTATTCTTTCTTTCACTACCCCAATTTGTTGTGGGGTTCTTGGAGTGCTATAGTCTCTTTTTATCCCTTTAGACCTCAGAGTTCTATAAGTACAAGATTCTTGAACTCGTCCTATTATCACACCAAATTCCTTTAACCTTTTTGTTCAACTGGTTTTCAACAAGGGTAATAAAGTCTTCAAAGACTTGAGATGTTTCATCTTAGTCCTCGAAGAATACCCAACAAAATCTGCTATAGCCATCAATGATAACCGGACAAAAATACTTGTGATCAATGCTTCGACTTGAGTTGGACCAAAAGATCCATATGTAGCACCAAGAGGTTCAAAATAATACTCACAGCAGAATGTGACTTTGTATGAGGCTCTGTTGCTTTCCTTTGTTGCGAGCAACACGCTTATGATCATTGGTGAAAACTTTGGAAGGAAAACCTTCAACAAGACCCAGTTTAGAAAGCTTGTTTATGGTCTTGAAGTTCACATGAGCCATCCTCCTATGCCATTTAGTAGACTCATCCAGGGATGCTTTAGCCACCAAACAAGTAAGGTCACCTTCTAGTTGAACATCATTAAGGTTGAATGTGTATAAATTGTGATTCCTAGGAACTCTCAGCAGTATTGATGAATCTTCTGGAAGTTTGAAGTCTTTAGATAGCACAAGACATTCATCCTCAGAGAAGAATACTTTGTTCTTGGTGTCACATATTTGTGAGACTGAGAACAAGTTAAAGTGTTGCAGTTCCCTTACGTAGTACACATTCTCAAAGTCCATTAAAGGTGTTTTGATGGTGCCTTTCCTAGTGATTCTACCATCACTTCCACCAAAAGTCACATTGCCTCCTCCTTCTATGGGTACGAAATTATGCATCATATCTCTGTTTCCTGACATGCTTCTAGAACAACCACTGTCAACTATACCAACGTCCTTATGCTTAAGAGGATGATCCTACAACAACAACAAAATTTACAAAAAATAATTAGTACACTATGGAGGCTCAAGTCATCACTGACTTGAGCCTGCCTTATGGATCATTAGAGGTAGGCCACGCAGATGAATAAGATCCACTATTTTTCTTGGGTTTCCATTTACAATTAGGTCCTTTTTTATTCCAAGAACAACTCACTTGAGGGCTTCACAGCGTGAGATCCCTATATCCCTTCCCAAAGATACATTGAGTCAACACATCCGGCCAATAACCATGTTTAAAATATGAACTAGTAGATTGCACATATGGTTAGCAATGATCTTCTCCAAGGAAATGAAGAAGATTTATTATGGGTTGTGGGAACAAAAAAGGTGGTATATCATTAACATTTGTCCACATTGGTCTAGATTTCTACCGATTAGCACATACACCCATTCTTTGCTCATAAAATCACAATCCTTAATCAAATGAAATTTTCTTCCACAAAAAACATGTCTTCTTTTAGAAGATTTATTCAAATTGAAAGATGTTCTATTACATGTAAAGCATTCAAACCGAAACATTAAAGGAATTGTTTTAACAAGATTATTATGCAAAGAATGAAAAGACAAGTCTTGTGAGGAAACCGCTTGGAAGATAATTCCTCAAAGAAGAACTCTAAAAGGCTTGTAGGAGTCTTGGGTGCGAGCTTGGGTGAGGTCTTGGGTAGGTCGACTTATCACTTGAATCACGGTGGCATAAGAAGTAGACCTTGATCGGAAGATTTGTCACCGTCGAGCAAGAGACAAAATCATTAGATGAAGAATCAAGGTCCGCAAGTCTTTGGACTTTTGCCATAAAGATGGTGTGATCCATCAAAGTCAACAAGAATGGAAAGGTCAGCGGGCATATGTTCACCTCTAATAGGTCCGAGGACAAGATGTAATTGACCTTCTTTGACATAATTAGCTAATCCTCGCGGTGTAGTTTTACGCCCATCATTCCTAGCTTCTAATCCAACATACTTTTTAAACCCTAAACCTATTGCGTAAGTCTCGATTGACTACTATAGATCTCTCTAGCTAGATTGTTACCTGATAATAACCGTTATTTATGTCTAGCTATTTCCTCATCTAGTTTCTATTTTAGCACTTGATTTTCAGAAACTACATTAGCTTTTTCCTTCTCAGTGCGTTTTAAATCAATTTTAGCACAATCTAGATCACTTTGTAACACCCTTAATTTTTCATCATAAGCCAACTGATTCTTTTGAAACCACACTTTTTGTCTTTATAATGTTTTTAAAGACTGCTTATAAGCTTCAACTTCAACATAGCATTCATTATACTTAGGTTTCAAAATATCATAGGCTTCCTTAAGTTCATTGTATCGCTCACTACAACCAAACACACGCCACGTGCTAGAGATGCCCATCAGGCAATTTGATCATGCCTATCCTCACGAAGTACGCCTAGCCAACAATCCAATATTCTCAAAGATCGAAGCTTCCTCATTCACAGCTCATGCATCGACCGGTCACATGTTCATCCATGGTGACAAGAGTCACTGAGATTCCGCCTTTGAAGTTCCAGCTTCCTTTTGATTCTCACGATAGGAAGAAAATCTAACTCCATCTCCAAAGCCTTCCTATCCTTGCATTCCTCGAAGTGACCCATCCGGTGACAAGTAAAGCACTTGACTTTTCTTTTATCAAATCTAGTCGGATCTCTTCCCGAAAGCCAAACTTTCTCCCGGACTCGCTCAAACCTTTTGATATCAACTAAAAGCATGGCCACCGCCACTTCAATTTCATCTCCTCCATATCAAACGGGTCCAACTGCTCAAAATCTTCATAGACAAGATCTTCTTGAGTATCATAGTCGGTAATAAACGATTGAAGAACATCTTCCAACACACTACTAGCTTTAGGTTGAGAACTTGATGGAGTGGTAGTGTAAGAAGATGATCTTGATGAGTAAGTTGGACTTGGAGCATGTATCATCATATTGGAGAGGAAGCACCGACAAATGATGTGTGACGAGTGGATGCATGAAAGGGACTTTAACATCGACTCAAGAGATTTAAGTCTATTGTATAGTTCATCAAAGTGAGCATGTCCAACCCACCTTTAGCCTTGAGGCAATGCTTACTTGCAACCATGATGAAGGTAAAGATCGCAAGAACTTTGAATTACTGATCATAATTATCGGCTTTGCCTTCACCGATTCAACTGACTCGTAATCTTATGAAACCCGCATATCCCTTGTGGATACCTTCTTCTTCCGAGATTTGGAACTCTTGAAACTGTTGTTTCAAAGATAGACTTCCTCATTCTTGTGGACTCCTCATTGCCACCGAACCTTGCCTTGATCGCCATCCATATGTCCTTTGCATCCCGCATGTAGTGAAAATCACCCAAGTGATCTTGGTGTATAGCTTGAAGAAGGATAGTTCTCACTTTGTGTTCTCTTTGCACGCGTAATCTCTTCAAGCAGATTTGGGAGGAACAATGGCAACATTACCATCGGGATCCGTAATAGTCCTCTTACTGCTCCCTTCTTCAAGATTTCCCAAAGATTCCAATCAATGTTGGAGATCCAGTTCTGCATCTTCATCGACCACAAATCTTACTCTTCCTTCTTGAGATAAGGAAACTTAGCATTATTGTTGGAGAGACTGAGTTGTTGCATAGAGGTGCTGTTATTGTTGTTGGTGACTTTGGCTTCATCATCAGTTCCAGGCATGGTGAAGGTAGTTTTGGTTGTATGGGTGTAAAGTAAGTACTGTTCTTAGTATCGTAGAGACTCTCCCGAGGCTCTGATACCACTTGTTGAAACAAAGACCTTGAAAGATCTTATGAGCACTCGTAGATCGTTAGTTATACATATGTCATCACAAGCACACTAAAAGAAAATCTCTATAACTTGTATTCTGTAGCGGAATTTAAACACAAGCAATAACAAATAACTAAGAACACTTTGATCCTCTATGGATCTTTAAATTAACTAAAAATTTTTTTTTCCAATTCGTACATAACTCATACTCTTGTGTTCCTTTTATAGACAAGGAACCCTAAACCGTTTCTCAAGAAACGTATAAACATAAAACTAAATAAGATATACATTATAACTTCCTAATAAAGCTCATGCATATCCTAACTAACTATAGAATACTGCGGAATAACTATCTCCTCGAAACCATCTACACGGCTTCACTACTTGGTAGAATTAGATCTTCATTGATTCCACACTACTTGAGAGAATCCTTGAAAGAAGAAATTGAAAGATAATTCATACTTCACGAATTCCCAACATTATCTCATATACATTTGAGCTTAATGTAAGTGAAGGATGTTGGAAAATTCAAAGAGTCAATAATGAAGTCTCTGAGTTTGATAAATTTTCACAAATGCTTCAATATCTGGATAGCGATGATTTGATGAATCTTTGGAAGCTTTACAAGGATAAATTTGGTGTTGTATGTCCAGATGATTATCATGAGGGAATGGTGTATCATAATCTGAAGATCTTATTTGAACCTACTCATGATGAATATGAATGGAAAGGACTCTACAATGGCAATGTTACAAGATGGTTTTTATATCAGTCTTGTGGAGTTCATGTGTTAACTGTTTCTGGAGAAATTATTCATATGCTTGTAGAAGGTGATTATCCTCAGTTGAATAATTATCCAGGAGTTATTACTCAGAATGTAAAGCCTGGTGGTTTAAAGATGCTGAAGCCCTATGATGATCAAGCTTACAGTTTGTTGTTAAAGTGTGAGCAAATTCTTAAAACTGTTAAGTGTTTGGATACATCCTCCAAGACATATGCTTTGAGCTTAAAGGAAACTTGACAATTATGTTTGAATATATCAAGTTCAGGGGAGGATTGTTGGGTTTTAGGTTCCACTGAGAAGAATTATACTAAGTATGGAACCGCGGCTAGAGCAAAAGAAACCACGGCTAGAGAAAGGAATCCACTGCTAGAGTTAAACCACGGCTAGTAGTATAGTATAACCATGGCTAATGTATTGTAACCACTGCTAGTTGTTTAGTCGGTTTAATGTTTTGTATTAGATAAATATGGAAAAGATATTTATCTTGTAGGTTACGTATTGTATCTTGTAAAGGACTCCTTAGCCTATAAAAGAAGGTCCTAGGTTAGATTAGATATACGTGTGTTTTGATATATCTAAGGTCGATACACTTCAAGGTTGTAAAACCCTAATACTGTTTAGAGTATTCGTTATTAATATAATTGAAGTGTTTTAGTGTTATTGTTGTTCTTCTTCTTAAGGTTAAATATTATATTCCGCGTAGTATTTAATAAGTTATTGTTAAGTTAGTTTCTATAAGGATCGTTTGCTCAACTGGGATCAACACGCAGGGTATAAGTGAACATGTGGCAAGCAACAGGCATAACCCATTTCTGCATTCTAATAGCCCCTTCGAACAGATGTAATAAACTATTTGGGTCCCCCTTCCCATCATACGTACCAATGTGTGCGGGCATTTTCAACCCATCGGGTAGAGGGTAGTCTTGTAAGTGGGGACGGTATTGTATGGGTTATGGTTCGGAGGTACTCAAGTGATTTTGATTAGCATAGGAGGGTAGCGGTAGGCATAAAGATTGATGGTTTCTCACAGTGCGGAGGGTATACCATGGGTTGCCGTGGGGCATGTTCCCGTAAGATTGAGGAAACCTAGGGTTGCTAGTCGCCCATTAAGTAGGGATAGACCCCATGTGGATAAGATTGAGTGCGAAAAGGAGGTACATACCATGAGGAAGATTTCATCCCCATTCATTTGAGGTAGATTGCCTTTTATCCGGATGCGTGAGAAGGCCGCAGAAACCTCTCGCTTGATTCTCCCAGTGGGCCAAGAGTGGTGGCAAGTTAACCTCCATAGTCTCCCTTGGTGACTCCTTCCATTGGAGCCTTCCATTGTTCCTTCCTTCTTTGTAGAGCCCTCTGAACATCTTGAAACCCACCGATCTTCCACTCGGCCTTCGACTTCCAGGAGATCCTATCCTCAGCACTGAACGTGTAGCCCCAGGAGCCGAGGGCCTAGTCTCCATCTCTATCTCTTCGTCATACTCATCACTAAAGTATTCCAACTCCATTCGTATCTCTATGTTCCGAGTATGCCTCCTTCGAGCCCTTAATAAGGAGGTTAGCTTCGACGAACGCAGGACTGATAATTGGTTCGGGGTTGGCTAACGTCGAAGCATGGTTATTGGGAGTTATTCTGGGTGAGATCGTGTGGTGAAAGTGGACGCGGTTATATTGGGAAGGTTGTTAGGATCATTAACTGGGATTGGTGTCAAGGTGGAGAAACCCGGAGAGGGAGTATCTTTTCTTCCTTGATCCATGCCGTAAAAGTAGTGAGTGTGATTGACTGGTTATAAGTTTGGAATAACGAGACCAATTGTAGTGGGTCCCACGGATGGCGCCACTGATTGTACAATAAATCATACGACCAGGCCTTCAATGGTGATCGAAGGGTATGAGGGGTGTTATGCTTGCGCCAAACTTGTAGCCAATCTGCAATAAGAAATAGAAGACACTTCGTTAAGTGATTGCGCAGGGGTTGGACCCTGCGAACCACCTCCGGCGTGTGATAAATATGTGATATGTGTTGTAAGTAATGTAGAGAATGTGAAATGTTGTGTTTAGTGAACATACCATTGAAATGACTCGTCCAACCTATTTATAGATAGAGAAACAAGCTTGGAGAGTGTTTGCACGTTTCTTCGGAGATCATGGGGCGTCCATGATTTGTGGTAACATGCTAGAGCTTCATCCCCACTCTCTGTCTTGGCGGGAAGCTAAGGAGATAGTGGGAGCGTGTGGGAGACCAAGTCAATGTTCTCCTTTGTCTTAGTGTTTCCAAGGTTCGACCCCGAAGGGCTTAAGCCTTTGATTGGTGAATTCCCAACTGGTAACCATATCAATGATGAATGATTTTACGCCATCGATGACTTAGGAAGATAAACTTGGTCCTTCATTATGCAAATTCGACTGAGGTCGAAGGGGAGTCCTTCGACCTGATCGGAGGGTACGTCATCAATTTTTATCCGATTAATCGGTATGTTGACCGATTTTTTATCAAACCAATTAATAAGGCCGATTAGTGAAAATTTGGGCGGTTAATCCCGCCTAGCACCTAAGCGCCGATTAATCGGCCGCCTGGGCTGAATTCTGCAACACTAGTTTTCATAGTTGAACTTTAACGTTAGGACCTTTTTTGCAATTTTTAAAGACTTTTTTTTTTGCGAAGCAAATAAAACACAACGACCATTTATGCCATAAACCAAACTGCATGGACATTTGTTTTGCTATTTTTAGGTATTTTGAGGGACTTTTTTTGCATTTTTTGGGATTGTTTTTCAAAGAAACTAAAACACGGAGACCATTTTTGTCAAAAACCAAACCGCATAGCCCATTTTTATCATTTTCAAGAATGTTTATTGTCTGGTGCATAGTAACATGCCAATAAATTCTAATATATAAAATTAAACTACCTATGCTTTTGCCAGTTTACTCGGTGATGACGTACCCTCCGATCGGTCGAAGGACCCCTTCTACCTCGGTTGAAATATTATTACTAAGACCCAAGTCTTTCTTTATAAGTCATTGGTGGCGTAAAACCATTCATCATTGACATGGTTACGGTTAGGAATTCGCCACGAAGGCCCATGCCGCCGGTGTCTTCTCTTGAAGATGCCAAGACAAACAAGAACCTTGACTTGGTCTTCCCCACGTTCCCACTATGTCCTTAGCTTCCCGCCAAGTCCGAGATAGTGGGGATGAAGCCTAGCGGTTACCATAAATCGGGGCGCCCCATGATCTCCTAGCGTGTGCTAACACTCTCAAGCTATTTTCATCACCTATAAATAGGTTGGACGAGTCATTCAATGGTATGTTCACTCAACGCAGATTTCACATACATCATATTATCCATAACTCATATCACATACTTATTCACACGTCGGAGGTGGTTCGCAGGCCCAACCTGCAAGCAATCATTCTAACGAAGTGTCTATTATTTCTTATTGCGGATTGACTACAAGTTTGGCGCAAGCATATCACCCTCATACCCTTCGATCATCATCGAAGGCACGGTCGTCTGAATTATTGTACAATCGGTGGCGCCATCCGTGGGACCCGCTACTATTGGTCTCGTTATTCCAAACTTACACCCGATCGATCACTCTCACTAGTTTTACGGCATGACTCAAGGAAGAGAAGATACACCCTCGGGTTTCTCGACCTTGACACCAATCTAGTCGATGATCCCGGCAACCTTTCCAATATAACCGCATCCACTTTTACCACACGATCTCACCACGAAATAACTCCCAACAATCATGCTTCAACCTCGGCTAACCACAGACGTAATCAGTCCGGCGTTTGTCGAAGCTAACATCGAAGCATTAGAATCTTTACTAAGAGCTCGAAGGAGACAAGACCGGAATGTGGAAATGCGTAGGGAGTTAGAATACTCAAGCGATGAGTACGACGAAGAGTTAGAAATGGAGGCTAGGTCCTTGGCTCCGGGGACTACTCGCTCAGTGTTAAGGGTAGGGTCTCCAAGTAACCGAAGGCCTAGTGGAAGGTCGGTTGGTTTCGAAGATGCTCCGGAACGGGCTCCGACAAGAAGGGAAGGAACGATGGAAGGCTCCAATGGAAGAAGTCATCGAAGGGATACTATGGAAGTTAATTTGCCACCACTGTTGGCGGCTCATCTAGGAAGAAATGAGGCAGGGGTTCCACTACAGCCTTCTCACGCGTCCGGCGTTGAAGGCAATCCATCTCGATTAAATAGGGAGGAAATCTTCCTCTCTCGGTATGTACCCTCCTTTTCGTGCTCAATCTTACCCTCGGGGTTTATCCCCCACCCAACAGGCAGGCTAACAACCCCAATTTTACTCAACCATACGGAAGCATGCCCTATGGGCAAGCTATGGTATATCCTTCGTATCTGTTGGAAGTCACCCACCTTATATACCTACCGCTTACCCCAATATGTTAACCAAAACAACATTTGGAATACCTCTAATCATAACCCATACAATGCTGCCCCTACATACATGCCACCTTATTACTACCTCTATTCGAGCCCATGGGCTCCACAACACCCTTCGTAAGGTGGATGAAGACTACCCTTTTCCGATGGGTTGAAAATGCCCGCACATATTGGTACTTATGATGGAAAAGGGATCGGATAACTTTTACACTTGTTCAAGGGGCTATTAGAATGCGAAGTGGGTAATGCACATTGCTTGTCACATGTTTACGTACACCCTACGAGACTACGCTCGTATATGGTGGAACAGGCAAAAACCAGTAGCATTGTGAATTTGGATGATCTTAAAGCCAAGTTCGGTCACATTTGATCAACGAGAAAAAGTTTACAAGAACGCACCTAACGACACAACATCAAGCGAAGGAGAGCGAGCACGGGACTTTCATTACGGATACATGATGACACCTTGCGGATAATGGGTTTGCACGAAGACCGGTAAGATATCGGGTTTCGTACATGGCCTCTGAATGAAGCTTGGTTGAATTCCTTTCCACGATCTTTCGGCAACCTATAAAGGATTAGTGGAAAAGGCTTACACCGGATCGAAGCAAAAGAAGTGTCCTGGCACGGGCTCCGGTGAAAACAAGGAAAATCACAACAAGGCCCAAGCATCCTTCGTGGGAAGGGTCGAGGAACAAACACAAGAGCGAGGATAGGTTTACTCCATACCACAAAACATCAACCATGGCCTCTGGCTAATCTGTCCAAATCCCAGGGAAATACTAGCTACCGAAAAGTCGAAGGCCTTTGATCCTCCTCCTCGCTTGCAAACAAAGGGAGGCCCAGACACTTCAAGTTTTGCTATTTCCATGGCGATTACGGTCGCGACACCAATCACCGCCGAGAACTCAAAAAGCAGATAGAAGAGGCCGTGAAGTCCGGCCAATTGGGACATTTGGTGAAGGGTATAAAGAGGCAAAGAAAAGTCTTCGACACACGGTTGGGGAAAGATACCACACCGTGAAGCACCCATCCTCATGGTTTATAAAGAAGACTACGGTTCAAAGAGAAAGGAAGCAGAGGAAGCCTTGTCTGAGTAGGAGATGTCACTTTCCTTCAATCACGGGAAAGTTCTTTCAAATGACCCGTGGTCATCAAAGTCTTGATCTCCAACGAGAAGTGAGCAGAGCCTACTTTGTTGCGGTAGCTCATGCGAGTTATCTCTGAACGGTGTTTCCTAAAGCTCAAACCTTGAATAAGGTCAAAGAGAGTAGATTCAAAGGTACCCTTAGTAGGGTTCTCGGGGAACACTCATGGCCCTTGGGAGAAGTCCTCAGAGGTTACGATTGGAGAAGGGAGGCTAAAAAGCGAAACTACGGTTTTCACGATCGTGGTCGGAATCTCCTACAACCTATTGATAGGGAGAACGACAATGCGAAAGATGGGCATCGTTGTCTCAACCATACATGCCGCGATCAAATTCCAAACACCTTTCCGCATTGGAGCGGTTTCTCCGACTATAAGGTGAAGGGTCTCTGACGAAAACAAGAGGTCAAGCAGGTTTGGAGGAACCTTGAAAGATGTTCTCGGTTCCTTCTTATTTGAAACGCATCGTGGTAAATGATCTCTACACGATCGAGGCGGTAGTAATCGGAAAGCAACTTCCAACCTCCTTTAAAGCGAATTGGAAAAGATACTCGTGCTAACGCAGATGTCTTCGCATGGACCTATTCGACATGACGGGGTCCCAGAACTCTCACTATAGGCAGACTGACCCTTGATCTGAACACAAGCTCAATGAGTTCAAACATATTGAACCCATCAAACAAAAGCGTCAAGTCTAGCTCACGAAAGAAATGTCGGCGCATGCAAAAGTGGGCGAACTCGTGGTAGCGAGCATACTCGAGAGGTGAAGTATCAAACTTGGGTGGCCAATCCGGTGATGGTCAAAAGCATGACGGGGGATGGAGAATGTGCGTAGATTTTACCGACATTAACAAATCTCATCAGAAGATCGCTACCTCTTCCGAAATTGATTGGAAGGTGGAATCCTGTCGGGGTTTCGACTAAAGTGTTTCCTAGGCGCTTATAAAGGTTACCATCGGATACAAATAGCAAGAAGACGAAGAGAAGCGACCTTTTTACGGGAAAAGGCGTTTATTATTACAAAAGATGCCTTTTGGTTTGAAAATGCAGTGCCACCTACCGATTGGTGGACAAAGCTTTCCACAAGCAAATAGGCGGGAACCTAGAAGCCTACGTAGATGATATGGTCATTAAGAGTAGATCGGAGGAAGATATGCTCTCGAGCATCAAGGAAACCTTCGATCGACTTTGCCATCAATATGAAGTTAAATCCCAAAGTGTTCCTTTGGTGTGGAAGAAGGACAATTCTTGGGACATCGATCACCAAGCGGTATTAAGGCCAATCCATCGAAAGTCAAAGCCATCACAGTTTGCGGCCTCCTAAGTCCCTAAAGGAAGTGCAAAGTCTTAACGGAAAGCTAGCGACCTCGGCGAGTTCTTGTCGAAGGGTGCGAGACAGATCTTTGCCGCTCTTCAAAACACTCAAAGGATGCACGACAAAAAGCGTTCCAATGGAGCATAGATGCGAGCGACCTTTCAAAAGCTCAAGGAATTCATGGCTATTCTACCAACACTTACGAATCAAAGCGAAGTGTTGTTCATGTATATTGCGACCTCTTTCGAAAGTCGGTCTTGTGTTATTGGCGAGAAAGGAGAAAAGCAAATCCCATATACTTTGTTAGTAGAGTACTACAAGAGTGAGCTAAATTACCCGGCATTGGAGAAGCTAATTTTGGCTTTAGTTCATGATGCGAGGCGCCTTGAAGGTACTTTCAAGCTCACCCCATAACCGTGCTTACCGACAAGCCAATTAGCGGATACTTTCAAAGCCGAGAAACGGAAGGATAGCTAAATGGACTATCGAGCTAGGAGAACATGATATTGAATACAAAGGCGGGAGCTCGGTCAAAGGGCAAATATTGGCGGACTTTTAGCGAAACACCCTCAAAGCGAAACATGACAAAAGGTTGTTGAAAAGGAGCTGCTATGGCAATCGAAGGGTGGAAACTTTATCTTGTGAGCCTCCGGCTCTATGGTTACAGTGCGGGTCTCATGCTCGTTGATCCCAAAGGAAGGAATACACTTATGCGCCGTTTGAATTCGATGCTACGAACAATGAAGCGGTCTGAAGCCTTGTTAGCGGGTTTTCGATTGGCCATAGATATGGAAGTAGAAAACTTGGCTATTTTTGTTGACTCACAACTAGTGGCCAACCGATAAAGGCTCCTACGAGTGAGACAACTGTGATCAAGCAATATCTGGATAAGGCCAAAGAAATGCTCGAAGGGTTCACATCTTACAACATAGAGCATGTTCGAAGAAACCAAAACAAGAAGGCGGATGCACTTAGCAAGCGGCATCAATGGCATTTGCTCATTTAACAAAGGAAGTTTTGGTGAAGTATTGGCGAGATAGGTCCATCGTTCGAAAGGAGGTGTCGGCGTATCTTGGAGGAAGACTCGAATTAGATGACTCCAATTAGAGAATATCTAATAAGTGGCATCTTTAGGAGGATCAAAGTTGGCTCGAAGGTGCGCATCAAAGCACCACGCGATCTGAGGATCATGGGAAATTACTTATCTGAGAAGATCTTTTCTATCCCTTGGCTCCGTTGTGTAGGGCCAAGGCAAGCCGCCAACATCATCCAAGAAGTGCATGAAGGATCATGTGGACTTCACGCAGGGCCTCGCTCCGTTGTCTCCAAAGTAATGAGGGTCGGATATTATTGGCCTTCGATGCAGAGAGGCAGCGACATCATTGAAGTGTGAAGCATGTCAAATTCACTCAAGAGTCCTAAGGCTACCAAAGCAAGATATGACTTTCGTAGCGTCCGCATGGCCTTTCGACCAATGGGGATAGATATCGTGAGCCCTCGCGAGTTGCTCACGGAGGTAAAGTTCTTGGTCGTAGCCATCGATTACTTCACTAAATGGGTTGAGCGAAGCCTTTGGCATCCATCACGGGAAGACACATGGAAAAATTAGGTGTGGGAACACATTATCATCGGTTCGGAGTACCTCACATCATCATTTCGGATAATGGGAAGCGGTTTGCAAGTGGTATTCCCGGTATTTTGCGAAGTGCAGATATCGGACAATCATTCACTCGTTTACCATCCTCGGGGTAGCGGTCAAGTAGAAGTTACCAGCGAGACATCATACAAGGAATAGAGCGAAGGTGGGATACAAATCATCACGGTTGGGTAGATGAACTACCTCAAGTACTATGGGCACATAGAACGCATACAAAGTCAAGTCATTGAGAAACGCCTTCGACGACATATGCGCGAGCTGTCATCCGCTTGAGTAAGTGTCGAAGCGAAGGGTCATGAACTTGAGTAGCGAGATAGCGAAGAAAGACTCCGTAGTAACTTGGACCTACTTGAAGAACGAAGAGAAATAGCCTCCATTAGAGGCTATCCACAAGCAAAAGATTGAAAGGTGCTGTAATAAGCGAGTTAGGCCTTCGACTTTTAAACGGGGAATATGTCCTCCGACTCAATAAGCGCAAGCAAAGGCGATACCGAGGTGGCGGGACCTACATGGGAAGGACCCTCGTTATTAAGGAAGCATATAGCAGACCTACATGCTAGAAACCTTGGCGGAGGCGTTATTGATAGAACACGGAATGGCACTACTCTTAGTAAGTCCTCGTATGAAACTTACAATGTCTAAGGACACATTTTAGTTTTGCTTTCAATCAATGTATTAGCATTCTTCTCACTTGGGGAAAGAAGCATTAATGGTAGGCGTCTAGTATTCATTTCTTAAATGATGTAATCCTCCTACCCACAATGATAATAACACATTTCCTCAAATCTCTTGTTTAGTTCAATACAACAAAGATTTGCCCACCAAGTCGCTTTATAAGTTTGAATGTCGAAGGGATGTACAAAGACTAAATAACATGTCTTGCTCATATGCATAACATCCATCTCAACTTCACATTAACTTTCCTATATGGCCTTAAGGTATTTCAAACCTTTCACGCCCAAAGGATCAAGACGAATGGGTCGCGACCCTCATCGTGATTAAATTATCGATTGCTAATATTCTTGGTGAAGTAACTACACACAATGAGGCTATGCATCTACCATCGCCTTAGGTTGTAAAAATATTTTCACAAGTAAAAGTAAAGAGAAGAATCACACATGGCAAAATTCGAGCCCTAGTGGCTTCGTTGTAGATTTATGACTAGTTTTACTAGTCTAAAGCGAACCATAACCTTAAACATCCAACATTATAAACTATTGTCTTAGCCCAGCCTACTACCAACATGCAATAAGTAAATTGTTTCATCGAGCACTAAGCACAGGAGCGAACCTGAGACAATTGTTTTAAACGAGGTACATACCACCACGGGATCAAATTACAACCACATGGTTGCCTTCTTTAAACCTTGGGTGAGTGGGATCGGTGAGCCTAGAGATGGAACACAGGGTGTGGAGTCCTCTTAGAGGAGAAGGAGGCTGGACTTTACTTGGCTTCTTGGCTAGCAGATCCTCAATCGGTGATGGGTCCTTGTCACATCTGCAGGAAAGGGAACTCTAAAGCGGTTAAATGATTACACCGCATCATCATATTCTTTTTCATGAGTTGCCACATGTCTGGAATTTTCTCGGCCTCTTGGTTCCCCGGTCTTCGCCACCTCCTCCAAAGTCGTACACTTGCCATGAAAAATGGCGACATTCACCACATTCCCAATGGCAATCCCACATCATCGCTATGGTAAGTTCCATAGCAATGTAGAGGATCACTTTGTTACCAGTCCACCTGTCCTTCTTGACATCTTGAGACGGAGGTTCGGGCCATCTACCTTTTCTCGAGCTTGATCTCTTGGTCCGGCAACTTTGACCTCTCCTGTTCGAGACCTCCACACTTAGATGAAAAACGGATATCCGCTCCTTATAACCAACAACCATAGAGCCTTGACGGTTAACTTTCTTTGTACTCGGCCTCGCTCGTTGCCAATCGACCTTTGAGCTTTTCATTCTCGGCTCTAAGATCTTGAACCAAGGATTCTTATCAAAATCCTCAATGCCTCCTCACACTTCTTCTCCAGTGCGCATACTTTTGATCTCTAACCTTCTCCCCATCGATAGTATCCATTTCTTCTCGAGCTTTGGTGACGTAGAGCAATTCCCTTGTCCTAGCATTGAGTTGGTTGTCAAGCATGCCACAGCGAACATAGCTTTTATCATGAAGATCACAGAGCCTCTCTATAGACATGTTATTCATCACCTCTTTCCACTTGGAGAGGATCACATGGCTCATAAGTTGAGTGACAAGCTTGGGGAGAAGGAAGCTCCTTCGTGTCGGGAAGTCCTATAACAAAATTAAGTTTCATTAATATATGATCTTTGGTATTTAATTTTATTTCACGGTAAAAGTTTACCATGGAAGTCATCACCGCTAGGCCCTTCGATGGTGGAAATACCTGACCTTACCACAGGCACTCTTACTCCGGGTAGTTCGAGAGGAGGAGTAGGTAGAATAAGCTTTCTTTTGAATCGATTTCATAGCCTTAACACTAGCACCTTTCACCTTGAACCCTCTCACCTATCTTGGGAGGGTCCTCGATGTGTGGTCCTTCGGAGGCCGGTTCATCTGAATCGACAATGTTCTCCACCGGTGATCTTCTACATCATGGGTTCCTTTGGTGGAGGCGGAAGATCTGAGCTCGACAGGATGGGCTTCCACCTCGTCTTTGTTTATGGACACGAAGGGCCACGCCATAGCTTGTTTCTTGGGGATTCTTTGGAAGAAAGCTTACCTCTTTGGCACCTCGGCCACAACAAAGTTCTGAATGACATCTCTGCAAGAAGAAGCGGATAAGATAAATATCAAGAAGATAAGTTTTGTTTCTTATGATAATTTAAAAATACATACTTTCTCCATCACAAATTATCTCAAGTACCAATGGAGACCCTTCCATCTCTCGCAATGCCGACCATGAGCAGGGTGGCTCGGGAAGGTCTGGCGGTCGGTGGATGACGAGCCAACACCGATACAATGGGTTTCTTCTCACGGTATAAGGCAATGGATCGGTGAATCTTTTCTCATCATATTGAAAGTCCGGGTTTAACAATGCGAGTATCCAGGAGGGACAATGGTAGTCCGAATATAAAAGAACTTGCCTTTCCAGTTCCTTATGTTCGTAAAAGGCCTATCTATTAATATGGGCACATCCTTTCACCCTCTTGGCCAAGGTTAACCAATCTCCTCCGGGTATAGATTTAAAAACCCTAACCACGGTCAAGGATGGTTCAAACCCATAAGCTTTGCACATAACAATGTATGTTGTCGACTTGGCTAGGCCAAAGGGTTGAACCTAGAAATGTACCTCATAATATCGGAGGAATTCTAAAATTAAAGGATGCGGTGGTATCCTAAGATTGGAAGTGGTGAAAGCATGGATATACAAGCCTACATAATTTTCGGGGCATCAAATATCCCTTGATCTTTACTTGGTAGCATTACTTTGTGTTCTTTTGGAATGGGATAATCGGTGAGGAGCGCTTTAAGCTCCTCCACAGTTAATGTCTTGACCTTGTTGTTTTATCACAAATTTTTGTTGGTTGACATGACACCTTCTAAAAACACAAAAATAGTTGAAATCTGAGAAGAAGAAGGAGTGCTTTACCTTGTCAGTGTCAAGGCTTGATCGAAAGGAATTTTAGTAGGTGAAAAACTTTGGGCGAGAGTTACTTTGTTAGGGTTTCTTGTTTTTGCATTTATATACCCTACAAATGTTGCATCTCACCCTACACGTGTCCGTGCTATCCCTTTTCTACCGGATTTCAAACCCTTTTAAATTTTGAAAGGATGTTTACTAGTACCGAGGAAACGAGGTTAGTTAGGATTAATTATGCATTTATTGCGGTCACTATTAACAAAACTTTTCATCTTCGTTCATTTTTGTGACGAAGGGAGGTTCGTTTTATTTACGAGTCGTAAGCAATATTTCTCGTCCGTACATATCACTTTCATTGGGGGCTTGATGGCGTACCCTCCGATCGGTCGAAGGACCCCCCTCGGCCTCGATCGAATTGTATTACGAAGACCCAAGTCTTTCTTTATAAGTCATTGGTGGCGTAAAACCATTCATCATTGACATGGTTACGGTTGGGAATTCGCCGACCGAAGGCTATGCCGCCGGTGTCTTCTCTTGAAGATGCCAAGACAAACAAGAACCTTGACTTGGTCTTCCCCACGTTCCCACTATGTCTTTAGCTTCCCGCCAAGTCCGAGATAGTGGGGATGAAGCCTAGCGGTTACCATAAATCGGGGCGCCCCCATGATCTCCTAAACGTGTGCTAACACTCTCCAAGCTATTTTCATCACCTATAAATAGGTTGGACGAGTCATTCAATGGTATGTTCACTCAGCGTGATTTCACATACATCATATTATCCATAACTCATATCACATACTTATTCACACGCGGAGGTGGTTCGCGAGGCCCAACCCTGCGCAATCATTTAACGAAGTGTCTATTATTTCTTATTGCATTGACTACAAGTTTGGCGCAAGCATATCACCCTCATACCCTTGATCATCATCGAAGGCACAGTCGTCTGGTTATTGTACAATCACTCGGTAAACATGTTCGTCACAAAATGTTGGCAGATCAGAGGCTGACCTATGTTGTGACTAGGTGGTTTCCGGGAACCACCTTAGAAATTAAAATCCTTTAGAGACTATGTGTGAAAAACTTCAAGACCTAGCTTAGAATTAGATCAGAACCACCTTATATATCTAGATAAAAAGAGAGAAAGAAAATATCTATTGAGGAAAAAAATAAAACAACATTTACAGTCTTTCTTTAATGGAGGTCGTAAGGTTTGTACGACTGTGTGTTTGGAAATGAAGAAGACCCAAGTCCCAAAAATCCAAAATACCTTATCTTATAATAAGTGCTTTATGTTTATTAAAAGTATTATTTTAACCTTTCTAGTTTAGCTGACTGTCTATATGATAACCTTTCACAAAAAGCAAAACTGCACAAATTTATACTACATATAAAATGAAAATGATCAAATGTGAAAGGTTGAAAGTTTAAAATAGTCAAATGTGATAGAAAAAATGAAATGTTGAAAGGTTGTAAACACACACTTCACCTCAAACAACAAAAACCTAAAAACAAAACATACAATACTCAATTCTTCATATCTCAAAAAATACACACACTAACTCCATCACCGACCTCACCACCACGTGACCCGCCACCATCGGACGCCATCCCACCAACCGACCTCACCGCCATAAACCACGACCATCGACAGCCTAACCACCACAGAACACCGCCACCGAAACCCACGACCATCAAGAGAGTATTTTAAGTTTTGCGGTATTATTTTTTTAGTGTTTTAATAGATCAATGTTTGTTAATGAAGTTTTAAGGTTTTTGTTATGGATCTATAGATTTTGTTTGTAGATCTATAAGTTTTTTGTATAGATCTATGTATATTAACATTTTGGGTATTTTTTGTTATAATCGCTTGCTTACCGCTTGTTGTTTCTATTGTCTCATAGTAAAAGTTTTCGCATCGTCGTCATCTGTATGTGTGTCTCCCAACGACTGCAGCCACCATAACCTCCATTGTCGTCGCCGCCTTCTGAAATTTCCAATGTATAAAATCTGTTAGGTAGTTTCATAGGGCTAGGTGGTTTTAATGGGTGGTTATGTGTAACACCCCAAGATTTTCCAGAAATTTATTTTTCGATGAATTATGTTTGTTTTCCTTTACGAACTTTTCTGAGCTCCTTTGACGTAAAAACGGGATATTATCTCGCGAAACGTGATAATGAAAAACAACGCATACTGGCACAACCATCAATTTCTTCCACACATACTGGACAAAAGAAATAAAATAATAATTATGAGCTATTAAACGAATTAGGACAAGTGTGATTTTCTTGGAGTTTTTGCTCAAACTTTCTTTAAATACTTTCTTCACAAACCTTCTAATACATAGGTTTTAGATTAGATTTTTGAAGGAAATGTTTGTATTATTCAATATGATACTTTCATAAAACAAATATTAGATGACCAATTATACGACTGATTTTTTTATTTAATGTAACTTTTAATTTCATTACTCAAAAGATGTATGCTTTTACTAATTAACTCCGAGATGACAACCGCAATAAAGGAAAGTAATCACACTAATTGTAACGTGTTAATAGTTAAAACAAGGAATTTTGAATGATCTAATCATAGAATTTGTCGTTTACCATAACTTTCATTTATTTAATCAAATGATGTACGCTTCTACCAATTGACTAAGATGAAAAGTATAATACGCAAGTAATCACACTAACTGTAATGTTTATATAAGTAAAATAGGAAATGTTGATTGACCTAATCACACATACAAAATTTTCATTATCGTAACTTTTAATTTATTAATCAAAGGATGTACATGTTTATTAATTAAGTTAAACAACAGTGGCAATACCCAAGTAATTACATTGATGTAACAAATATGTAGTCAAAAAAAGAAATGTCAAATAACCTTATCACAGGGAACTTCATGATACCATGTAGCATAGATAATATTGATAATATAAATGCCTTAGCTGATCAGGGGTCTGATGTGAACATAATGCCATTATTAATCTATAATAAGTTGAGTAGGGAGAAGCCAGCCAAGACCGATCTTAGACTTTCCTTAGCTAATCACACCTATGTCTACCCCATAGGAATCGCGGTGGATATTTTAATAGAGGTGGCTAATATCGTTTATCCGGTGGATTTCATGATCATAGATGTTGAGGAAGATAGAAACATGCCACTCATTCTTGGGACACCATTTCTGGCCAACGCCAAGGCAACCATCAAATGCGGGGAGGGCATCATGATACTTAAAAGCGGAAAAGGGTACGCTAGGATACCCATCATTCCAAGATATCCTCTTAAGATCATGGAGAAGATTACGGGTGAAAGTCCACAAGTCCCTAGCAATATAGTTAAGAAGAAAATGAATGATTGGGAAAAAGGGCTTAGAGATTTTATGGTTCAAGGATTGCATGCAACATTGTGGAAGCCCGATAAGAAGTTAGGAAATAATCCCACTTCGATACCAAAGGCACAAAGGAACCCTAAGGCATTTCTAAAGGGAGAAAAAGTACTTCTGTACAAATCACGGATAAGGGCATTACAAGATAGAAACAAACCAAGATGGTTTGGACCTTTTACAGTGAAGGAAACCAATCTAAAGGATAAAACCGTCACCATAATAGACGGCGTTGGCAAGGAATCCACGGTAAGCATACAACGTCTCGCCGCTTTGCGAAGGAAGCGAAGGAGGAGATGGCGATAATGAAGTCACGTACTACGAGTCTAGCTACAAGACTCATAATTAAATGAAAGCGCTTCGTGGGAGGCAACCCATGCTTAATTGTTTGCTTGTTAGTGTCATATATCTTTTATTGATTGCTTATTCTCATGTTTAAATTTGTAAAAATGCTTTATTTTGTTTTAACCTCGTCTTAATTGCATATAAAGGTATTTTACATAAAGGATAAGTGTAGGAGGATTACACACGTTTTCAAAAGAAACGTAAACATGAGAATTTCAATTAATTAAAAGATATATATGTGTGTTTGTTCGAGTCAAATGCTTGTATCGAGTCATAATGGATGTTTTGCGAAATGTTTTCAGATTCTAAAGATGTAAATTTTCCGAATTTTTCCGAAAATCGATGACCGGTTTTGTCGGGATAACTGACGCGTCGAGATCGCAACTGACGTCGGGAAGGAGTAAAATAACATTACTTTTTTTCTCGTTTTACGAGCTACTTATCAATTTTGGAATTTTCGGTCTTAATTTTCGAAATTACATAAACAACCATTCCACAAGCATTATATCCTAGTTTAATAGAGTCTTATATATATATTATTACCTCGATTTTACTGCGAAGGTTTCGTTTGTTTTCTTCAAGTGTGCATGTTTAATTTACTAAGAAGAAGATACATAAGATTGGAAGGAGCTTTCACGCATACATTCTTCTTAAAAGGATTTAACCACCACTTTACGGATCCTCTTGAGCTAATCGGGGGAGTATTAGTTTTTTCGTTTTAATTACCTTCTATTATCATAACTTTGATACTTTGGGGAACATTGGGGACAATGTTCGGTTTAACTATAGGGAGGGAAAATAAAGCGGGAACTTTGAAACTATGCTTATCCTTGATTATTTGCTTTGTCCAATTGTATTTGTGTAATAAACCATGAGAAAATATCGGTTAGGGTAATTTTGGCACCAAATTTAAAATTTTTCATGACATATAGGAGTGGGCCATTAGTCTTAACAAAAGCGTCTCACGGATAGGAAGTTACATAACTAGCACAAAAACCCTTTACCACCTAAATTCCACCCAAAATGTGAGGATCACCCTTAAATTAGTAGGAATTAAAGCATTCATCTTTAATGCTTAGTGTGTGAACCGGTAGTATAATAGATTCTAGAACTTGTTTTGTGATGCATCCCGAGATCGCTAGTAAGACTACACTTGTATAGTTAGGAATAACTAAATGATAAGAGGCATTAGGATAACCCTTGTTTGATACCTGTAATATAATTACTTCTTCCACATCGGTTGAGTAATTCCCCACACCTTGCGTTGTACTCATCTTTAGTACATGATACCCTAGTTAACCCCTCGAGCCTATCCTTTTCGTGGTTCTTGTGATGTTTGGTTTTCCGAATATCAATGAAAACATTATTTACACCCCACCCCAAATGTACACCCAAATCGCCTTAGCCTACCTTGTATGCACTCACTTTTAGTGCATTATTGTTATCACACTAAAACCCTTAGTTCAATTATCTAGTTGCTTGCATAAGTTTCTAAGTCGAGTCATACTTTGTACACGTTTTGGGACGATTGGGACTCATGGGAAAAGTTAAAGTTTATGAAATGACGGAAGGGCGTCAAATTCAAATTCCCTTTATTTGCGTAATAATGTACTCCAAGTGTTTTGATCTTTTCAATTCGGGTCAAATTAGTGTTAGAGTAATAAAAACTCAAGTGTAAGGATGTGCCTATAAATCCCTATCATTTTGATGTTACCGTAGAGGATGGTAGAGTAAAAGTGTATGAAAAAAAAAAAAAAAAAAAAAGCGAAAAAAATAGAAAAGAAAAGAAAAATAGAGTGTTCAAAATATATATATATATATATATATATATATATATATATATATATATATATATATATATATATATATATACATATACACTGCTACCATCCTACATCTATCTTTAAATTTATGTTTGTTTGTTTCCGTTATCTAGAGTTTAGAGTGTCGAGTCTTGGCTTAGCAACGCCATTCTTCATATGCTTGCAACATAAAGATTTTTGACTTACCACCACTAAATAGCCTATCCCACCAAACCCTTTGTTTCCCTACCGTAAGCCTAACATTACAACCCTTTAAAAGACCTCTTTGATAGTCTTTCCTAGGTGCTTACGCCAAAGCGATGGAGGTTTAATCTATTCTCAAGCCTATGGTAATCTATGTACTAGGACCGGTTAATGAGTGTTTATCTTCCATTTCCAACTTGTTATATTTCATATACACCCGAGAGATGTGAGTATCCAAACACCCCATGTGAGGTGCTAGTATATAATTTCCATGCTTGTTATGACTTTTGCGAGGCTTATATGTGTTGTGGATTGTTTTAAACCAATGCTTCATGACCCTAACTTATAAATTAATTGGCTAAAAGCACATTTTCTTGAGGACAAGCAAATACCAAGTGTAGGGATATTTGATAAGGTTTTAAATGTACCTTTTGAGGGTCGTTTAAGCCCTTATTTGATCACTTTTGTATCCGTTATTACTTAATATCGTTCCTTTTCACTTTTAGGTCTCTTGAAGGCAAATTCTTGGAATGGCACTTATTTGGACAAAAGGCGGGATATCTGAAGAAAATGGCCAAAGTCAAGAATCGAGACACTCAATTTCTTTGTAACACAAGGACGGCGTCGGTGTTATCTGTGGACGCCGTCGCATCACTTTGTGACTTCGAGAGCCAAATTGCTTATTTACAAGTGACGGTGTCGGGCTTTAAAAGAGTAGGTCTTCGCCTCGGACGGCCTAGATTTGATCCGACGGCGTCGAGGCGAAGGGATGGCGTCACAAGCATAAGGTGACGCCGTGCGCAAGACTAACGTATCCAAGCGAAACCCTAATGATGGCACCGACGCGTCACAAATCATAAAGTGGCGCCGTCGCGATTGTAATCTTATATATAGAATCCAATTTTTGTTTTCGATGTGTAGTCTTTTGGGTAAAAACCTAAACCGAACCAAGGTCGTCTTGTACAAGATTTTAGGGTTCAAACCCTATCTTACATCAAGATAAGTGTTTTACTTCATTAATTCAATTATGTCTTCAATTACTTGTGTGTATGCTTGCATGTTCTCCATGTCATGCTAATTTACTTGTGTGTTTGCTTAGGGAATATGAAACTTAACTATTGAATATTGATTGGTTGTTTCTTATCTTAATTGTTAATGATCTAGTAATGCGATAGGTCATTCGTTGTGTAGTTAATGCTTGATTAATTGTTAAAATCGAGGAGGCCAACTCGGTCACAGTTGAAGAATGGAGTTGGTAATTGCGCCAACAGTTGAAGAAAAGGTAATGTGCCCATCATGGCGTCCTCTAATGGCACATCTACCTGGTATATCATGATCTGATTTCTTAACTTCGAAACTTGAACTTTGGATGAACGGTAAGTGGTGATGACTTGGTTATAGATTTAGACTATTTGTTTGATTTTATTTTACACCAATTATATCCCATGTCTTATCCTACCCTTTAGTCATGAAGCGTGTCTAGGTGATGCAACGAGCAATCTTTAGTGTCTTGGCCCCGGATTTGGTCATGTATCATTGATTTTGTCAACTTCACGTGACATGTTAGTAATGACGACTCACCCTAACCTTTGTCGTGTCTACCCATATTGCCTTGAGAATTGTTTAGTCATTAACTCTAGTGGTGGAGATTTGTATATGACCAAGCTTATGATAGAATACATGCTATGACTATCGTTGAGTGATCACCCGAAATTGACACTTAGAATAGTTGAGAGATTTAAGTGTTTTGTTCCCATTTAGTGAGGTGTTGGCTTTGTTTTATTCTAGCATAAGGGATTTTTAAACTTATATTTTCGGTAATGGGAGATATCTTTTAGAAATTTATCTAATAAGGTCTACTTGAGGGCAAGTAGAGTTCAGTGGGGGATATTTGATAACATCAAATAGTCCTTAATATTAAGTGTCAATTTCCCGATAATGCTCGTATTTTATATCATTTATATGGATTCACGCTTGTTTTCCTCTATATTTCACTTCGGGTAATTTACGAGCATTGGAGCTAATGAGGCGGATTTGGAGAGTTTATTGAAGATATATGATAGTATGCCCATTTTAAAGTAATTACGGCGTAACTCTTCTCACATCACCGTGTGAAGCATGACTCGAAAAACCATCTCAATCGAAGATTACGGCGTAACTCCATCTTAGGATTACACCAAAACTAATTAGGTCAAATGATGTTCAACGCGCGGCTGCAAGCTACTGTTGTAACTCTTTCCACAATTACGGCGTAATCATGATTTATTGAAGATACGGCGATTTCATTCCATGTGTTACGTCGTAACGACTTTTCGAGCAAAATACGAAGATATTGATGTTACGGCGTAACTCTCAACTTAATGTGACAACTCGTACTTTCGGGTCATTTTACAAACTTTTGAAAATCACTATTCAAGTTTCACTATTTCATCATTTATCGTAAACTAGGTTTACAGTATCAAATCGAGTAACCTTAATGGTTTAGCTGCGAATTCATGAACAATCATCAAGGACATTTCATATAGACTAGGTTTAGTCTACATATCATTAGCATCATCGTCATCATATTAGTTCATGCATGGTTTTGCATTTTTCATTCAACGTAAAATTTTTATTAAATAAACGCTATCGCGTAATTAATTACTTTGAACAATTGATCCGATACTACCAAAAATTATCCCGATATATTTTTATACTCATATTAAGATTATAAAAAAATAATATTATGAGTTTACCCGGTGTTTTAAATTTATTTTGTATATAAATTGTTATATTTATATAAGGGTTATGGTACAAAAGTTACTAAAGTTTACAAAAAATTTGTCCTAAGGTAATAAAGTTTCATTTTGTTCATCCGAGTTCTTGAACTTTGAAACTTTGTTCACTCGAATAATCGAACTTATAAATATGAATGTTCGGTTATTGAACTTTAATTTTGTTCACTCGAGTTCTTGAACTTATCAAAAATATACATCCAAGTTACTCGGACTAACACCGAATTTTCAAGTGTATGCTTACCAAAAGTTTAGTGACCTAACTCGAACAAAATGAAACTATATTACCTTAGGACAAATTTTTTGTAAACTTTAGTAACTTTTCTATACCATAACCCTTTATATAATTACGACGGTTTTCGTAAATTCAACACGATAATTATTATTTCACTCAAATTTTGCAAGAAATGTATTTTTATAATTTTTATGACATCAATATATTTTATTTTGACCCGTTAAAATATATTTTTAACTAACGCTACCTTAAATGCTTAAATAAATACACAAGTTATCATCTATCCTTAAATAACTATACATTACTAGTATACTTATACATTATATTATACAAAGCAAGTGATTCATTTCTTTTTCTTTCATAAGTGTCGACCACCCTCATGACTCACATCATATCTTGAACTAAATATCTACAATACTTATACATATATTATTTTATACACTACAACACAACACATAGTTAGATAATATCAAAGGTGTGAAGAAAATTGTTCTCTTCTTCTTCCTCCATATGAACCGGCCATAGAAGACCAAGAGAAGAAAATCATAAAATTTTTCAAGACAAGTTTATTTACAATCTAGACACACTCTTAAGTAAGGTTTTGAAATAAAAACCTAGGGTGTTAGGATTAACCTTGTTCATTTAACCTCATCAAGTAACTAGTAAGCATTTCATACTCATTTTCATCTTTCATATTCATGTTATGTTCATTTTATCATGCTTGAGTAAAACATACAAGTTATATGATGTCTATGCCACTTAAATTGTTTATAAACACTATTAATTTATATTTGTTATCCTATAATTACTCTTTGAAATATATCACTTTTGGTGATGTCTATGAACCCATGACACCCTAAGAAGGTGTATGGTAGGATTAGAATAGCTTCGGAGTTGTTTTGAATTGGTTGGAATAAGGTTTGGCGCGAGAAAAACTCATTTCGACAAGTTTAATTAAGGGTCTGTCCTTATTTTTGAAATCTGGAATTTTCGACAGTAGATAAAAATTTTGGCCTAGATATTTAGAAAATATACTTTAAAAGCAACGTGGTCGCTTGAGCGGGTTAAACGGAGTTATAATGAAGAAGTTATGAATTTTTCAAGTTTGACGTGAAAACTATAAAACTCAGAAAATTCAGCATGTTATTTTAACTTTTTACGAGTCAAAAATGAGTCTTAAGCGCTATAAAATGTGTCAAATTATCAAAAATATATTAGTATATGTTAATACGAAACCGTGGATATAAAGAACGTAGAAAACGGACTTAAAACGAAGAGATTGTGGCCAATTAAAGTTTAACGAAACTTATACTTTTTAACAGCAACTTGTAAAAATATATATGCTGATATGATTTTAAATCGAGGTTTTGACCCCTTTTGGGTCCGAATTGGCTTAAGCGTAAAACACGAAAGTAGTCCGAAATGATGTTTTACTATCAACCGCGAGATTTTTAAGCTTAAAAGTGTAAAATGAGAGATTTAAGCATGGTCAAAGACGGACGATTTTTCTGAAAAAGTCAAAGTACCCATTGCTGATGGGAAATAAAATTGGTGTTTTTAAGCCTTTTCGAGTCCGTTTGAGCTTTGAAAACTTTACCAAATGCTATTGTATCACCTATAAATTATTAGGGAACGTTAGAAACCTTATAAAAACGATATTTTATAAGCACAAGGGTTTATTAAAATATAATGGAGTGTTTGGATTGCTTAAATTACTCATTTTAGAGTCCATAAAGGAGCGTTTGGATCGGTGTTGTTTTAGCACACGAGGCTAATCCTATGGATGTCTTGTTGTGGCTTAACGAACCGGATTAATATTTTTGAATGTGTAATTGTAATTGGGATAAATTATGACTATCGTAGGATATCATTTCAACGTAAATACTTGTAAAGTATTTTATAATATGACGAGATTTTCAAATGTACAAGTGGTATAGATATCATACGAATTGCATGCATAACATTACATCATAACTTATTATATATCATATCATTCATAATAGGTCAAGTTTAGAGATTCACGCTACATTTCGTGTACTCACTTTTGCCATCGCATCATTGTCCAAGTGAGTTTTCATAGCCCCACTTTCAATTGTTTTGTACTATTTTGGGAGATACATGCTCAACTACTTGCTTTTATTTACACAAGTAATTTAAACTTTTACGGATTACCGTGAGTTTTCATAGCCCCACTTTCAATTGTTTTGTACTATTTTTGGGGGAGATACATGCTCAACTACTTGCTTTTATTTACACAAGTACTTTAAACTTTTACGGATTACCGTGAGTTTTCATAGCCCCATTTTCAATTGTTTTGTACTATTTTGGGGGAGATACATGCTTAACTATTTTCACAAGTACTTTAGATTTTAAGGATAACTTCTATCATGATCACCATTGTTTCAAAACCGAATGTTGTACTATATCAATTGTTCTTGTTTGCGTGGTATAGTTCTCACGTCGAATAAAGTGTCGATACATTGGGTCATGTACTATTGATTATGTGCTATAGTTCTCGTCGAATAAAGTGCTATGTCGATTGACTCTTGATACATTGAGTCATGTACTATTGATTATGTGCTATGGTTCTCGTCGAGTTAGGTACTATTGTGAATTCATTTGACATCATGTGCTTGAACATAAATTATACACATTTTGGCGGTGGGTTGTGAACACACGGGTTGCAAGTTTTGTATGGTGAACTTGGGCCGAGTGGATTTACAATGCCTTTCTTTGCATAAACGATTTTGAAAGGCTTTACATTTCAACTCAAACTCTATGAACTCACTCAACCTTTGTGTTGACACTTTTAGCATGTTTTATCTCGGTATCTAAGGCATTCACTTCATGGCATGCATGTGGACATATCATAGAGTCGCTGATACGATGGCGTCTCACTTGGGTTTATGAGCTTTAAAACATCGTTTGAATTGTATCAAATTTATTTTCGTACATAGTGACTTTCATTTGGGACCTATTGTAGGACCTTAGTTTTATCAACCTTATCACTTTACCAAGCAAACCCAACACGTATACAAGTATACCCACGTGAAACAAACACAAACGAAGCTTAGAAATAAGAAGGAAAGATTAGATGTTTGGTGACTTGAATGATATAAAATCCGTGTATATGATGATAAGATATGCAAACAATAAGTTGTATATTCCTTGAGAGAGAAAATACACACACACACTTTCAAGCACCCTCAAATGACCATTTGAGGGGTATTTATAATACAAGCAACTTAAAACCCTAAAGGCTTTGCTTGGGATTTTCTTTGGGCTTTCGTGGACTTGGATTGGATTACACATTATAAACGGCTAGCTAAACAACGTTTAACCAAATAGCTTAGCCCAATCCACGAGCCGTTGACTATTCTATCACGATATCTAACACACGATACAAAGTTCCTAAACGTGAATGATCATCACTTTTAATAAAACTATTAAGGCAATAATCTCCCCTAAGGGTGGTCATTCAAACGATGCTCCACTTGATTAGGTCTCTACTTTCCTTGAGCTTGAACTTTGCGTGTAGATATAGAATAGTCTTGATTCTTTGTTCCTTCATGCTTTGTGATCGAGATAATGTGGTTGTTCGCCATTGTCAACCGTTGGTTAGGTGTCTCCACGTCATTCTCCACCTCTTTCTCCACCATGCTCACACTTCTATTTGTCTTTTGGTTACCAATGATGTAGTTACGAGTCTTTAAACTTTGTAGATTCTTTGACATTGACGAAGAATCATCTCCTTTGATTATGATGAGAACTTTCATGTGTTGTTGGTATGAGCATGTGGCGAGTCTCAAGACGATCCATCCGCTCCGAGCTTCCATAAGAAGAAAACATAAAACATGTTAGTAATAAGCGGTTCCGCACTTACAAGTTTGAATTTTGAGGGTGTTAACGACATAGTGTGAAAACACGTCTCTAATTCTCACAGAGGCCGTTCTGAACCGGAGTCCCACAAGTGAGATAACGCGATATACAAAGTACATCTGATTCGGACACACTAAGCGTAATCCACGGGGAGTTACAAGTGACTGCTTGTCGGTCGCTTGATGTTGACCTGGCGGGAGTTTCCATTCAATCACCGAGGATTACGGTTGTAAAACCTCTCATAAATGTTACGCGATTGCTAAGATCTGCGTAGGACTCTAGAATATATCACTTGTATCCTTATTAATGAACACCAAGCGATGTCATGTCAAGTGTTCCTATGAGATCTTTGATGAATCTCGTGGCTCTAGACTCAATAGTGCATTTTGGTTTTCTGAGCGGAGACTAGGAGAGGGTCTCCTTCTTCAATACCAACGATCTCTAAGAGAAAGTCAATAGATTATGTAGGGTTCCAGTGAGAATGAAACAAATTCCTTTTGAGAGGAATTGAGTGGCTAGAAGGTTTAGTGCGGTCGTCATTTGGGTCCATGACGTCTTGGTCTTCAATACCAATGTCATCTAGTGACAACCCGATGTGAGATGAATTGAACCCGGTTTACGCCCTAAGGTTGAATGTGGAGGCTATTTCTTTCACCCTTTCTCATTACATTTCTTTTAATTCTTCAACCCTTCTTTCTCCTTTCTCACATTACTCCTTTTTCAATCATTCCTAAGGACTTCTAGTACTAACTATTTGTGATGTCCTTGGGTAGATCCCTCCGACTCTGCGGATCATAGGACAATTTCTATCCTTAGTCACCTTATAACTCCATGACTGTCTATTGTTGCCATAAAACCATTTTATTGAAAATCTCTCGAGTGTTTATGATAGAAAACATGTTTGAAATACTCCGTGAGTTTTATATTTTGAAACACTCCCCTTCACATGTGCTTATAAGTTTAGACGAAATTTGCACATAGAGGTGGAGTTAGCACTTTTGAATTGATTGACTTTAAATGAACAAGACCGATTCGAGACACGTTTACATCACTAGAGAACTAGCTTGAAATTATTACCGTCTGGTCAAGTCCATAGAAAGTTTCTCGAGATGGTACATGATTCCTCGTCAATTCATTGGTTACGGTTGAGTCGAGCTCATTTGAGATTCAAACCACGATCATTAAACATTTTTGATCACATTTAATCACGTCTCCTCCCCTCAAAAATATCATATTCGTGATATTTTGATTTCCACGATTAAACAACATTTTAGAATCTTTTGGGAGACAAACGGTTTGATTTAAGCATGAATTTGGAATATTTTGTATTATACTCCCCTTTAATAAAGCATAATCAATTAAAGGGTTTTAGAGGAGTTATCTTGAGCACAAAGTATTTTGAAAGATTTTGAAAATCTTTTGAACAATCGTGAAAAGGTGCTCAAGATGATGATGATTTCTCACCATTTTAAATGTAGTGCATTGAGCGTACACCTCATTTTTCGATCAAAGCACGAGTTTTGATTTGAAAATAATCAAAAGTCATCATTTCGTCCGGGTTTCGTCTTGAAATATCGAAAGCCATTTATGAAGAAATTTTGAGAAACGACATGTTTTAGAAAACAAAATAAAGAACTCTCGCTCGAGGCATCCATACATGCCCGTATCATTGTTGAATGACATTTCTATAAGCGTCATGAATATCGATTATACGAGAGACATGTCGTAGAAGAATATTTTGGATTTTGATTTTCTATTGTTTTGAATTTTTGAAAGTTTTATATTTTTATATTTAGCTTTTGTTGGTTTTTCAAATTTTGTATTTTGTTTTTCAAAAATATTTACTGATGAAGCTTTGGAAAATCATTTTCAAGAAGATTCGAGAAGACGTTCTAACTCCTCGGGGTTAGGCTTCGCATTCAATTAAATCGAACTAAATACTCAAACCTTTCTTTTGGAAGGGCTTTCGTTAATAGATCGGCGAGTTGGTAATCGATCTTCGAAGAATAATTCAACAAGTACCATTTTCGACGTACTCTTTGATGAAATGGTAGCGGACACGGATATGCTTAGTCTTTGGTGATGAGCGAGTTGCATGATATGGCTATGGCACTTTTCGAGTCACAATACATAGGTATTTTATCGAAAGTAAAGCCATAATCGTGAGTTGTGTTCTCATCCATAGAACTTGAGCACAACACGCATAGAGAGACATATACTTGACGATTGATAGTGCAAAGGCAATCTTGTTTCTTTGAAGACCGACTTACTAACTTTTCACCCAAAATTGTGCTCCTCCGGATGTACTTTTGTAACATGGTCACTGCGTGGTCCGCATCCGAAAAGGCAATTAGATCAAATCCGGTTCCTTGGATACCAAAGTCCCATGTGAATGGATGTCTTGATGCAGAAAGATCCTTTTAACCTCTTTGAGGTGCGGTTCGGTGAGGCTTAGCACGAAACCGTGCTAATAAGCAAACAACAAAATGGACATCCGGTCGACTAGCGGTGAGGTACATGAGAGAACCAATCATGCTCGATATTTCTTCGGATCAATAGGTTTCCCAAACAAATCGGCTCCAATTTTGGTGAAGTTACCATTGGTGTTCGGCCGAGTCACAATTGTCCATACCATGATTTTTCAAAATCTCAAGGTGTATTTAGCTTGATTTATAAAAATTCCACGAGGGACTGATGTATTTGTAAACCAAGAAAATTTTAGTTCCCCATCATGGACATTTCAAATTTGCTTTTCATGAGATTTTCAAAATGTTTTGAAAGATTCGGATTAGTGGACCCAAAATGATGTAGTCACATAAATCTGAACAATCAAAATGTCGTTTTGCATTTTTGTGTAAACAAGGTAGGATCAATTGTTCCTTTGGTGAAATTGTTTTGGATAAGGAAAGAGGACGATTCGTCATACCACGCTCTCGAAGCTTGTTTTAAACCATAGATTGCCTTTTTGAGTTTGTAGACGTAGTCGGATGTTCCATGTCTATGAAGCCTTCCGGTGACTCACGTACACTTCTTCTTTCGAGTTCCATTCAAGAACGCGGTCTTAATGTCCATCGATAAACCGTGATGTTTTTGTGAAATTGCATAGGCCAAGAATATCTGACCGCTTCTAGTCTAGCTACTGGCACGAATGACTCTTCAAAGTCTATTCCTCTTCCTGTCTATATCCTTTGGCCACAAGGCGAGCTTTGTTGCGAATAACGGTCATTTCTTCATCTCGTTTGTTCTTCCATAGCCATTTGAGATCGATGACGTGACGTCAATTGGTCTTGGAACCTTTTCCCATGAGTCATGTAGGCGGTATTGAAGAAGTTCCTCCTGCATTGCTTCAATCCATGCGGGATGCGCCATTGCCTCGCGAATGTTCTTTGGCTCTAGATTGCTAATTGAGCAAAGGTAAATGCACAAGTCGCAATCGGTGGCGAGTTGACGTCTCGTCTCGAATTGGCCTTGAAGGTTCACCAATAACTTGTTCAATTGGGTGGTCTTTTGTCCACTTGAGTAGAAGGATACCGTTGGTTAAGCGTGTCACGAGTTAGATGGTTCTCGTAAGCTAGAGGATGATTCGGTGATTCCGTAGCAAGCGGGTTTTCAAATAAGTCTTCATCTAACGTTGCATCGTTTTGGTTTTGGTTTTGCTCATCAGCTGCTTGGTAGAGCGGGTGCAATAACTTGAGTAGATGTAGATGATGTTGATGGAGTTGGTGCATTGGTTTCGACCATTGTAGATCAGACTTACATTGGTGGTGGAGGATGATTTTGGCGGGTGCGGCGGAATGATGGTTTGATGCATTTGTCGAAGTTCCACCATAGTATTCATCGAACATTAACTCAAGAAATTCTCCCATTCTTGTTCTTTAGGATTGTCAAGCGAAGTTGATTGAGCTCTTTGAGTACGAGTCTGAGCGATGTGTCCAAGTGCAGCGGTTTAGTGCGGGTTCTAGGCGAGTCTCTCGAAGCCATTTGTGAAAGTTCGTCAAACTTCACATTCATCGTTTCCATGATTTTCTTTAGCCTTACATTACACCTTTGAATGCCTCGAGTTATCTGAATATCCAATGAAGATTCCAATATCACCTTTAGCTTTCAATTTTCCAATATCTTCTCTGTCATTCGTAGGATAGCACAAAGCGCCAAACACGTGTAAGTAAGAGATATCGGTTTTACATTGTTCACAAGCTCATATGGGGTTTTATTGAATCTTGGATGGATAAGGGATCGGTTACGAGTGAAACAAGCGGCAACATGACATCGACCCATAGAAATAACGGTGCACTAGAATAAATTAGCATTGTGCGGCGACTTCCACAAGAGTTCGATTTCTTCTTTCAACTACCCATTCTGTGTGGAGTTCTAACGGTGATGTCGATGAGTAATTCCAACATCTTCAAAATAAGCTCTTAACTCACGATTAGTGAATTACGTGGTTATGCGTTCTTACAACCACTACGGGTTTGAAGAAGTACTTGAATACGTTTCAAAAGGTGATGATGATGCACGGTGCTTCGTCTTTGATCTCGAAACTTAACCCATGTATATCTTGAATAGTCATCGGCGATAACAAGAATATACTTTTTCCATTAATGCTTTCAACTCTCATTGGGCCACATAAGTCCATATGCAACATATGTAACTTTGCTTCGAACTAGGTGCGGTTTGGGTTTATATGATGCTCTTTTGCTTTTCCTTGTTCGCATGATGGACATAAGTGATCCTTGGTGTATTTGAACTTTGGAAGTCCATTGTGATGTTGTCTTTGGCAATTTTTTGATGGTGTCGAAATTGAGATGAGATAACCTTCGTGCCACAACCGGACTGTGTTCCGGATGCTCGTGTCATAAGACATATTGGTGATGAAGAGGCCATTTTGTTGATGTCGATAGCATACAAGTTTGTATCCCGATTCCTGTTAAGAGATCGGTGCCATCCAAGTTTCTAACGAAGCAAGCATTTTCCTAAAGCAACCTCTAAATCGCATCACAGGCCCTTGATCGAGAACAAATTGTGTCCCAACCCTCGACATAGTAAACCCGAGTGATCAAATAATTTCCAAAGGTAGATCTCCATAACCCATGATATTGCTACATGATCATTTCCGAGCGTCGGTTCCCATGAATTTCGAGACGAAATTGATCGGCTTGATTCCGGTCATGTGCTTGGAGCAACCCGAGTCGACGATCCAAAGACAAATTTCGATAACACGCGATTCTGAAAAAGAATATTGTGGAAACCGTTTTGATTTAGGTTCCTTTGGGTTAGAGGTAAAATCCTTATAACACTCGAGAGGTTTTCTACAGGAATTCTGGTTTATCATTCATTGTACCATTCAGGTGTGAAAGTTCTACCGTGGGTTTCAAATATCATCTCTAAAGTATACACGTTGGTTCTGTCGATAGTGTAAAGCCTAAGTTTTGCAACTAGTCTTCTACTCGTTTAAGCGTAATTACTTTTGGGACGTTCTTCTTAACGAGCTTATCATTCACATTCTTAGAAACACTATCATCTTGAACATTTAAAGATTTCTTGCAAGTTAAACAAAGAGATTCAACACATTCATTAGACTTAGCAAGTTTCATAGGTTCATACATTCGGATGAAATGTCTTTCTTATTCAAAGGTCATAAATTCTAGGGTGTTCTTCTACTTTCTTCTCTTTATTCAAGCTACTACTCCTAGAGGCGATCGAGACTCTATTGTTCCTTGTATTGCTCTTAGGCTTTAGTCTGCTTGCTCCTAGAGGTGCTTTCTAGTCTGTGAAGGTGAGGCACGCATTAGGATTCACATTGTTATGAAGGAGGTGGTTTCGGCTATCTAGTCTCTTTAGATGTGGAGGCGGCGCATTAGTGGTACTCATCTTAAAAAGGCCGGTGCTAAAACTTTTGGTTTCTCGATAACCGCTTTTCCCTTATCAACATTTTGTTTAGGTAGGGCGGGTGGAGTGGTGGTTTTGATGAAACATTTTTCTCATTGACTTTTGGAGGCAAAAGCAGACATTTTGGTTTTGAAACCGGTTTGGGAACATTTGCTTTCTCCATGATCAATGGTTTTGTAATCACAGTTTCCACTGCCTTTCCTTTTGACTATCCATTGAGCCCTCAAAGATCATTTTTGCTTTCATGTCATTGTAGGCACGCTCATATGACAATTTGTCATACTGCATTCCTCGCTTTTCGATCAAGTTGTTTAAAATATGAGATATTTTCTTTTTCAAGTTTCATAAGAGCTTTTTCATATTTTGAAACAATTTGGAGGTCTCATCACAGAGTCTTTCATGATCTTCAATGAATATGTTTGCAAAATGATGGACATAATATCGATGGTCGAACATCTTGAAGAGAGATCATTTAACTTTTCCAAACGTTAATGTGTTCAACACATCATTTGCTTGCTTTACGGTTTATGGTCCTTGACAAAGTCGATTGTTTCTCTCAAAAGGTTTGTTCAAAATAATTTACCCTTGTGTTGATGTTATTCATTGAGGGCAATTTCGATTCAAAAACTTTTTCTGTTCAATATCAAAACTATTAAACCAGATGTTGGTTGTAATATGAGTTTTAGTTTTAACAGTCTCTTGAAGTCTCCCAATTCTAATTTTAATATCGTCTAAAATGCTTCTGGCATCACTTGTGTTAAAAGGATTGTTTGAAGACATTTGTTCGATTTTCGAAAAAGATTTTGAGACAACTACTGGTGTTGAAACTGATTTTGAAACAGATGTTGACACTTTGTTTGAAACACTTGGTGTGGTGGAAAACGTTGATTGTTCTTTATGAGAAACAAACGAAATACCATTAATTTTGTTCCATTTGTTATAATCAATAGGTTTTATTTCCGGATGTTTTTGTTTCATTTTTGATCTACTCTCCTCAGATAGTTCCAACGTTTCAAGCGAGTCATGCACAATTATGGGTTCATGCAAAGGTTTTCCATTGTGCAACACATTCGAGATTTCGAGCTTTCTTGAGAAAACAAGGAGGTGAGTTACCAAGAGCCATTTTGTGAGATGTATGAAAAATCGGTTTACTTGATTAGAAAGCATTTTGTTTGTCTTAAGCGGAATGACCCGTTGTAAAGTAAATTGTCCAATTTTTGATCATTTCATTTTGTCCAAAATCTCATCAAGAAGAGAATCTTCTCGTTTGCAAAATCGATAATCAACCTCTTCTTCTCTTTTCAAGATCGAATACATTGCTTTTTGTATAGAAAGTTGGTCATTTAATTTAGAAATTTCCTTGTTTAAAGATTTTATTTTCAAGTTGATTCACATCAAGTGTATCATACTTGATTTGCAATTCTTGTTCTCTTAAAAGCAGAATCTCGATAACCAATTTCTAATTACGATATTTTGTTTGTATGAAATTCATAGGCTCGGCGTTCTCTTTGTAACTCTCGAGCTCGGTGGTCAATTTAACATTCGCGGCTTAACTCGCGATTGACCTTCTTGACTTTCTCAATTTCAATGCCACATTTATGGATTAATGATTCAAAATAAACGCGTTTCCTCATCGATCTCGATATTTTGTGCCACACGGCCTCCATTAGGATCCACATCCGGAGTTTCGAGTTAGTATTGCTACAACTTGGATTGTCCATATATGTATCATAAGTAGGTGTTGGCGTCACGCAAATCTTGTTCGTCATGAGTAAACACATCAAATATGACATTGTTATAGCATGGATCACATTGGTACCTCGAGATACGGTATTGGCGTCATAGGCAGGGAGGTGAGTCTGACTCAGTGTCATATTGGTGGGATATCGTGATAGAATAGTCAACGGGCTCGTGGATTGGGACTTTGTATCGTGTGTTAGATATCGTGATGGTCATTCACGTTTAGGAACTTTGTATCGTGTGTTAGATATCGTGATAGAATAGTCAACGGGCTCGTGGATTGGGCTAAGCTATTTGGTTAAACGTTAAGCTTAGCTAGCCGTTTATAATGTGTAATCCAATCCAGTCCACGAAAGCCCAAAGAAAAGCCCAAGCAAAGCCTTTAGGGTTTTAAGTTGCTTGTACTATAAATACCCTCAAATGGTCATTTGAGGGTGTGCTAGTGTGTATGTGTGTGTTTTCTTTATTGAATATACAACATCTTGTGTTTATCTTTTCTCATCATCACACGGTTCTATATCATTCAAGTCACCATCTTTCTCATCTTATTTCTAAGCTTTGTTTGTGTTGTTTGTTTCACGTGGTTATACTTGTATCGTGTTGGGTTTGCTTGGTAAAGTGATAAGGTTGATAAAACTAAGGTCCTACACCTATACTTTGTAAACTCGATTGATTTATTATATCAAACGATGTGTTTTCCAAACGACACTTTAGGTCATTCAATATAATTGTGATTTTGATGCTATGACGATCAATCCTCGAAATTCCATTCACGCAAAATAGGTAATTTGGGGTGTGACAGATTGGCATCGAGCTTGATTATAGAGAACTAGGTTGCATCATTGACCCTAGACTATAACTACATCATCATAGCATCTCATCATTTCATCATAAGTGCATATTCACTTTACATGCGGTTTATACGTACATTTTTGAGTTTTTACTTTCATTTCAAATCAATTGTCACATAGATGCCCTCGGATACCCATTCCATTATCCTTCCTTTAGACTCCAATGTGGAGAATGCCTTGTCATTCCTATCACAATTTTACATCGCTTGATTCATTACCGATAACGTCGAATGCCGAGATAAAACCTTTAAGTAGGTGAAGTCACTCTCACTCCTTTGTTTCACCACTAACATGTCGAGTTATCGCTATTCACACACTAAGTCACTAAACCGTCACTCATCTTGAAAAGTAACCTCAAACTTATCACCTCATCACATCTCTTTAGGCGCTTATTCTTAACATAGGACTTTGCTACGTCTCATTTTCCTCTTATTTTGAAGAGCTATGGCGCCAAGAAAGTGCACTAGACATGACACCATTGCTATCCAAAAGTATGTAGAGGATAGTATAGCCGAGGCACTAAGGAAAGAACGAGCAACGGTGGCTGCTTCTGCCAAGTGCTAGATTCTTCTTTTCTGAGGAGCTGCGGAGAGGTCTGGGTTTGAAATTGTACATACAAGGACTTTAAGAACTGTGATCCCACAAAGTTCAAAGGCATGTAAGAGCCACCGCTATGGTTCGATGGTTTAAGAAGATGGAGTATGTGTTTCTTCTATGCAATTGCCCGGATGACTACAAGGTGAAGTTTGCCAGCGTACACTCTTAGATGGCGCAATGTCATGGTGGAATTCGTATCATGACCTATTGGTATCGAATCGTACAAGCTCACGTGGGGTGAATTCAAGAATCTGTAACTAAGTATTGTCCACGCGCGGAGGTGAAGAAATTAGAAACGAATTTCTGAGTTATTGTTGTTGGTTATGACATCGAGACCTACATCAGGAGGTTTCAAGAATTGGCTGCACTATGTCCATCAATGGTTTCGGAAAATGAGAGACTACTGGAAAATTTCATTGGTGGACTTCCACAATGTATTCAAGGAGATGTAACTTCTTCCGATCCACAAACAATTGAAGAAACTATCAGGATAACTCAAAAACTCATGGCTCAAGTTGTGAAAGGGGAAAACATTATCAACAATAACCGTAACAATAACCACAACAACCAAACTAGCAACAACAAAAGGAAATGGGAAAATGACCAGGGAGGTTATGATAACGACGACCAAAACCGTAACACTAACCATCACCAACAACTGAATAGAAGACAAGAAGTCGCGGGGTCTATGTTCTTTGCACCAACAAAGGGAAGAGCTTATATTGGAAACTTACCGCGATGCCACCAATGCACGCTACATCATAATGGTCCATGTGGTATATGCTTTAGCTGTCACAAAGTAGGACACCTTGCTAAGGACTGCAAGGGCAAGGCCATAGTTACATGTTTCGGATGTGGGGAGCAAGGACACTATCAGAATCAATGTCCTCAAAACCAAGGTCAACAAGTTGAAGGTGCTCATGGGAATGCATACATGTTAGAAGGAGGAGAAGCTCGTCATGGTCTCAACAACGCGGAAGAAGAAGTTTAGAAACTAACAGTCTCATTTTCCTTATGTACTATGTCGTACTAAGTTTAGGTCTTCCATCGTATCCGGATCTTTATAACTTAAGATGTATTACTTTTTGATAAACCACTCGTTGTAAAATATTCTCATCTATCGTACTTTATTTTCTTTCGATTCGATATCACTTACAAGGATTTTACTTTCTTTTACTTTAACTACCATTTTAACGACACGATTTAGATCTCTGTAAACATTGAGAGTTATAACAACTAAACCGAGCGTCACATTATCGTTCCTTAATTATACATAGCCTAGCTAACTATGTCTAATGCGGAGGGATCATGTTATGTTGGGAGCGATTATTATAAATCTTAGTGCAAGCGAGGATTTTCACATATTCAAGTCAAAGTGTTACTCATGGAGATTCATCCAATATTTTCTTTACTATGATATTTTATACACTTTCAATCATCGATAGCCGTAACGACACATCCTCATATCTTCTCTCTCGATATTCATCATAAACACAAAAATTCGATAGACTAACGAGTGATTCGAGGGATGAATTCCTTTTTAGATGGGCGAATGTGACAACTCGTACTTTCGGTCATTTTACAAACTTTTGAAAATCACTATTCAAGTTTCACTATTTCATCATTTATCGTAAACTAGGTTTCGAGTATCAAATCAGCGTAACCTTAATGGTTTAGTCTGCGAATTCATGAACAATCATCAAGGACATTTCATATAGACTAGGTTTAGTCTACATATCATTAACATCATCGTCATCATATTAGTTCATGCATGGTTTTGCATTTTCATTCAACGTAAATTTTTATTAAATAAGCGCTATCGCGTAATTAATTACTTTGAACAATTGATCCGATACTTCCAAAATTATCGATATATTTTTATACTCATATTAAGATTATAAAAATAATATTATGAGTTTACCGGTGTTTTAAATTTATTTTGTATATAAATTGTTATATTTCTATAATTACTGACGGTTTTGTAAATTCAACACGATAATTATTATTTCACTCAAATTTTGCAAGAAATGTATTTTATAATTTTATGACATCAATATATTTTAGAAAAATTTCCAAAGAGGACTTTTTCAAGGGTGGTCCGTTTTAAGACTTTTTCTAGGCTCTTTCCCAAAGAGCCACGCTTTCAACAGCGCTGCTCAACCCAAGCACTGCTCAATCAAGCATGATACAAAAGAATGACACGTGGCAAAATTTGGGTGGAGTCGGCGGTGGCGATCAAAATCGGCGGTTGAGCGGTCAAGTCGGCAGTTGAGCGATCGAAAGGAATGACACGTGTCGAAAAATGTATGGGGTCGAGCGGTTGAAAGCGGTTGGCGTGGCTCTTTTGGGAAATAGCCTAGAAAAAGTCTTAAAAACGGACCACACTTGGAAAAAAGTCCCCTTTTGTTAATTTTCTCTATATTTTATTTTGACCCGTTAAAATATATTTTTAACTAACGCTACCTTAAATGCTTAAATAAATACACACGTTATCATCTATCCTTAAATAACTATACATTACTAGTATACTTATACATTATATTATACAAAGCAAGTGATTCATTTCTTTTCTTTCATAAGTGTCGACCACCCTCATGACTCACATCATATCTTGAACTAAATATCTACAATACTTATACATATATTATTTTATACACTACAACACAACACATAGTTAGATAATATCAAAGGTGTGAAGAAAATTGTTCTCTCTTCTTCCTCCATATGAACCGACCATAGAAGACCAAGAAGAAAAATCATAAAATTTTTCAAGACAAGTTTATTTACAATCTAGACACACTCTTAAGTAAGGTTTTGAAATAAAAAGCTAGGGTGTTAGGATTAACCTTGTTCATTTAACCTCATCAAGTAACTAGTAAGCATTTCATACTCATTTTCATCTTTCATATTCATGTTATGTTCATTTTATCATGCTTGAGTAAAACATACAAGTTATATGATGTCTATACCACTTAAATTGTTTATAAACACTATTAATTTATATTTGTTATCCTATAATTACTCCTTGAAATATATCACTTTTGGTGATGTCTAGGAACCCATGACACCCTAAGAAGGTGTATGGTAGGATTAGAATAACCGGAGTTGTTTTGAATTGGTTGGAATAGGTTTGGCGCGAGAAAACTCATTTCGACAAGTTTAATTAAGGGTCATCCTTATTTTGAAATCTGGAATTTTCGACGATAGATAAAAATTTTGGCCTAGATATTTAGAAAATATACTTTAAAAGCAAACGTGATCGCTTGAGCGGGTTAAAACGGAGTTATAATGAAGAAGTTATGAATTTTCAAGTTTGACGACGAAAACTATAAAACTCGAGAAAATTCAGCATGTTATTTTAACTTTTACGAGTCAAAATGAGTCTTAAGCGCTATAAAATGTGTCGAATTATCAAAAATATATTAGTATATGTTAATCTGAAACCGTGGATATAAAGAACGTGAAAAGCGAACTTAAAGCGAAGAGATTGTGGCCAATTAAAGTTTAACGAAACTTATACTTTTTAACAACTTGTAAAAATATATGCTGATATGATTTTAAATCGAGGTTTTGACCCCTTTTGGGTCCGAATTGGCTTAAGCGTAAAACACGAAAGTAGTCCGAAATGATGTTTTACTATTAACCGCGAGATTTTTAAGCTTAAAAATGTAAAATGAGAGATTTAAGCATGGTCAAAGACGGACGATTTTTCTGAAAAAGTCAAAGTACCCATTGCTGATGGGAAATAAAATTGGTGTTTTTAAGCGTTTTCGAGTCCGTTTGAGCTTTGAAAACTTTACCAAATGCTATTGTATCACCTATAAATTCTTAGGGAACGTTAGAAACCTTATAAAAACAATATTTTATAAGCACAAGGGTTTATTAAAATATAATGGAGTGTTTGGATTGCTTAAATTACTCATTTTAGAGTCCATAAAGGAGCGTTTGGATCGGTGTTGTTTTAGCACACGAGGCTAATCCTATATTGTTAGGAATTAAAATTCCGGTAGTAAAGAGTCGGTCACCTCAAGTATATGTAATCGTTAAGCTCGTAGTCGTAGTTCTTTTAAGTTAAGTAGGAATTAGTTAAGTAACACCGTAAAGGACGACGGGTCTTTACCCATCTGTATGCACGATCCACGACCCAATGTGTGGCGTTTATGTAAGACTATAAATACTCTCTACCTCCCAAGGTAGAGAGTTGGAGCTCATAATAATATCTTTCACTTTCTCTCACTAAGTTCCCTAAACCTCTAACTTTCTCTCTCTAGAATTCCACTTATACGCCACCTTGATGTTAATGGTTTGATGTGTATGTGAAAACTAATATCTATCAATTGGTATCAAGAGCCATGGTTAGATCATATCTTGCACATCTTTGGATTTCTAGTGGTTTTGAGTTTGAAAAAGTTTAGTGGTTTGTGCATCATTTGGTTGATTTCTTGTGTTAAAGTTTGAATTTTGTTAGTACTTTTACATTTAGAATCATCACAAGTGTTTAGGTTTTCATTTGGTAAGCTTGAATCATCTTGGTTGGGTTGTTTTGGATTGAAAAGTGATGTTTATATGGTTTTTCTTGCTAGCGACTTAGCTCACGGACTACTTTCTTCGTAGCGACTTGCTTTACAAATTTGTAGCGAGTTACAGGTTTTAGACCTAGCGAGTTAGATCTAGCGACTTCTGATACAAGTAGTGGACTCTCCACTACGGTGGCGACTTGTGGTAGCGACTTGGTGCATGCGAGTTGCTCTTTAGCGACTTGCATCTTTAGCGACTTGAGTGGCAATTTTGCCAAAAATTTTGCTAGCGACTTGAGTCTTAGCGAGTTACTACTTAGCGACTTACATCGGCTAGCGACTTGGAACTCTAGCGACTTAGTGGTGTAGCGAATTAGTTGTTAGCGACTTGGTTCAAGAATTCGTAGCGACTTGGTTGATTTTTCCGTCAAAACTTCAAGCGGCCATAACTTTTGAACCGTAACTCCGTTTTGTTCTACCCATCAAAGCGACCGTGAGAGCGAGGAGAATAGACCGCCCGAATAAACTATTTGAGTCAATCTTGAGGTCTAAATCCGCTCGAGCGAAGTTATTGAGGTTTTAAGTTTTAGACCTAAATTTCTCGGGAAAAGCGGGCATAAACCAATCCGAATCACAACCAAACAACATCTACGCTTATCCACAAACAATCATAAGACCTAACACACAATTGTCTATCATTGTGTCGATCCATTAGTCGTCTTAACACATTCCATTGGTCATTGCTTAACGGTTTAGTCTTGATTTTAGTAAAATCCCATGAAGATTCTATTTCTCGGTTTAAATCATAGACTGGTAAAATCCGTGCATTCTACCACATCATGTCTTACTCTCTTGACCCGTGATTTGAAGTGCTTAAATTGTATGATCTTGTGGATAATAATGATAATGGATGCTACATGAGCGATTAAAGATGTTTGAATTAAACAACGAGGATGTGAGATCTTCATATTACGAGTACAATGAGAATGAATTGCACACTCTGAGAATGCCATGCAAATGGAATGCGACATTGAGCCCTATCAACTACTTCATCGCACCTCATCGGTTGTTATCCATAGTTGGGATCGAACATGTAGTGCTCTTTTCCGCCAGACTTACCTACATTGACAAGAAGCTTCTTTGTTGAACTTAGAGCATTTAAAGCGCAACTTACCAATGAAGAAGTTCAAAAGATGGTTCGGTCTGACTCTTCAAGTAATCTACAAACAATTTGACCATTCATCGGTGGGGAATATTGATTCACGATCAACACTTGACCGGAATTTCCTTCAAAAACATCTTGGAATGGAAATTGAGAATTCATTGAGACATTTATCCAACTCATGGATAATGTGAAAAAGTACATTGAGGAAGCGCACAAAAGGATGAAAAAAGTAAATGAGTGTCGGTGCGGTTGAGAGATTGTTGTGATAAGTTGGGTAATGTATCATGGAAGAATCGGGTGTTCTTGAATGCGAGAATGTTAGAAAACAAATAATGATGAGTCGGACAATGCTAAAATAGAATCTTCATGCTCATGTTCACAAGAGAGAGGTGCACCAGTCACAACCCGTGCAAGCTAATGCAAAGGCGCTCCATGGAAGCTTGGATGTACCCAAGATAGAGATGCACCGCCACAACTGTACACGTTAATGCAGAGGAAAGTTGCATGAAAGTTTCTGCGATACCTAGGTATGCATCTTCTTCTCAAAATGATGATTATGAATTGCATGAGTACCTTTGCATTTGTGCTGATGATTCCTTGACCATCGAACTCAATACCTATAAGGATCAAGTTGCCATATCGAACAACGTGCTAAGTTTGAACTTACCACTCGTGAGCGGAGATGGATATCAAATGTGTACAATTATTAGAAAAGTAATTTTAGAGAAGAAGTATTAAAACAAGAGTTAAACTCCTTACAAGAAAAGCTTTCCAAAGCGCTAAGCAAAAACACGAACTTCAAGAAAATGTTAAAATGCTTAAGCAAGAATTCAAGGCTAAGGAATCAAAACTTTTGAATGATTTTTCCAATCTAAAAATTTGAAAAACAAGCTGGAAAATAAGTTATGCGTACAAGGAAATACCATTCAAAGCTGCTCACATGATCACTAAGCATCGAGTCTTAAGCGATAAGCATAGCATTCCCCTTGTTGAGGAACCAAATCAGAGGTAATTAAAAGGCTAGAAATGCTCATAAGGTGCTTTATGATGGTAATGAAATCCTTAAGCCTAAGCGAAACCTAGTTGCGTTGAGTGCGAGGAAGATAAGAGATCGATGAAGTCACTAGGGAGAAAATGGATAAGAAGCTAAATGATCACGAGTGTAAAAGAATAACATAACGATTAAACCCCATAATTACACTAAAGAAAATTGGATCTCCTTGAACAAGTTTAAGCCTCGAGACTCTATTAACCCCACGAACAAGTGTTACGGAAAAGGATTTAGATAAGCAAAAGCGAAGAATCTTGTTGTAACGAACCCTCCCTTAGGAAAATGCCTAGAGCATTGTGTATCCTCCAAATACACCAATGCATCTTGTTCCTAGAACAATTGCCACTAAAAGCAAGACCTTAATCGGTCAATATGTTATCTTTCAACTATTTGTTGATTTTGAGAAAACTTGTGAGAAAGGATCACACCCAATGGTATAGCGAAGGGAAAGGGGTTTGAGCAAACTAAAGAATGCTATTTAAGCGAGGTCATGCCTTTCTTTAAACAACTAAAAGATCAATTTGAGAGTCTTAAAAAGGGACACATTCGATATTAAAGAAATGGAAAAGGAATTTGATGCAATGATTGTTGAGGTTAGTGACTATGAGAGAATTAAAATATAGTGAGATTGAAAGGAAGAACTTGCATACTGTTGAATGAGAATCGATTTACGAATGTATTTCTCAAGATGTGTTTTCAACTACAAATTGTTCCATTAATGCTTCTCAATTTCATGAATTATCTGTTGCTCTGAAAGTCTCCCATGATCGTGTCATTGAGCTTGAAACAACAAATTCAAAATTGCATGAGAAAATAGAACAGGATGATCATGATAACTTGGTCAAACATTATTCTAAATTAGAAGTTGAACATCTTGCTTTGCAATTAAAACATCAACATCTCAAAGAAAATGTTAAAACCTCAAATATCAAGACATCCTCGATGCTCTGAGTTTGATCGCGTTTTTAAATTAGCAAGCGTGATGAACAAATTCGAGCTCATTGCCACACGATCAAAGATTGAAAGCCCAAATTTCAAAACGCGAAAGGTGAAAAGAAGGATGTGTTGGTTCCCATATGCCTCCACCTTTAGATTCTCGAATTTCCAACTTCAAAACATAATTGATAACTTGCAAAAGGAAAATGATTGTTTTAAAGTTTGAAATTTCAAAGGTTAATGATCAAAACAAAGAGTTATGTGATTCATTTAAAGTTAATCATGATAAACAAATTGAAAAGATAACTTCTTTATACGATATTGAGAATCAAGAGTGAGGTGAAAGGAAAGTTACCAATCCCCAATTGCAAATACTCTGTTCCTAAGGTTTCTGATTGTGATAAATATGCTATCGATATGTTATATATTCCTCCGCCCATTAGGAATAATGAACTTGCACATAAAGCATATCTCTCATACCTTAAGGAAAGCTTGAAGGGTCTTCGTGAGATTGTTGAAGATGAAAGATTAGAAAAACCTTTTGATGGTACTATAGCCTATGCCTGCATGGATGCCAAACGATCTCAGGAACTCTTAGAGTATGTAATTGTCACAAGTCCGAAATCTAACAATAGGCGAGATAGAATAGTTGTGCCTTGTTCTATGCCTAAAGCCAAGCATGTGACCCTTGATATGTCTTGTTCCATGCGAAATTCAAGCAAGCAACCTTTGATGTGCCTCCTAGAATTTGGATCCAAAGACTTCTAGACCGAGGAATGCGAGAAAGTAGTGAAGCCATGTAATGTTCCCATCGTTACTTCTAAAGATGTTAAGATTGACACTAAAGTTAGCGGGTCAAAACCTAGAAGCAATGCAAAGAAGGATAGGATTACATGAACTAAAAGTGATCATGATAAGGAAGTAAAGAACACCATAGGGACAAGAAGTTTGATTTGAACAAAAGAATCGTGTTAGTTCTAGTATTAGCTCTAAGCTTCTTGAAATTAATTCGAGGCCTTATCTTTGTCGCAAAACATGTAAAAATGTTTATTTTACGTAATCATGATAAATGTGATGTGTTATTTACGAGATCTAAGAATCATACCTGATTAAGAAAGTTTGGAAAGCAAAGCAGTTAAGCAATCTTGAAACCTACAGGGAAGGTTTTACCAATGTAGGATTTCGATTGGAAGCCAACAGTCGAATGTTCACGAATGGCAAACCTTGCTCTTTAACTAGATCCACTATCCGAGAATAGTGCTGTTAAGGTTTGGAAGCCAGCGGTAGAATAATCCCATTAAGCACAAAATGTCATTTGACTAAGTCGATGCCTCTACTAGTTCGACTCCTAGGGTTAATGCCATTGCATCTAGGGTTTCTGCTAATTCAAAGGCTGTTTGTGCTAACCAAAAGGAACCCATCGACGTGGGGATCCAATGTTTCCAATTCTCTGTCTTCGTACATTGTCCAAAGCGGTCGTACAAATCGTCCCTTGGTACTTGGATTCGGGCGGCTCTAAACATATGGTGGGCTCTTAACAATGACGTCTGTTCAAATCGATTCGGGCCTCGTACTTCATCATTATGGCGTCTGCAGATAACACTTCGAGCCCCGTTCCTCAAAGAAAAGAAAGTATGCGCTTGATGCGCTTTATCTTCTTAAGAAGAAATCTTCATGTTTATGACCATTCTCATCGACATTCTTCATCAACATGCTTCATGCTTTTCCATGCGCTTGATCATCAAATGAACCGGACTACGATAATTACTCTTATTCCTCTTGCTCAATATAATGAAGATGGCGACATCATGTGCTAATTTTGTGGGAGAAGTGTGAATATAATACATTTGGATGATAATCACTTGGTTAATCAAGAATGGCATCTCGTATGCAATTCTTGAGGGAGAAAAAGTGTGAATTTTGCATGGTTGGTGATATTTGAGAATATATGGTCAACGGCTCCTAACCCATGTAAGAACCGAGATTCTTCTTATCGGATCATCTTCACGTGTAGTTTCGTCTAAGAGCCGTTGGTTGACATCTTCACACGGGCTGATATGATTAAATGACAAAGTGCTTCTAGTTCTTTGGTGATTTCTTTGATGAACATCTTTACATTCTTGTTTGATTGGGAGGATTTTAATTAAGGGATTTGCTATTTAAAAGTTAACGGAATGCCTTTGGTGTGAAGAAGATGTTAACATCTATTTCCCCATTCGGATAATCTTGAAGAAGGTCGAGTCTGATCTAATCTACATTTGAAATCTACATGATTAGAAGACTAAAGGCAATTGCATTTGATGATCTAAAGACTTCTTCTTAATCCGGTGAGAAGAACACTTGAAAATCTTAAATCGGTTTAGGGAGAGCACTAATTGGGGAAGATTGAAAAGCCAAAATTTAATCCCAATTAGACTTGCTTTCGATTCTTTAGCAATGATTCATTGCTTGATTTTTGATGACACTCCTCCAACGCCTAATGCTTCAATTACTAAGGATAATTGGGATTCATTGTTTGGGATTCATTGTTTTCAAAGATATGTTTGATGAGTACTTTTAACCTCCAACGAATGTTGATCATCCGACTTCGAAGCTCATGCTCGGTTTCTATTGACTCAACTGGTTCACCATCTAAGAAGTACTTCTTGGAATTCTCAAGAAACCTTATCTCCGGTTACTTCACAAGGCGTTGTTAATGACTATCATTGCGGTTGCACTCATGAATAGTGATCCGCTCTTTGGTACTCCTTTGCCAAATCTTCACGGATCATTGTTTCATTGTTCATCTCCAAATGTGCACTATGTAAATCAACCACATGAACATTAAGGAAAATGACTTCTCATCCGCTTAAAAACATTATTGGTAAATCTTCGGATCGGTTTCTACATGTATACCTTAAGGAAGAATGCATTGATGTTGAGGAATCATTTGCTCGGTTCGATCGGTGGGTCAATGTACATCCGATTGTATGTTTATTCACGTGTTGGACATTTGACACAAGTTGATTACTTGAAGTTACTCATTTATAACTTATTTGAGGTTGAAGTTGGCGTTTACAAAGGCGTGTTCTTATTTGATATGGGCTTAAGAATTTGAGTTGAAGACTTGGGTTATCTAGTTACCGGCGATCGAGGTGGATGGTTGAAGACACGGTTAACTATCACTATTAGGAGTTACTTTGTTTTACTCGATGTCACACGCATATGACGGTGTGGATAATCGCAAGAGGTGTTAATGTCTCATACTTTGTTTGAGTAGTAGTACTTAGAGATTTGCTTGAAGCATAGATTCTCGACACCGTTCTTCCATCTTTAAGTGCAAGCTTAAGACACAAATCACGGGAATTCGACTTGGTTTCAAGTTTGGTATATCGGGTTTTCTTCAACGATGGTCACTTCAAATTGTCTACATATGGGTTGATAAAGATAGTCGAGAGAGTTTATGTAGCATTTGATTCTCACGAGATTCACTTGTGCTATTTGAGTTCTTCTCACAAGATTTCAAGTTTATGGATTGATTATGTTTCTTGATTACGAGGTATCAAAACTATTTGGGGAAGGATATATTATTCCAACTATTTGGGGAAGTGGTCTCGGAGACCTTTGGTTTTGTTACTTGATGTTCGATTGGAAGAAATGTGAGAAGAATATTTGGGCGTGAGATGATCGCCTATCGGCATCTTATATACGGTTTATGATAAAGTGCTTCGGTTATATGCACAACATGTTCCCTTGATCGAGCTAATTCGGTTATTTGAGTTGACATCCACGAGAGATGATTAGTGACTCAACATGTTACATGGATGTCATCGTCTCTACTCTTGTTGGGTACATGTGTACATTATGTCTTGATTGGTTATATGTTATATAAGCGGAATGCACTTGGTAAAATGAAGATGTTGATATATTGTTCCCCAACTAGACAATGGTCAATCTCGAAGAGTAAGGTGTACATCGGGGATGCTGAACAGAGTTCATGTGATCGGTCGTGTCGGTTAATCCGGATTTGATAACTACGGGGCGATCAATGTTTCAACTTGTTACTTGGTGTTCTCGTGTTCTTGGTCTTGAGCTTCAATCAATGAGACCGCTTTGTATTCAACTCTAATTCTTAGGAAATGGTCTTTATTCGATGTTTGTCGGTTTGGGGAAGCTACCGAAGATTCAAATTGAGAAGGCTCATGTTCAGACGATTTTCTTAGAAGCCTCGGATGCTTTGGTGGCGAAAGTTTAAGAGATGTTGATTCCTTTCTTCTACAACGTGTTGAACGATATCTTTATCTCGGTACTCATTTCATCATTCTCTTAAACTAATTTATCTCTTGTAAATATTTATTCGAAAAACAAAATACAAAATTATAAAACCTTAAAAAATCAAATAGAAAATTATAAAACTTTCAAAATCCATAAAAATTTGAAAAATTGAAAAAATCTTCAAAAATATTGTCATTTTGTCATGTTTCTCTCGATTCGATAATATCTCGGTCTTGATGTTGTCATTCAAAGAATGACACGGGACTTTAGATGTTGTTCAATTTTATTAAAATATATATATATATATATATATATATATATATATATATATATATATATATATATATATATATATATATATATATATATATATATATATATATATATATATATATATATATATATATATATATATATATATATATATAGAGAAAGAAATGGTTTATTGTCATTTCGAGCAATAACCCGGTTTTAAAAGAAAAAACGAGCCATGTTTTAACATGTTTTCAAATTCCATGCTCGATTCTATAAACATTTATCTGCTGAAAACCAAATGCTTTGAAAAATAACTCGGTGTCTATTTTTGATAATCATCGGGACTTATTTGTCAAAATCTCTATCTCTCAATCAACAACCTATGTCATTGATTGAGGGAGAATGATTTCAATTAAATTAAAAAGTTATTTGGCATTAAATTGTTTTCAAAAGATATACATGCATGTTTTATAAATGGAGTTTAAAGTCTTAAAATCCGATCTTCATCGGTTCAAACGCTTTCACAATCAAGTCACAATTCTCCTTAAAAGCTTTCAAAATCAATTTAAATCTATACGAGATCACAAATCTCAAATGATTTGATAATTGTGATCGGGGAGAATGTGTGATTTAAATTGGTTTAAAGCGATAATTAGGTAAATGGTTTTATAAGGATGTACATGCTATCCTGCCCACATGTGACAAACGATTTCAATTTTTCCATGCACATGTTGAGGGAGCATCTATCTTAAACCTTTGATTTGAAGCGTGATCATTCATCCCAATGTGCGGGTTCCTCTAGTATGTGCAAAACTCTTTTCAAACCTCGAGGCACATATTGAGGGGAGCAAATTATGGAAACCTCATCCTTCCGGAAATGCTATATCTACTTGATTTGATATGGGAAGTGATGTTGATATCTTTTGAAAATGGTAATCAAAGAAGTTAATTCTTTCTCTTGCCTCCGTGTGCAAAACATTTTCAAATACTTGATGCACATGTTGAGGGGAGTTCTCGTTCTAAAATTATCAAAACAATTCGGTACAAAATGCTTTGATAATATATCACAAGTATCCGAATTGATTTTCAATTGGATCCAATGGCGGATGAACAATACCAAATAGACCGACCAACTTTCGTTATATGCGGTGATACAAGGATGATAAGGTTAGGTATGTGTTCCATGATCCGCCCGAGCCGGAGGGATCTACCGAGGGACAATCCACTAGTTAGTGTAGAAGTCCTTAGGTATGATGATAAAAGGAGAAAATGAGATATGGGAAGAGTGCGGACTAAGGCGAGCTAGTCTTGGAATAAACCCAACAAGGTTCTAGCTATGAAGTCTCGGTAGCTTGAAGGGTTGAAGAATTAAAAAGAATTGAATGAGGAAAGGGTGAAAACAAATAGCCCTCCATTTATTCAACCTTAGGGCGAAACGGGTTCAATTCATATGCTCTTGATGGTAACATCGGTATTGAAGACAAGGCGTCATGGACCCGGTGGCCTTGCACTTCAACTTTCCAAACCACTCAAGTTCCTCTTAAAAGGACTTGTTTCATTCTCACGGGAACCGACATTATCTATCGACTTTCTCTTGAGAGATGGTTGATATTGAAGAAGGAGACCCTCTCCTAGTCTCCGTTATAGGATCCAAATATGCACAAATTGAGTCTAGAGCCACAAGATCATCAATAAATCTCATTAGGACACTTTCATTGAAGACTCTGCTTTCACACAATGTGGAAAGAGAGTTATATCTTGAGTCCTCGCATTATCCTTGTGGTATTGCGGAACATCCGAGTGAGGTGTATACATATTCACAATGAAGATGGAAAGCCTTCGGAGCCAACATCAAACAAGCTCTGGTAGGTGGCATGTGAGATCTATTTTATAGATTAACCATGTGACAAGCGAGCAGAAACAATGGGGCGATTCAATCTCTTGAATCAATCACGGTTCGAGTTATGGATTGACGGATACCTTTGAAAACCGGTCTTTGTGCTTAAAACTCTTTTCTTTAGCACATCGACCGTGTACTCATTCTTCAAACCAAAGGTGTTTTATGATTGATAATTGATTTTCAATAAAACCTTCGTTGTATTGCAAAAACAATTTCTATTGAGCAATACGATTGTTTTCAAATCTCTTTTCATCAATCGGTGGACTTAAAATTATTTGGTTCACTCACTCCGTGTTGTCTTCTTTGAGATGTTCGGTTTGAGAACGGCTAGAACATTGTGAAACCACATCAAGGAGATTCTTAGAATCTACACGATCACGAGCGGTGCTTGTCTTGATCAGCGAGGAACCGTGGGCGTGTACCTCAATTCAGCGAAAGTGATCAAAGACACTTCGCGCGATTTATTGCTAGCTGTTGTATGCGGTACACCCGGCGTTTGCGGTGATCGAATGAAGCGGTCAATCCATAGCCGCATGCTCACCTAACACATTCAACTCAAAGAAATCATGATTAGTGCATCAATGACTCGATATTTTCACTCCAAGCTTACGCTGCTGCGCCAATATCATGATTCAACAAATGCTTCCATACTCGATGAGAAGATATCATGATCCGAATGTGAGCATGTCGGTCCTAAAGTCACAACACAACAAAGGATGTATTAGAGATTTTGATAGCGATGATCTCAAAAGATGGCTCAAAATCATTATCCGTGGATCGATAAAGACCTCCACTGGAGTATCCAAACATGCATTGTGAAGAATCAATGACTACGAGCTTAGGAGCAAAGGACTACATCAAGAATGCAAGATCAATTGTTAATGTATTATCTATTTGTATTCTATGTAATTTTGGTACATGATTGAGGTGACCTCCTTAGGGGAGATTGTTAGGAATTAAAAATTCTCGGTAGTAAAGAGTCGGTCACCTCAAGTATATGTAATCGTTAAGCTCGTAGTCATAGTTCTTTTAAGTTAAGTAGGAATTAGTTAAGTAACACCGTGGAGGACAGACGGGTCTTTACCCATTGTATGCACGATCCACGACCCAATGTGTGGCATTTATGTAAGACTATAAATACTCTCTACCTCCCAAGGTAGAGTTGGAGCTCATAATAATATCTTTCACTTTCTCTCACTAAGTTCCCTAAACCTCTAACTTTCTCTCTCTAGAATTCCACTTATACGCCACCTTGATGTTAATGGTTTGATGTGTATGTGAAAACTAATATCTATCACTATGGATGGCTTGTTGTGGCTTAACGAACCGGATTAATATTTTTGAATGTGTAATTGTAATTGGGATAAATTATGACTATCGTAGGATATCATTTCAACGTAAATACTTGTAAAGTATTTTATAATATGACGAGATGTCATAAACATACATTTCGACGTTAAACATTATTTTCAAATGTACAAGTGGTATAGATATCATACGAATTGCATGCATAACATTACATCATAACTTATTATATATCATATCATTCATAATAGGTCAAGTTTAGAGATTCACGCTACATTTCGGTGTACTCACTTTTGCCATCGCATAATTGTCCAAGTGAGTTTTCATAGCCCCACTTTCAATTGTTTTGTACTATTTTTGGGGGAGATACATGCTCAACTACTTGCTTATATTTACACAAGTACTTTAAACTTTTACGGATTACCGTGAGTTTTCATAGCCCCATTTTCAATTGTTTTGTACTATTTTGGGGGAGATACATGCTTAACTATTTTTCACAAGTACTTTAGATTTTTAAGGATAACTTCTATCATGATCACCATTGTTTCAAAACCGAATGTTGTACTATATCAATTGTTCTTGTTTGCGTGGTATAGTTCTACGTCGAATAAAGTGCTATGTCGGTTGACTCTTGATACATTGGGTCATGTACTATTGATTATGTGCTATAGTTCTCGTCGAATAAAGTGCTATGTCGGTTGACTCTTGATACATTGAGTCATGTACTATTGATTATGTGTTATGGTTCTCGTCGAGTTATGTACTATTGTGAATTCATTTGACATCATGTGCTTGAACATAAACTATACACATTTTGGCGATGGGTTGTGAACACACAGGTTGCAAGTTTTGTATGGGTGGAACTTGGGCCAGGTGGATTTACAATGCCTTTCTTGCATAAACGATTTTGAAAGGCTTTACATTTCAACTCAAACTCTATGAACTCACTCAACCTTTGTGTTAACACTTTTTAGCATGTTTTATCTCAGGTATCTAAGGCATTCACTTCATGGCATGCATGTGGACATATCATAGAGTCGCGGTAATGACGCGTCTCACTTGGGTTTTATGAGCTTTAAAAACATCGTTTGAATTGTATCAAATTTATTTCCGTACATAGTGACTTTCATTTGGGACCTATACTTTGTAAACTCTGATTGATTTATTAAATCAAACGATGTGTTTTCCAAACGACACTTTAGGTCTTCCATCGTATCCGGATCTTTATAACTTAAGATGTATTACTTTTTGATAAACCACTCGTTGTAAAATATTCTCATCTATCGTACTTTATTTTCTTTCGATTCGATATCACTTACAAGGATTTTACTTTCTTTTACTTTAACTACCATTTTAACGACACGATTTAGATCTCAGTAAACATTGAGAGTTATAACAACTAAACCGAGCGTCACATTATCGTTCCTTAATTATACATAGCCTAGCTAACTATGTCTAATTCGGAGGATCATGTTATGTTGGGGCGATTATTTATAAATCTTAGTGCAAGCGGGATTTTCACATATTCCAAGTCAAAGTGTTACTCATGGGAGATTCATCCAATATTTTCTTTACTATGATATTTTATACACTTTCAATCATCGATAACCGTAACGACACATCCTCATATCTTCTCTCCTCGATATTCATCATAAACACAAAAATTCGATAGACTAACACGAACTGAATTCAGGGACTGAATTCCTTTTTGGATGGGCGAATGTGACAACTCGTACTTTCAGGTCATTTTACAAACTTTTGAAAATCACTATTCAAGTTTCACTATTTCATCATTTATCGTAAACTAGGTTTACGAGTATCAAATTCGTGTAACCTTAATGGTTTAGCTGCGAATTCATGAACAATCATCAAGGACATTTCATATAGACTAGGTTTAGTCTACATATCATTAGCATCATCGTCATCATATTAGTTCATGCATGGTTTTGCATTTTTCATTCAACGTAAAATTTTTATTAAATAAACGCTATCGCGTAATTAATTACTTTGAACAATTGATCCGATACTTCCAAAAATTATCCCGATATATTTTTATACTCATATTAAGATTATAAAAAAATAATATTATGAGTTTACCCGGTGTTTTAAATTTATTTTGTATATAAATTGTTATATTTATATAATTACGACGGTTTTCGTAAATTCAACACGATAATTATTATTTCACTCAAATTTTGCAAGAAATGTATTTTTATAATTTTTATGACATCAATATATTTTATTTTGACCCGTTAAAATATATTTTTAACTAACGCTACCTTAAATGCTTAAATAAATACACAAGTTATCATCTATCCTTAAATAACTATACATTACTAGTATACTTATACATTATATTATACAAAGCAAGTGATTCATTTCTTTTTCTTTCATAAGTGTCGACCACCCTCATGACTCACATCATATCTTGAACTAAATATCTACAATACTTATACATATATTATTTTATACACTACAACACAACACATAGTTAGATAATATCAAAGGTGTGAAGAAAATTGTTCTCTCTTCTTCTTCCTCCATATGAACCGGCCATAGAAGACCAAGAGAAGAAAATCATAAAATTTTTCAAGACAAGTTTATTTACAATCTCGACACACTCTTAAGTAAGGTTTTGAAATAAAAAGCTAGGGTGTTAGGATTAATCTTGTTCATTTAACCTCATCAAGTAATTAGTAAGCATTTCATACTCATTTTCATCTTTCATATTCATGTTATGTTCATTTTATCATGCTTGAGTAAAACATACAAGTTATATGATGTCTATACCACTTAAATTGTTTATAAACACTATTAATTTATATTTGTTATCCTATAATTACTCTATGAAATATATCACTTTTGGTGATGTCTAGGAACCCATGACACCCTAAGAAGGTGTATGGTAGGATTAGAATAGCTTCGGAGTTGTTTTGAATTGGTTGGAATAGGTTTGGCGCGAGAAAAACTCATTTCGACAAGTTTAATTAAGGGTCTGTCCTTATTTTTGAAATCTGGAATTTTCGACAGTAGATAAAAAAATTTGGCCTAGATATTTAGAAAATATACTCTAAAACGAAAATGTGGTCGCTTGAACGGGTTAAAACGGAGTTATAATGAAGAAGTTATGAATTTTTCAAGTTTGACGACGAAAACTATAAAACTCAGAAAATTCAGCATGTTATTTTAACTTTTTACGAGTCAAAAATGAGTCTTAAGCGCTATAAAATGTGTCGAATTATCAAAAATATATTAGTATATGTTAATACGAAACCGTGGATATAAAGAACGTAGAAAACGAACTTAAAACGAAGAGATTGTGACCAATTAAAGTTTAACGAAACTTATACTTTTTAACAGCAACTTGTAAAAATATATATGCTGATATGATTTTAAATCGAGGTTTTGACCCCTTTTGGGTCCGAATTGGCTTAAGCGTAAAACACGAAAGTAGTCCGAAATGATGTTTTACTTTTAATCGCGAGATTTTTAAGCTTAAAAGTGTAAAATGAGAGATTTAAGCATGGTCAAAGACGGACGATTTTTCTGAAAAAGTCAAAGTACCCATTGCTGATGGGAAATAAAATTGGTGTTTTAAGCGTTTCGAGTCCGTTTGAGCTTTGAAAACTTTACCAAATGCTATTGTATCACCTATAAATTCTTAGGGAACGTTAGAAACCTTATAAAAACGATATTTTATAAGCACAAGGGTTTATTAAAATATAATGGAGTGTTTGGATTGCTTAAATTACTCATTTTAGAGTCCATAAAGGAGGGTTTGGATCGGTGTTGTTTTAGCACACGAGGCTAATCCTATGGGATGGCTTGTTGTGGCTTAACGAACCGGATTAATATTTTTGAATGTGTAATTGCAATTGGGATAAATTATGACTATCGTAGGATATCATTTCAACGTAAATACTTGTAAAGTATTTTATAATATGACGAGATGTCATAAACATACATTTCGACGTTAAACATTATTTTCAAATGTACAAGTGGTATAGATATCATACGAATTGCATGCATAACATTACATCATAACTTATTATATATCATATCATTCATAATAGGTCAAGTTTAGAGATTCACGCTACATTTTATTGTACTACTTTTGCCATCGCATCATTGTCCAAGTGAGTTTTCATAGCCCCACTTTCAATTATTTTGTACTATTTTTGGGAGATACATGCTCAACTACTTGCTTTTATTTACACAAGTACTTTAAACTTTACGGATTACGTGAGTTTTCATAGCCCCATTTTCAATTGTTTTGTACTATTTTGGGGAGATACATGCTTAACTATTTTCACAAGTACTTGATTTTAAGGATAACTTCTATCATGATCACCATTGTTTCAAAACCGAATGTTGTACTATATCAATTGTTCTTGTTTGCGTGGTATAGTTCTACGTCGAATAAAGTGCTATGTCAGTTGACTACTGATACATTGGGTCATGTACTATTGATTATGTGCTATAGTTCTACGTCGAATAAAGTGCTATGTCAATTGACTACTGATACATTGAGTCATGTACTATTGATTATGTGCTATGGTTCTACGTCGAGTTAGGTACTATTGTGAATTCATTTGACATCATGTGCTTGAACATAAACTATACACATTTTGGCAGTGGGTTGTGAACACACAGGTTGCAAGTTTTGTATGGTGAACTTGGGCGGGTGGATTTACAATGCCTTTCTTTGCATAAACGATTTTGAAAGGCTTTACATTTCAACTCAAACTCTATGAACTCACTCAACCTTTGTGTTGACACTTTTTAGCATGTTTTATCTCAGGTATCTAAGGCATTCACTTCATGGCATGCATGTGGACATATCATAGAGTCGCGGTAACGACGCGTCTCACTTGGGTTTTATGAGCTTTAAAAACATCTTTTGAATTGTATCAAATTTATTTTCGTACATAGTGACTTTCATTTGGGACCTATACTTTGTAAACTCTGATTGATTTATTAAATCAAACGATGTGTTTTCCAAACGACACTTTAGGTCGTTCAATATAATGTGATTGTGATGCTATGACGGTCAATCCCGAGAATTCCATTCACGCAAAATAGGTAATTTGGGGTGTGACAGATTGGCATCGAGCTTGATTATAGAGAACTAGGTTGCATCATTGACCCTAGACTATAACTACATCATCATAGCATCTCATCATTTCATCATAAGTGCATATTCACTTTACATGCGGTTTATACGTACATTTTTTGAGTTGTTTACTTTCATTTCAAATCAATTGTCACATAGATGCCCTCAGATACCCATTCCATTATCCTTCCTTTAGACTCCAATGTGGAGAATGCCTTGTCATTCCCTATCACAATTTTTACATCAGTTGATTCATTACCGATAACGTCGAATGCCGAGATAAAACCTTTAAGTAGGGCGAAGTCACTCTCACTCCTTTGTTTCACCACTAACATGTCGAGTTATACGCTATTCACACACTAAGTCACTAAACCGTCACTCATCTTGAAAAGTAACCTCAAACTTATCACCTCACATCACATCTCTTTAGGCGCTTATTCTTAACATAGGACTTTGCTACGTCTCATTTTCCTCTTATTTTGAAGAGCTATGGCGCCAAGAAAGCCGCACTAGACATGACACCATGCTATCCAAAAGTATGTAGAGGATAGTATAGCCGAGGCACTAAGGAAAGAACGAGCAACGGTCGCTACTGCTGCCAAGTCGCTAGATTTCTTTTGCTTTCTACTGGAGCTGCGGGAGGGTCCGAGTTTGAAATTGTACATACAAGGACTTTAAGAAGCTGTGATCCCACAAAGTTCAAAGGCACCAAGGAGCCACCGCTATGGTTCGATGGTTTGAGAAGATGGAGTATGTGTTTCTTCAATGCAATTGCCCGAGATGACTACAAGGTGAAGTTTGCCTTTGAGTACACTCTTAGATGGCGCAATGTCATGGTGGAATTCAGTATGCTGACCTATTGGTATCGAAAATGCGTACAAGCTCACGTGGGGTGAATTCAAGAATCTGGTAACTAAGTATTGTCCACGCACGGAGGTGAAGAAATTAGAAACGGAATTTTACGAGTTAGTATTATTGGTTATGACATCGAGACCTACATCGAGGAGGTTTCAAGAATTGGTGCACTATGTCCATCAATGGTTTCGGACAATGAGAGACTCTGGAAAATTTCATTGGAGGACTTCACAATGTATTCAAGGAGATGTAACTTCTTCCGATCCACAAACAATTGAAGAAACTATCGGGATAACTCAAAACTCATGGCTCAAGTTGTGAAAGGGAAAACATTATCAACAATAACCGTACTATAACAATAACCACAACAACCAAACTAGCAACAACAAAAGGAAATGGGAAAATGACCGGGAGGTTATGATAACGACGACCAAAACCGTAACACTAACCATCACCAACAATGAATAGAAGACAAGAAGTCGCCGTGGTCTATGTTCTTTGCACCAACAGGGAAGAGCTTATGCAGAAACTTACCGCGATGCCACCAATGCACGCTACATCATAATGGTCCATGTGGTATATGCTTTAGTCATCACAAAGTAGGACACCTTGCTAAGGACCGCAAGGGCAAGGCCATAGTTACATGTTTCGGATGTGGGAGCAAGGACACTATCGTAATCAATGTCCTCAAAACCAAGGTCAACAAGTTGAAGGTGCTCATGGGAATGCATACATGTTAGAAGGAGGAGAAGCTCGTCATGGTCTCAACAACGCGGAAGACTGAAGAAGTTTAGAAACTAACAGTCTCATTTTCCTTATGTACTATGTCGTACTAAGTTTAGGTCTTCCATCGTATCCGGATCTTTATAACTTAAGATGTATTACTTTTTGATAAACCACTCGTTGTAAAATATTCTCATCTATCGTACTTTATTTTCTTTCGATTCGATATCACTTACAAGGATTTTACTTTCTTTTACTTTAACTACCATTTTAACGACACGATTTAGATCTCTGTAAACATTGAGAGTTATAACAACTAAACCGAACGTCACATTATCGTTCCTTAATTATACATAGCCTAGCTAACTATGTCTAATTCTGGAGGGATCATGTTATGTTGGGAGCAGTTATTTATAAATCTTAGTGCAAGCAGGATTTTCACATATTCCAAGTCAAAGTGTTACTCATGGGAGATTCATCCAATATTTTCTTTACTATGATATTTTATACACTTTCAATCATCGATAACCGTAACGACACATCCTCATATCTTCTCTCCTCGATATTCATCATAAACACAAAAATTCGATAGACTAACACGAACCGAATTCGTGGATCAATTCCTTTTTGATGGGCGAATGTGACAACTCGTACTTTCGGTCATTTACAAACTTTTGAAAATCACTATTCAAGTTTCACTATTTCATCATTTATCGTAAACTAGGTTTACGAGTATCAAATCAGCGTAACCTTAATGGTTTAGTGCGAATTCATGAACAATCATCAAGGACATTTCATATAGACTAGGTTTAGTCTACATATCATTAGCATCATCGTCATCATATTAGTTCATGCATGGTTTTGCATTTTTCATTCAACGTAAAATTTTTATTAAATAAACGCTATCGCGTAATTAATTACTTTGAACAATTGATCCGATACTTCCAAAAATTATCCCGATATATTTTTATACTCATATTAAGATTATAAAAAAATAATATTATGAGTTTACCCGGTGTTTTAAATTTATTTTGTATATAAATTGTTATATTTCTATAATTACGACGGTTTTTGTAAATTCAACACGATAATTATTATTTCACTCAAATTTTGCAAGAAATGTATTTTTATAATTTTTATGACATCAATATATTTTATTTTGACCCATTAAAATATATTTTTAACTAACGCTACCTTAAATGCTTAAATAAATACACAAGTTATCATATATCCTTAAATAACTATACATTACTAGTATACTTATACATTATATTATACAAAGCAAGTGATTCATTTCTTTTTCTTTCATAAGTGTCGACCACCCACATGACTCACATCATATCTTGAACTAAATATCTACAATACTTATACATATATTATTTTATACACTACTACACAACACATAGTTAGATAATATCAAAGGTGTGAAGAAAATTGTTCTCTCTTCTTCTTCCTCCATATGAACCGGCCATAGAAGACCAAGAGAAGAAAATCATAAAATTTTTCAAGACAAGTTTATTTACAATCTAGACACACTCTTAAGTAAGGTTTTGAAATAAAAAGCTAGGGTGTTAGGATTAACCTTGTTCATTTAACCTCATCAAGTAACTAGTAAGCATTTCATACTCATTTTCATCTTTCATATTCATGTTATGTTCATTTTATCATGCTTGAGTAAAACATACAAGTTATATGATGTCTATACCACTTAAATTGTTTATAAACACTATTAATTTATATTTGTTATCCTATAATTACTCCTTGAAATATATCACTTTTGGTGATGTCTAGGAACCCATGACACCCTAAGAAGGTGTATGGTAGGATTATAATAGCTTCGGAGTTGTTTTGAATTGGTTGGAATAGGTTTGGCGCGAGAAAAACTCATTTCGACAAGTTTAATTAAGGGTCTGTCCTTATTTTTGAAATCTGGAATTTTCGACAGTAGATAAAAATTTTGGCCTAGATATTTAGAAAATATACTTTAAAACGAAACGTGGTCGCTTGAACGGGTTAAAACGGAGTTATAATGAAGAAGTTATGAATTTTCAAGTTTGACGACGAAAACTATAAAACTCGGAAAATTCAGCATGTTATTTTAACTTTTACGAGTCAAAAATGAGTCTTAAGCGCTATAAAATGTGTCGAATTATCAAAAATATATTAGTATATGTTATCTGAAACCGTGGATATAAAGAACGAGAAAACGGACTTAAAGCGAAGAGATTGTGGCCAATTAAAGTATAACGAAACTTATACTTTTTAACAGCAACTTGTAAAAATATATATGCTGATATGATTTTAAATCGAGGTTTTGACCCTTTTGGGTCCGAATTGGCTTAAGCGTAAAACACGAAAGTAGTCCGAAATGATGTTTTACTATTAACCGCGAGATTTTTAAGCTTAAAAGTGTAAAATGAGAGATTTAAGCATGGTCAAAGACGGACGATTTTTCTGAAAAAGTCAAAGTACCCATTGCTGATGGGAAATAAAATTGGTGTTTTTAAGCGTTTTCGAGTCCGTTTGAGCTTTGAAAACTTTACCAAATGCTATTGTATCACCTATAAATTCTTAGGGAACGTTAGAAACCTTATAAAAACGATATTTTATAAGCACAAGGGTTTATTAAAATATAATGGAGTGTTTGGATTGCTTAAATTACTCATTTTAGAGTCCATAAAGGAGCGTTTGGATCGGTGTTGTTTTAGCACACGAGGCTAATCCTATGGATGGCTTGTTGTGGCTTAACGAACCGGATTAATATTTTTAAATGTGTAATTGTAATTGGGATAAATTATGACTATCGTAGGATATCATTTCAACGTAAATACTTGTAAAGTATTTTATAATATGACGAGATGTCATAAACATACATTTCGACGTTAAACATTATTTTCAAATGTACAAGTGGTATAGATATCATACGAATTGCATGCATAACATTACATCATAACTTATTATATATCATATCATTCATAATAGGTCAAGTTTAGAGATTCACGCTACATTTCGGTGTACTCACTTTTGCCATCGCATCATTGTCCAAGTGAGTTTTCATAGCCCCACTTTCAATTGTTTTGTACTATTTTTGGGGGAGATACATGCTCAACTACTTGCTTATATTTACACAAGTACTTTAAACTTTTACGGATTACCGTGAGTTTTCATAGCCCCATTTTCAATTGTTTTGTACTCTTTTGGGGGAGATACATGCTTAACTATTTTTCACAAGTACTTTAGATTTTTAAGGATAACTTCTATCATGATCACCATTGTTTCAAAACCGAATGTTGTACTATATCAATTGTTCTTGTTTACGTGGTATAGTTCTACGTCGAATAAAGTGCTATGTCATTGACCATCGATACATTGGGTCATGTACTATTGATTATGTGCTATAGTTCTCGTCGAATAAAGTGCTATGTCATTGACTATCGATACATTGAGTCATGTACTATTGATTATGTGTTATGGTTCTACGTCGAGTTAGGTACTATTGTGAATTCATTTGACATCATGTGCTTGAACATAAACTATACACATTTTGGCGGTGGGTTGTGAACACACGGTTGCAAGTTTTGTATGGGCGAACTTGAACCGAGTGGATTTACAATGCCTTTCTTGCATAAACGATTTTGAAAGGCTTTACATTTCAACTCAAACTCTATGAACTCACTCAACCTTTGTGTTAACACTTTTAGCATGTTTTATCTCGTATCTAAGGCATTCACTTCATGGCATGCATGTGGACATATCATAGAGTCGCGGTAACGCTGCGTCTCACTGGGTTTTATGAGCTTTAAAAACATCGTTTGAATTGTATCAAATTTATTTCCGTACATAGTGACTTTCATTTGGGACCTATACTTTGTAAACTCGATTGATTTATTAAATCAAACGATGTGTTTTCAAACGACACTTTAGGTCGCTCAATATAACTGTGATTGTGATGCTATGACGGTCAATCCCGTGAATTCCATTCATTGCAAAATAGGAAATTTGGGGTGTGACACTTAAGTTACGTCGTAACTAGATCTGGCCTATAAATACCGCCCAAATTCCATCATTTCTCATCATTCACTCCACACACAAAGCGAGATAACGTGGGTAGGAGGTCAAGGCAGATCTTGAGGAGCATACGGAGCCATCTCGAGGAGAAATCA